>CM075690.1:46954914-47554914 GCA_037954015.1 Psophocarpus tetragonolobus | reverse complement strand
ATTTTTGTAATATATGCTTTCAAAAGTTTTGTGCATTCATTTAAGAACAAAAGAATCAGCTCTATGTATCCTATTTCTCGTATGTCTAAACTTCATTTATGTCAGGTTGATACACTCTTTGCTATTTAATCCCCTCTTGGTGTATTTCTTGTACTTCGTAATATCTGAATTGGCATAGGTAAGCAAGTCCTTTATATAGTGTTATACATTTTGTTTCTGATCTTTATTGATATCTCAAATGCAGTAAAAATTTTATCTCTTGGTTTGGTTCTTTAAAAGTGTTATGTAAAATATTTTAAAATCAATTTGTGTAACGATAAAATCATTACGAACTAATTTGCTTAATTTTTTTTTCAAATTTAAAAGTAAGAGTGATGTGACTATACCTAGTTAAGGACCTATCACTAGGGCCATGGTGAGAAAGATTGAAGAAGACCTAGCCCTTACAGACAAAGGAAAACTTCACCTCTTGTGGAGAGTGAAGATATTACGCTAGAGACTTTAGTTAATAAAATGTAATTTTCCTTTACTTTAATTTTGAGGAGCATTAGGAATTTAATTTGGGACATGTATTTAGTCCATTTTTATTTTAGGTGTCTTAGAAATTTAGAAGGTGGATTTAGCTTTTTGGGTCTTTATGAAGGAAATAAGGGGTAGCGTTGATATCTACACCCCTTTTTTTCTTCATAAACGCCTAAGCTAATAAGAAAGAATCTTGGCCCTTGCTTTGAGAAACTTGGGCACCAAGTTTGATGATCTAAGGAGGGGATTGTTTCTCAATCCTCCTCCCTTAGATCTCTCCTTTTAATCCTAGCCCTTCTTTTTTAGGTTATCTTGTTCAAGAGGTTAGCTACCTCTATAAATAGGATCCTTTGAATTTAATCCTAGAGACCATATTGGTTGTGAGGTTCTTACCTTTGAGTGTCCCCCCTTCTCCTTTGTGAGAGCTTCTAGGAGTTACCCCTCCCTTGTGGCCTTTCCTCTTTAGCTTATCAAACCTAGTATTTGTAGCGCCTCACCCCATTCCTTTCCTCTCCATAAATCCATTTCCCTTCCAAGTGACTTTAGAAAGGATCCTTTGGGCACATGATCATCAAAGATCACATCAAGTGGTATCTAGAGCCACTTTCTAAAGGTCACGTTCTTTCTTAATTTGTTTTTTGCTTTGTTGTTTATCTCTTTGATCTCTTTATTTTAAAGTCCTTCATTTTTTTCTATCTTTATTTCCTTTATTGGCTAGTAGTATAACTTTTTATTCTTGCTATTATATGCACTTTTGTTTCCTATCTATGCACACATGTTCCATTTAATTTGATGCAATTTTATTTGTCCCTTTCTTTGCATCTTATTTTTGTGTTCAAGTTGGTTAGTTTTCCATTGTTTTTTATGTTAAAGTATGCCTAAGAAGTTGTGACCATTAAACCCACATGGTTAAGGATTTTTCCACACCATTGTGGTGATCAACTTTGGCCACGTTGTTGCGCCTTTTGTTTTGAGTCTCTTGCTGAAATTTTTGCTCTACTTTTAGGTGTGTTTTTTTTCTCAATCTTGTGTTGGTCAAATACTAGTCATGTTAGATTCCTATTTTGTCTCATTTAAATTCCATAGGTTTTAGCCTCTTAAAATTTTTACAAAAAGGCCTTCAAAAACATTTTGAATTGAGCTCCTAAGAGGTGAACCTCTTGTTGAGTCTCTTAAGTTTTTTATGCTTTTATTTCAAGCATATTAATCTCTTTGTTATTCTTAAATATTTTCTCAATTCAATCTTTATATGCTTCTTGTTTATGTTGAATTATTAGTAGCTTTCCACATGGTTTACCTTCACTATTGGTGCCTCTTTATGAAATTTTAGCTTGGGTGAATTGTGTTAGTAATTTGAGCAATCAATTTATTTCAAAATCATTCCTTAAGCACCATTAGTTCAGTGGTATTTGGAACTACTAAGTTGTTTTACCTTTAGTTGCATTCATTACTTGAAAATTGTGTGACCTTACTTTGTGCTAAATTCAATTAAACATTATTATTTCAAGTATCCTCATTAAAATTTCAATTAGACAAGCTATTAGGTGCAGCAAAATGATTAGAAAAAGTTAAAAAAAAATATATATTAGAAAATTTTCAAGTAAAAAAAAAAGAAGATAAAGAACTCAAAAGAAAGACAATTTTCAAGTTGTGTACCTAATAGTAGAAACATTTGATATGAGAACCAATTGTGATTAAAAAAAATATTACTTGAGTAAGCTTTTTAGCTTTTGGTCACTTAAATTTTATTAAGTGTGCAACTATTGGTTTCATTTTTTTGTTTGAGTCTTTTTTCATCTCCACTCTTAGAGCTATTCTAGGAAAGTTATTTGTGTGCTACCTTCCTTTGTGAGCCTTATGTTTTCTTGCTTGTCTTATTTACTTCTTTGAGTTTGTCATTGTTAAATCTATCCACTTGGATTTGTGAACCTTGTTTTGTTATTCACCTTTGTTTTTTGTCTTGTGTTGTATTCGTCCTTGGTAAGGAAAGCTTGGGAAAGGTGTCATACACAAGATTTTGGCAAGTCCAAACAAGAGGAAACAAGGGTAGCATTCTTGGGGTGGGTTGATGCAACTCAAAGGGGCTTGATCAAAAGGAGCCAAACACCAACAAGCTTGGAGTGAAGACTTTGTTTTATTTTTTATTCTTTGTATTGTTTAAACTTAATTTTAGATTGGGAGTTTGAGTGCCCTTAAGGCCCTCCCTTGGTTTGTAATAATTTTGGTTAATTTTAGCTTAGTTCCTCGTTAATTAGGTGAAGAAGGGAGAAGTGGTACACTTCCTTCAACACCTTAGGAGCATAATTAGAACCCTTTCTCTTTTACATTCTTGCACTTTTATTTTATTTTATTTTATTTTAAAAAACGTGTAGAGGCTAAGAGTTCCAAAGACTCATCAAGCCACCTTAGGTGAAAAAACAAAAAAAGAGAGGAGTGTTGCTTGAAAAAAAAAAGTTTTTGGCCTACCTTTTAGTTTTTAGCATCCAAGCACCACGACTTCCCACACACATTCTAGTGCACATAGTTGTTCATCAAGTAAGAGTGTCAACTAAATAAAACCTTTTAAGGGAGACACTCTTGAAAACCTTAACTTAGAATTTAGGGAATGGATGTCTAAAGAACAAGAAAGGAGAGAAGAAAAAGAGAGAAAAAAAGAAATAAAAGAAAAGGAAAAACAAAAAGAGAAGGAAAAGTTAAAAAAAGAGATGTTGGAAATGAGAAAAGAGAAAAAAGAGCGAGAAGAGAGAAGGCAAAGAGAGAGAAGAGAGGATGAAGAAAAGAGAAGAAGGAAATAACTAGAAAGAAAAAGAGAAAAAGAGGAAGAAGAGAGAAGGAGAGGAGAAGATAGTAAGAGGAGAGATTGGAGAGAGAGTGATAGAAAAAAGAAAGGAATTCTCATAAGATCCCCATCTAGGCATTTTAGCTCTAGTGAAGAAGAATACTATGAAAATCAACATAAGCATCACTCTCATTCATCATACCATCATTCTCCTCAAGAAAACACAAATTATGCTAGGTTGCCAAAGGTAGACCTACTTCATTTTCATGGTAGCAAAGATGTAGAGACTTTCCTAGATTGGGAAGTCAACGTGGTACAACTCTTCCGATGCTATGAAATAAGGGAGGAAAGGAAAGTACCTTTGGCCTCCCTTAGTTTTCAAGGTCCTGCTTTGCATTGGTGGGATAGGTTAGTCAAGGATAGGGCCCGTAAACAAATGTCTGACATTCGCTACTAGAATGATTTAAAAACTTTTTTGCGAAGAAGGCACATTCCTTCATATTATGAGAGAGATCTTTTGGATAGATCCAAAGACTTAGGCAATATAACCTAAGTATTGAGGAGTATAGAAAAAAGATGGAGCTTCTCATACTAAGGGCCAATATCATTGACGAACCCAATGCCACCCTTGCTAGGTTTTTGTGTGGATTAAGCTCTGACATTAGAGATAAGGTAGAGCTTCTTTCATACTCAAACCTTGATGAGTTAGTAGAACTTTGTGTAAGAGCTGAGAATCAACTCAAGAGAAAAAGCTTTAAAAAGATTCTCCCTCTTACCCAAAGAGAGACCAACTTAAGGGGAACTCTTTCAAGGGTTTTCCCAAAGATGAACCCAAGCACTTTCAAGATACAAAAACACCTCATGTAGAGAGAAAACCCCCTACTACTAAGCCTACTGAAAGGCAAAGTAGTATCAAATGCTTCAAATGTCTTGGGAGAGGCCACATTGCCTCTCAATGCCCCAACAAGAAAACCATGATCATGAGGGGACAAGACATTTGTAGTGAGAATAACTCATCTTCCTCCTCTAGTGAGAGTGAGGAAGAAGGGGGACATACTTTTGAAAAAAAGTGTGAGGAAGATTTTCCTTATGAGGGGGACCTCCTTATGGTTCAAAGGCTTCTTGGAAGCCAACCTCTAGAGCTTGGCCAGTCACAAAGAGAGAACATCTTCCATACAAGATGTAAAGTAAATGACAAAGTATGTTCTCTCCTTGTTGATAGTGGCTCCTGTTGTAACTGTTGTAGCTCTAGGTTGGTTGAAAAGCTAGCCTTGACTACCATGCCCCATCCCAAACCTTACAAATTGCAATGGATTAATGAGCAAGGGGAGATGGTAGTCCATGAACAAGTTATGGTTCCAATTTCCATAGGATCTTATAATGATGAGATTCTTTGTGACATAGTTCCTATGGAGGCTGGCCATATCCTGTTGGGGAGACCATGACAATGTGACAAGAAAGCCATTCACCATGGTCACTCCAACAAAATAATCCTCATCCATAGTGAAAAGCATTTCAAATTGTATTATTTGTCACCTTCTCAAGTGGTTAAGGATCACTTTTCAATGAAAAAGAAAAGAGTTGAGGAAAAACAAAAAACAAAAAAAAACACAACAAGCTTCACCCTTAAAGCTTGAAAATGGTAAAGAGAGAGATTCAGAAGGTGATGCCCCTTCCAAAGGGAATATTAGTAAAAGGAGCCTATTTGCTACCAAACATGTAAAAGAAGCTCATTTGGCTAACAAGCCCTTTTATCTCCTCTTTTGCAAAGAGGCATCAAATCCTTCTCCCATTCTGCATTCTTCTGCTGAGAGCACTTCCATATCCCATGCACATGAGCACTTCCTCAAGGGGTTTAAGATATTTTAAAGGAATTTAATCATTTATTCCCTAATGAGGTTTCGAAAGGACTTCCTCCCATTAAGGGTATAGAACATCAAATTGATTTGGTGTTTGGCGCAAGTCTATCTAATAGACCTGCCTATAGGACCAACCCCATGGAGACCCAAGAGATTGAGTCTCAAGTGAATGAGCAGTTGGAGAAGGGTTGGGTTTAAAAAAGCCTAAGTCCTTGTGATGTGCCAGTCTTGTTGGTGCCCAAGAAGAATGGTCAATGGAGGATGTGTGTTGATTGTTGTGCAATCAACAACATTAACATAAAATATAGGCATCCAACCCCCGTCTTGATGACATGTTGGATGAATTGCATAGGGCAAAAATATTTTCAAAAATAGATCTTAGAAGTGGTTACCACCAAATAAGGATCAAAGAGGGTGATTAGTGGAAAATTGCTTTTAAGACTAAATTTGGTCTTTATGAGTGGTTGATTACGCCTTTTGGACTAACCAATGCCCCAAGCACATTCATGCGCTTAATGAATCATGTATTGAGGGATTGCCTTGGTAAATTTTGTGTAGTTTACTTTTATGACATTTTAGTTTCCTCTAGGAACCTAGATGATCATTTAGGACATCTAAGGCATGTTTTTTCTCTTCTTAGGAGTAATCATCTTTTTGGTAACTTAGAAAAATGAACCTTTTGTGTAGATAGTGTAATTTTCCTAGGTTTTGTAGTTATCACAAAAGAGGTCCATGTTGACCCTGAAAAGATAAAAGCTATTTAAGAATGGCTCACCCCAAAGAGTGTGACAGAGATCAAAAGCTTACATGGTCTCGCTGGATTTTATAGGCGCTTTGTGCCTAACTTCTCCACACTCTTCACACCAATAAATGATTTGGTGAAAAAGGAAGTTCCTTTCCTTTGGGGTGAGAAACAAGAGAAAGCCTTCCAGCTAATTAAGCATAAACTAACCCATGCACCAGTTTTGGCATTACCTGACTTTTCTAAAACATTTAAACTTGAATGTGATGCCTCTGGTGTAGGTGTGGGAGCTTTCTTGTTGGAAGGAGGGCACCCCATTGCATATTTCAGTGAAAAACTCAATGGTGCCCCCCTCAACTAGCCCATCTATGATAAGGAGTTTTATGCTCTAATTAGGGTCCTTCAAACTTGGGAGCATTACCTTTCTCCCAAGGAGTTTGTCATTCATAGTGACCATGAGTCACTAAAATATTTGAGGGGTCAAGGTAAATTGAACAAAGGCATACAACGTGGGTGGAATATCTTGAATCTTTCCCTTATGTCATCAAGTACAAGAAAGGAAAACAAAATGTAGTGGTTGATGCTCTTTCTAGGCGTCATTCCCTTTATTCATCCTTGAGTACAAAAATCTTGGGATTTCATGACATTCGGGCTTTGTATCCTTCTGACAAGGATTTCAGCCTCATCTTTGCTGCCTCTACATCTGCATTCGCATTAAAGGCCCATGATGGGTACTTCATCAGTGAGGGGTATCTTTACAAAGGGAGTAAGCTTTGTATACCCCAAGGATCAATTAGGAACTCACTTACAAAAGAGAGCCATGAAGGTGGGCTCATGGGGCATTTTGGGATTTCAAAAACCCTTATGCTTTTACAAGAGAAATTCTTTTGGCCCCATATGTGTAAAGATGTCTATAGACATTGCTCTAGACGTATAGCTTGGTTGCAAGCAAAGTCTAAAGCAATGCCTCCTGGACTATACATACCTTTACCTGCTCCTTCTGCACCTTGGGAGGATATTAGCATGGATTTCATCCTTGGGCTCCCACGAACCCAACGAGAATCCATATTTGTGGTGGTGGACCGATTTTCAAAAATGGTCCATTTTATTCCCTGCCACAAAGTGGATGATGCGAGCAACATCGCAAGACTTTTCTTTAAAGAGGTTGTCCGATTGCATGCATACCCTCTTCTATAGTGTCAGATAAAGATGTGAAGTTCCTTAGCCATTTTTGGAAAACTCTTTGGGCTAAGCTGGGAACTAAACTTCTTTTTTCCACTACCTGTCACCCTCAAACTGATGGGCAAACAGAAGTGGTGAATAGATCTTTATCCACTATGCTGAGGGCTCTCCTTAAAGGCAACCATAAGTCTTGGGATGAGTACCTTCCCCATATTGAATTTGCTTATAACCGGGTGGTTCATAGAACCACCAAGCATTCTTCATTTGAGGTGGTCTATGGCTTTAATCCTCGTACTCCTCTAGATTTTTTACCTCTTCCTCTTTCTGTTGCTGTGCATAAAGAAGGAGGGGCAAAAGCTATTTTTGTAAACCAATTACATGAGAGGATTAAAGCTAACATAGAGCGTCAATCCTTAAGAAATGCTACTTTCGCCAATAGGGGGAGGAAATAGGTCATCTTTGAAAAGGGCGACTGGGTATGGCTTCACTTGAGAAAGGATAGATTTCCTTCTCAAAGGAAGTCAAAACTTAGCCCTAGAGGAGATGGACCTTTCCAAATCCTTGAGCGGATTTAGATCTGCCTAAGGATTATGGGGTAAGCACCAGTTTTAATGTTTCTTATTTGTCTCCATTTGTAGGTGCTGAAAATGATGAAGACCCCATGGATTTGAGGTGAAATCATCTCCAAAGGGGAGGAGATGATGTGACCATGCTTAGCCAATGACCTATCACTAAGGCCATGACTAGAAGGATTGAAGAAGACCTAGCCCTTGCAGACAAAGAAAAACTTCACCTCCTGTGGAGAGTGAAGATATTACGCTAGAGACTTTAGTTAATAAAATGTAATTTTCTTTTATTTTAATTTTGATTTGGAGAGTGAGGAGCATTAGGAATTTAATTTGGGAAATATATTTAGTCCATTTTTATTTTAGGAGGTGTCTTAGGAATTTAGAGGGTGGATTTAGTTTTTTGGGTCTTTATGAAAGAAATAAGGGGTAACCTTGATATCTACACCCCTTTTTTCCTTCATAAACCCCTAAGCTAATAAGAAGGAATCTTGACCCTTGGTTTGAGAAACTTGGGCACCAAGTTTGATGATCTAAGGAGGGGATTGTTTCTCAATCCTCCTCCTTTAGATCTCTCCTTTTAATCCTAGCCCTTCTTTTTTAGGTTATCTTGTTCAAGAGGTTAGCTACCTCTATAAATATGAGCTCCTCCCCTCCCTTGTATTTTTTACACTGGAATTTAATCCTAGAGACCATATTGGTTGTGAGGTTCTTACCTTTGAGTGTCCCCCCTTCTCCTTTGTGAGAGCTTCTAAGAGTTATCAAGGGACCCTTCCCTTGTGGTCTCTCCCCTTTGGCTTATCAAACCTAGTATTTGTGGCACCTCACCCCATTCCTTTCCTCTCCATAAATCCATTTCCCTTCCAAGTGACCTTAGAAAGGATCCTTTGGGCACGTGATCATCAAAGATCACATCAAAGAGTATATAACCTTAGAAACTAAATAGAAATAAAACTTATTGTGAACTAAACTTGGGCATCAATAGAAATAAAACTTAGGAAATTCCTTTGCGCAAAGTTAAGGCTTCGAAACTAAAAGTTAATACTCCAAGTGTAAAAAGTTTTATATTGACAATCAATCACAACTTTTTATATATGTCAAGTCTGTTAATTTTACTAATTAATACATTAAAAGTTGTATAAATGATGAGTTATGATGAAATGAGAGAAGTGAATAGGTGTTAAATTCTACTAATTAAACTCTTACTAACTAATACTTTAACCATTATATAAATGAAGAGTTGTATCAAACATTATCATAAAACTCTTTTACATTGTGAGTGTATACTAATTAAAATCTAATAGTTTATCTCCTATTTCAATTAAACTAATTTATATTTTTTATAATTTCTAAAAAATTTAATAAAAATTTCAACAGCAGTTAATAAATTCATAGGCAATGTCAAAAAGAGCTTAGGAAAATTCTACACATGATTGAAAGATTGAAGCATGTTCTTATCTAAAGGCATTAAATTCTACACATGATTTCTTTTCCATTTTAAAATGTAGCGGCTAACTGCTGGTTTATAACTAATCTAATTTCATTAAGATTCTTCTTAGATAAACTTCGTCAATAAAACTTATATGTAGGAGAAAATAATAAGTAAAATATACTGAATTGTTCATACATGTTAAAATCAACTTATAGAAGAGAAGATTATATAAAATTACATAATTCTAATAAGTTAATTTGAACTTATTGAGAAAATTTTATTTTATTTACTATAAGTACTTATAGATGACTTTTATCTAAACATATACCTAAGTATTCTTCATATTGAGCATTTGTTAGACGAGGACAAGAGAGAAGAAATTAAAGCTGAAATTTAGTTTAAACTATGATTGAAATTACTTAAAGATACTTCGTGTAATTAACACCCACTTTGTTCAATAGTGTAGTGAAAATAAAGGTGAAAAATATTTAGGATGCAACTAGTACCTAACATATTGTCAAATGCAACGGTCAACATATAATTTTTTTATGAAGCGAAGTGTTTACTTTTATGCTTTATATTGGAAAATGCACACTACAATTCCCCTGTTCTTTTACTTTCCATATGTTTTGTTACTTTTAGTTAAATCTCTGAACACACTATTTTATTCTCTAGTTTTGCTAATTTTGGTGTATCAGTTCACTAGAGAATCTCATCATTTCTTCCTACAAGTTTTTTCCCCCAAGTGTCATAGTTTGGCATAAAGCTAAATTCAGTACTAAAGATATATAATAATATGGAATCCAATGAAAATCTTTTGATGTTAGACACGGTAAAGCTTTATATTTTTTCACCAATCTTCTAAACTAATTAATGGGTTAGACCATTAATTTGAAATGAAAAATAAAAACATAAATTAAAGACTAAAAAATATAACTTAAAATTAAATGACAAAATAAAACTGAAAACTAAAAGTAACATAGGTATAAAAAAAACAAAAACATAAATGAATGTTAAAACCTCAATAATGTATATATATAATAGAAATTAATGTAGTCAAATATATATACCTTTAAAATGATCAACACACTACAAAAAAAGTGATCTATACCTACAGACACTTTTACCTACAAATATGATTTAGTGTAGGTAAAACTCAAAAAAACTTTTACTTACATATATTAGTATAGGTAAATCTCTAGTCATATTATGATGCATAATGATAGTTCTAGGTAAAATATATAAACACTTTTACCTATGCATTGTTTCGAAGGTAACATCTTACCAGATTCATAACCATAAATGTATAAGTGTAGGTAAAAATTCAAATAACTTGTAGCTACGCATACTTATAGTGACCTGGTATAGGTAAAACTTCAAAAGATCTCTACCTATGGTTTTTTTTAGGTAAAAGTCTTTTTTTTTAAAATAATAATTACATGTAAAATCATGTCAAATTAAAAAAATCAATATCAATGCAAAATAAATAGCAAGCCTACGAGAGAAAAAAAAGACAAGAAAAGAAAAGTTGTATTTTAGGATGAATGAATACATGCTAAAGCTGCAATAATGTAATATTTCATTTATTAAAGTTTCATATTTTACATTAAAAAATAAATGATTTCCCATTTTTAACATCAGTAGTTTACAAAGTAAATTATAATTAGTATTTTGTTAAGATCAATTATTTAATCATAAAAATATTGCCAATATTATATATAGCTAATAATATAATTCTCAAGTGATACAAATTATATTTCTTTAAAAAAATTACATTTTATTATGAAGTACTACTTGAAATCATCCAATCAAATCCTTTGGAAAGGTGGAGCATAAATACGGTCATCCACTTGGCTTGATATAAGTAATGATTTTGATAAGGTTTATTTTTCAGTTGCAAAAAATTGATTTGTGTTAAGGGATGTTAACGGGATATTTTGTTTAGTACACGTGTCTTTAGTAATTTTTACTATTGCTAAAGACATGAATAAGTATATATATATATATATCAGCAGTCATGCATGGAATGTTAAGAAGACATAGGACATTTGTGTACCAAAAACTAATGAGTAAGGAAGCCACATTAGGCAAAATTAAAAATTGAAAGTCTAATATAAATGATGAAGGGAAATTAAATAGTAATTTAGTACATTGATGGGCATTTGCTTTAGAAGAAAATGGTTTGTTCCAAGTTGGAAGTGGGAAGTTTTAATTCTTCCGTCTGTGAATAATGACTAAGAAAATCAGATTGTGGGGTCCACCTTTTTACAATCACCTCCTAACGCGCTTCCTTTTTGCTAATGTCTAATCCCAATTCCCAAATCATCCTTGAGACTCTCATCAATGAAGCATACAGGCATCTGATTTTCTACTTATGGTATCCAGGAACTGTACTCTCATATTTGGTTATTTCATTTTGGTACTCTCAACTCTGTACTACAAACCTCGTCCTCTTCCTCTCTTTTAGAGCTCCATCTCTTGGGTTCTTTCATTTTGGTTTTTATCTACCACCACTTCTCATAAAAACCTAGCTCCTTCAGTCATTTAAAATGGTTAGCTTCCTCTTTTATCTCTTGCTTTCAAGTCCTCTCACCAATCTTATATCTGATTCCAACTCTCTTCGATTTCATATTTTCTTATTACCTTCTATCCTATTCAAATTGCAATTGCTTCTAATTTGCTTCTAATTTTGCTTTGTTGGTTCATGTGATTTTTGTTCCCTTGAGATCTAATGTGGAACTGTGCATGATTCATTTTAGTTTGTTTCATAATGTTTTTGCTTGCTTTTGCAGCCTTTCAAACTCCCTATCAAGGATTGGAACCTTTCCAAATTTTTTTTTGCTTCTCAACACTCTCAAGTTCTTTTGCATAAGGTTTTATTTCTTTACCTACTTTAATTATTTTTATTTACTCATTGCTTACTTCTAATTTTAATTTTAATACCTAATTTTCCTCTTCTGTTCTCAAAATACAATCCTGGACTTTGATTTTCAGCATGTGCAAATTGGAAGATTATTAAAATCTATCAATTAAAAACCTTCTAGATGCGAACTCCTAATATTATTGTTAATAGAGACTTTGGGTACATGCTAAACCATGTAACATGTAAATGCTCTTAGTATTGGAGGTTATGTAACGATACATTAGATTTACCTTGAAAAGTGATTATTGTATAACATAATTCTAGGAACTAAATAGTTTTAGGATATGGTTAAACATGATATTCTTGTTGTTTGATCATTAAACAGTCTCTTAAGAAGCTTTTATCCTTCACAAATTACACAAAGCACCATAAGAAGATAAAAAATGTGTGTTGGCACAACATTTTGCTGTTTCTTGTAGATATTCAATATAAGGACAAAGTTTCCTATCGTAGTACTCTATATTGTATACAATATATATTAACCATAGATTAGATCTGCTCCAGAGATGCAATGGAGCTTGTTCAAACAATTCTCAACCATAAAAACATCACTTAGATGTAGTTAAGTGACTTAGTTAGGTTGTCTAAACTTAGATCTACCATATTAAATCATGAATTGATGAAAATTCTGTAACCAAATACAAATTCCATCCTGAATAAATAATATATGAAGAAGAGATATTAGAATCATTTATGTACTTTGCATCTAAAATTGGACCAATCTGATCTTCATAAGATGTAAATAAATCATGCCAAGCATTAGAATGAAAAAGGAATACTCTTGGTCACTATACAAATTCAATAAAAACTCTTAAAAAGATTATACAAAGAAATGTGATTATCAATTTGTTTAATGAAATGAAAGATTTACAATCCTTAAATATGGGTATGTACTATTGACGAGCTTTCTATTAGCAATTAAATTAATTCATTATAAAGTTAATTTTATCATATTTTCATTTATCAAAGAAAGGTTATTAACTGTTGTATGTTTGGTGTTTTCAATGAAAAGAGAAAATAAGTTTTTTGGTAGCATTCTATTGTTAGTCTTTACTAAATCAGATATTTTTATGGAATCAAATATAAGGTTATGTGGGGTGATTATAAGTGAAAGTTTTTTAAATTTATGAAAATAAGATTTTGAAAGTTTTGCACAAGTTAATAAGATAATATTGTTAGAGTTGATGGTGTGTGATTATGTGTTCTGTAATTTGGTTGCAGATAAGGCTTACTAAGGAAAGAGACCAATTGACCATAACAGTAAAGGTGTGAAACCTTAACTTCCTTTAATCCAACTTTGATACCTTTACGAGCTCTCCACCACAAATACTTAAAATGTACCCCTTCCCTAACTCCTTTTTTCTAATTTCCCTAAACCATGATATACTTTGGGTGTAATTCAAAATCATAGGAAATGTAGAAGGAATCCACCATCTACATTAAGCATCAAATTTAGAAGTTTCTTAGCTAAAAATCCAACTTGAAACCAAATTTGTTCTATTTTTTATATCTTCCGCTATTTGATTTGGAAATAGAGTGTCATTTAGACTTTTTCTAACGACTCTAAAAAGTGCTCTAGTTTTTTATTTTTAGATGGATTTGATTCAAAAAAACATTAATCAGTTCAAACCATTAATAATTTCATGCAATACTCTATGGGGTATAAGAAGTTTCTTGACCTTAGCAATAAAGAATTGTATATGCATGTCCATACCATTAATAATTTCATGCAATACTCTTGATAATAATTAGGAATACTTGATTTTGAATTAGACCTTTGTATGCTTCTGGGACCTCTTATATGATCCTTAGATCACTATTGAAGATGTGAAGTATTGTTAATTTTTTTTTTAATTTGATGTTCACATTTTATGTTTTAATGACTAGAATCTACTATTATACATTGGCTTTGCTAGAGAAATTTGGATTGCTTTATATTATACACGATTCATTTGCTTGGAAGGATTTTGATCGACAATATCCCGCTGATTCATTTGCTTGGAAGGATTTGATCGGCAATATCCTGAGTATTCTTCTAACCCTCGTAACATTTGACTAGGTTTGGCTTCTGATGGTTTTAATCCTTTCAAAAGTATGAAAAATCCCCATAGCACTTGCCTGTTATCTTGATTCCATATAATCTTCCTCCAACCTTGATGTTTACATGCAACCTCTTGTGGAAGAATTTAGAGGATTATGGGAAGTTGGGGTAAACACATTTTATGCATGTAAAAAAGAATCATTCCAAATGCATACTGCAATTATGTGGACTATCAATGATTTCCATGCATATGCAAATTTGTCTGCCTAGAGCACTACAGGTCAATTTTCTTGTCCATATTGTGGTTTTGAGACCCCTTCAGAGTGGTTACGTTATGGTAAAAAGTTTTGCTATATGTGTGATCGTCGTTGGTTAGAGGTTGATCATAAATGGAGATATAATAAAGTAGATTTTGATGGAACCCAAGAGTTTAAAGTTCCACCTTGTCTACTTACCAGAGATTTTGTTTTGAGACAAATGGAAGATTATGGAATTGGGCAGTGGTAACCGTGGCCACGTAATGTTATTCGTCATAATCTAGATGTGATGCATATTGAGAAAAATGTTTGCGATAACATTATTGGAACATTGTTGCATTTAGAAAAAAAGTCAAAGGATAATGATAAGGCACATTATGAGCTTGTAAACATGAACATAAGAACTCAATTACATCCAAAGATGCATTCAAGGAAAGATACACATTATTTTCTAAGAGCTTGTTACCAAATGACTTCAAAGGAGAAAGAAATATTTTTGGAAGTGCTAAAAAGAAACTTCCAGATGAATATTTGGCTAATATTTCAAGATGTGTGCAAGTGAAGGAACATAAAATATTTGGTCTCAAAAGTTATGATTGTCATCTTTTAATGCAAGAGTTTCTTCCTATAGCTATGAAAGGTTGTTTGCCTGAGAAAGTGATCTTAGCTTTACCCAATCTTTGTCATTGCTTTAAAGAGTTGTGTGGCAAGGTGCTTAATGAACGCAAATTGGAGCACTTGGAGCATGAAATAGCTTAAACATTATGCCAATTAGAAAAGATTTTCCCTCCATATTTTTTCACTGTAATGGTACATTTGGTAATTCATTTGGCATATGAGGCAAGAGTTGCAGGCAAGGTTATCAAAATCAAGAGTTTACGTACATTCGTGAGAGTGTAGTAAACTCGACTCGTAAAATCGTAAGAGTTCATTTGATTAAAAATATGACTATAAATCACATAAAAATTGAAAGTTTTCAATACATAATAATTTTAAATCCACATAATAAATTTAAATTACTCCAAATAAGTAGAAATTAAAGTTGAAACACATAAAATTTCAAAACTTTTTTAGACATAAGAACAAATTATATTCAAAACACTCAAAATTAGAGTCAACATAGAAAAATACCACCTAAGAAGTTTGTTCACGAGTTTACTCTGATTTTACCGAGTTTACTACTTTTCCGATTTGATTGCAATTTAACTCGTTTGGGACTTGTAAACTTATAAAATCATACAATTTTATGAGTTAACTCATGATTTTAATAACCATTGTTGCAGGTCCTGTGCATTACCGATGGATGTATCCTATTGAAAGGTATTATTATTTTTGTCATTTAATAGCATTCTAGAGTTAAGTACAATGCTATTATCTTATTTGTCACTTCTTTTCTTTAGGTTCCTTTTGACTTTAAAGTCATTTGTTCATAACCGAGCACATCTAGAAGAATCTATTGTAGAGAGATATTTAGCTCATAAATGCTTGATTTTTTGTTCACTATATCTATCAAGGGTGGAAACTAATTTAGTCAATCTATTAGAAATGATGATTCCTATTTTGAAAAAAATACCAGTGTTTTAAATTCAAGAGGTAGACCATTGGGAAGAAAGAGACAAGTTGGGTTCAATGTGAAAAAGAAAAAAAGAATTTGTCGAATTTCTCTTCATAAGAAGGAATTGCTGCAAGCACATAGATATGTGCTTTTTAATAGCAATAATATTGATCCCTTTCAATAGTAATACAATTTCTTTCATGCTTAAATTTAGGTATTGGAAATTTTTAGTGTCTTTTAATTAATTCTAATGCATACTCTTTTCAATCATTTTATATAGAGAACACATTAATCTTATCAAGAGACAAAATCGTCGGCTAACTCTATATGAAGTTGACAAAATTCATAGCCAAACATTTCCTGATTGGTTTTGCGAACAAGTAAGTCTTGTGAATAATTAATAATTTAAATCTTACATCCATTAAAAGTTTGTAACCATTTGAAATAAAATGGTGGTAGGTTGCTTGATTGGAAGAGCAAGGTAGTACTCTAGTGACAGATGATATCAAGTGGTTAGCACGTGGTCCACTAGAAATAGTGAGAAGATATAGTGGATATATTGTTAATGGAGTGAGATTTCATACGAAGAAGTGTGAAAGGTTGTTAAAGACTCAAAATATTGGCATTTTTGTAACTGTTAAGACAAGAAGTTATGCTAGTGCAAGAGATAAGCGCCCTAAAGAAGGAGAAATAAACTATTACGGTGCATTAACAAATATAATTCAATTGGATTATTCAGGAAGATATAAGTTTGTACTTTTCAAGTATGACTGGGTTAATATAAACAGGCGTTGCAAAATTGACAATTTTGGGATGTCATTAGTAAATTTCAATTATTTGCAACATACAGGTAATGATGTATGTGATGACCCATTTGTTTTTGCATCTCAAGCAAAGAAACATCTTATGTGGAAAATAAAAGTCAAAATAGTTGGCTTGATGTTGTGCATGCTAAAATCAGAGATGTATATGATTTAGGTGATGAACATTCCAACAACATAGATCAAGGAAATGAGCAAGTCTTACAAAAGATACATGATCATGATCTAATTAGACCAGAAGTTGAGGACAATGATGATATTATTGAAGTTACCATTGCTATGAAGAACATTTTACCAATTGAAAAAGATGATAATTACATTGAGGATGATGAGAGTGAAGAATACTTGTTTTGATTTTTTTTCACTTCTTTTAATATCTATGTATTCTCTTTTTCTTTTGCCTAATAAGGTTTTAGAGTTACATTTCTAACATTATATATATTTTTTGTCTCTGCACAAACTCTAATAACCATCATGGTTATGAAACATTTCTTTTATCCACTGTTATATTAATCTACCTGTTATATGTTTATGGAACATTTCTTTTATCCATTCTTCATTTTCTCTGTTAATTGCTATTTGTCTAGATAAAGTACTGAGTATGGTGTTGACTCTTAGTCTTATTTCTTCCTCTCATTTTCTATTGCAATTTATGGATTATATCAATAAAGAATTAATACTATTATCTCTCAATTCCTAGTAAAATACAATTTTTATTGGTAGCAAGTGCTATGGGAAAGCGTAAAAAGTTGACTACTATTAAGAATAATGGTGAATCACAAGCAAAAGAACAATCAATTGAAAGCTCTAGTCAAGTCAAACGAAATAACTAATTTATAATTCAAGAAAATACACAATTGGGTGGAGGTATAAAGATTTTATTAACTTTATTTATTTCATTTTATGTTGGAGTTTTTATTAACTTGAGCACCATTCAAAATTAGAACAACAAACAGAAGAGGAAAGTCATGTTCACTCTCATACTTCTTCTGCAAGTGCAACTTAAAGTTCAACTAAATGTAAGTATAATTTTTTGGTCTTTTTAAAAATATAAGTATACTTTACTTTCATATATTTGATAAATAATATATTCATGAATGATGTAGGTGAAAAGAGGACTCGTGGTTATACACATATGTTAGATGTATGGGACATGCCAGATGGAGAATTCATACTTGTTTAAGTAGATACTTTGGAAAATCCCATGGGTTTGGAAGGAAAAACTTTACTGAATGTAATTGGGAGCTCGGTAAGGAGACATCAAAGTGCTGCTATCAATTATTCTAGCTGGAAAGACATGCATGACAACTATATTAATGACACGATTGAATTGATTCAGGTCTAATACAATTTTTTATAAGTTCTATTTCATTTTGCTTCTTGTAAAATAATATGTTTTGTAATATATCTAATAGAATAGTGTTTTTTTTGTTAATGTTAATAGAGTAAATTTCAATTTGTTCCTGAATTGACGGAACAAGCAAAGCAATTATTGATCTACAACATGAGTACGAAGTTGAGGCAATTTAAATATGATTTGAAATCAAAAGGTTATCATGAGAGTAAGACTGAAGAAGAAATGGTTGCTCACATTCCTGATCCAAGGGTTAATCCTTCTTAATATCGCGAATTAGTACATCATTAGTGTTGTGAGGCAGGACAGGTATATATATATATATATATATATATATATATATATATATAATGTTATTAACCTTTGGTTTGGTTGACAACAATGATGTATTATTTTTTTGTTTCATTTCTTACTTTTTATATTTGTTGGTTATAGAAAATTAGCAACATCAACAAAAGAAATCGCTCAAAATATGAGGACTTGCATTGCATGGAACTAAAAATCTTCCAAGATTGATTCATGAGATGGTTTGTCATTTTTACTATTATTTCTTATCATGTCTTTTTTCAGTATTTTTTAAAAATGATGAATACATATAAGATGGTGATCCTTTTGAAACTAATGATAGCCAACAAAGGCTAAAGGAGTGCGACCTTCTCGAGCACAAATTTACATTGATACTCGAACTCGAAAAGATGGAAGCATTGTCACAGAAAAGGCTGCTGCTGTAATTGTATGAATTTTTTCACTTATACAACTTGTCCAATTTATAATCATTTTTTTCCTTAGTTTTTTCACTTCACATATTATTATTATTGATGGTAACACTTTATAAGTTTTATTAATGTAGGATGAGCTAAAAAAGAAAATGGTAGAAGGAGTGATGCAATCTTACCAAACAAGGGCCCTCTGACTAGGGCAATGTGATGCAATCCCACCTAACATGCATCATGGCTAGAAGGATTCAAGGAAGGAATGGCATGCATGAAAGCTCATTGAAGATTGGAAGCCATAGTCTTCATTTTTAGCTTCTAAATATTTTATTTTAATTAGCTAGATAGGAGCATATTTTTAATTCCTTTAAGGCCATGTATATTCGGCCATATTCTTTTTAGTTTAGAAGGTCTAAGTGTCTTTAGTTAAAAAGGAGGAGTAAGCTTAGAATGGGTGCATAAGTCAAGACATGATTTTGGGCTAGCCCATTCAATTTAGGAGATGCTAATTGCACCCATAGGGGTGAACATAGGTGCCTCACTTAAGTCCCATATTGCCTAGAAAAGTGTGGCCAAGCTCTCCCTTGGGGCTATATATACTCATTCCCCTTCATTGTAAATTTCACCTTTGAAGTTGAATGAAAATAGTCTCTTTGTGAGCAAATTCTTAGTAAAAGGTCTTGAGGATCCTCTCTCTTGAGGAACCTCTTCCTAGTTGGGTTTTATCAAGGGTTCCTTCCCTTGTGGCAAACCTAAACACTTTGGTTTGTCTCTCTTTGAGAGTGGTGCCCCACCTCCATTTTCTTTCCCCTCTATCATCCATTTCATGGTACTTGGAACCTCAAGGAGAATATCAAGGGGAGTGCAAAAGTTTTTTGCATCACAATGGCTAGGAGGATTGAAGAGGACTTAACCCAGAAAGACTCATCAAGACCCCAACTCATGATGGAGAAAAATATTTTAGGCCATAGTCCTTAGTTTTCCTCTGTAAATATTAATTAGCTTTTAATTCCCTGGTAGGCCATGTATTTTGACTATTTATGCTAGTTTCTAGAGTTTAGGGTATAATTAGGTTAGGAAGGAAGGTGAGAGGAGTAGAGGGCCTAATAACCCAAAGGAGTGTGGATCTCTTTCCACACCCCCTTGATTAGGCCGTTCCACTCCCTAGCTTAAGGCTAGGCACCACTTTTAGTAGGCCTAAGAGGGATTAGTGCTCCTAATCCTAATTAGGCCCAAGTCCCACATTGCCTAGTTTTGAGTGCCTTGCTCTCTTTGGGTTATAAATACACCTAGTCCCCCTTGTACAAATTACACTTGATTGAATGAAGTAAGACTCTTTTTGAGAAATTGATTCTTGAGTGTCATTGAGAATTCTATCTCTTGAGGAATCTCTCTCTTAAAACTTTTATCAAGGGACCTCTCCCTTGTGGCAAGCAACATAAAATTTTTTACTCATCTTTCTCCTAGAAAGTGGTGTCAACCCTCCCCCATTTCTAGCCTCTCCATACTCCATCTTCTTAGAGGAAGGAACCTTGGTTAAAAAGATCAAGGGAGTGCATCAAGGAGAGAGTTCAGAAAATTCACAAGTTACCCAAGATTCTACAGATTGGAAAAATTATATATATTCTAAACTTAAAGGACCCGAAAAAGGAGGACGTGTTCGTTGTCTTGGAAAGCTTCCACGTTAAGCAAGTTCATCTCAAAGTTCTTATGCAGATGATAGAATTCAAAAATTAGAGTTTGTTAGGAAATCTTGTTGCAGTCCTTAAAGTACAATTTGTTGAGGATCCACAAATTAATCAAGTCTTAGAAGCTATAGATCAAGAGGTATATGAATTCTTATAATTGAACTTATTCAAAATTCAATTAATATGATATTTTTATAATGACACTTATTTTTTCATTTAGGTACCTACGAATGCTCCTAATGATTCTATGAGTAAAAATCATGAAACTACTAATGATCACAACTAAAGGTGAAAGTGAGGAAGAATATTATAACCATTCTAGAAGATATTCCCATTCATCCATGCACAATAATGGGCCCCTCCAAGGGAGCCCAAAGTTGATCTCCCCCCATTTCATGGGAAGGAGGATGTGGAAGCCTACCTTGATTGGGAAATCAAGGTAGAACAACTATTTACCTGCCATGAGGTAAGAGAAGAAAGGAAAATTCCTATGGTAACCCTTAGCTTCCAAGGGCATGCCATGCATTGGTGGGTTGGGTTAGCCAATGAAAGAATCCGCACTAATATGCCTTCAATAAAATATTGGAATGACCTTAGAAGTGCTTTAAAGAGAAGGAATATACCCTCTTGGTATGAAAGAGATCTTTTGGAAAGACTCCAACGACTAAGGCAAACCAACCTTAATATAGAGGAGTATAGACAAAGGATGAAACTTCTTATCTTGAGGGCGGGTATCATTGAAGAACCCAAGGCCACTATGGCAAGGTTTTTGTGTGGGTTGAGCACCAAAATTCATGACAAAGTTGAGCTCTTCTCATACAATAACCTTAATGAGTTGGTCTAACTTTGCATCAAGGTGGAAAATCAATTGTAAAGAAAAAGCTTTAAAAGAGACCATCCTCCTTATGTAAAGAGGGACCAACCAAAGGGGAGTTCTTCCAAGAGCTACCCCAAAAAAGGACACTCCAAGCATCACAAAGAGCATCATACATCATATTTAGAAAAAATGCCCCATATTGCTAACTCTCGAGTGAAACTTAGTAGTATCAAATGCTTTAAGTGTCTTGGGAGAGGTCACATTGCCTCTCAATGCCCTACTAAGATAAACATCATGAGGGCCCAAGATGTTTATAGTAGTGAGTCTAGCTCACCTTCCTCCTCTAGTGAGAGTGAGGAAGAGGGGGTCCATGCATACAATTCTGACTGTGATGAGACTGCTTATGCATATGAGGGAGACCTCTTGATCATAAGAAGGCTTCTTAGAATCCAACCTTTGAAATTATCCTCATCTCAAAGGGAGAACATATTTCACACTCGCTGTAAGGTGAATGATAAAATATGCTCTCTCATTGTAGATAGTGGATCATGCTGCAACTGTTGTAGATCAAGGTTGGTGGAAAAACTAGCCTTGACCCTATTTCCCCACCCTAAGCCTTACAAGCTTCAATGGCTCAATGAGCAAGGGGAAATGAAGGTCAATGAGCAAGTAAAGGTTCCAATTTCCACTCGGTCTTATAAAGATGAGATCCTATGTGACATAGTCCCAATGGAAGCTGGTCACATCTTGCTAGGAAGACCATGGCAATTTGATAAACAAGCTATACACCATGGTCATTCCAATAATATAATCCTCACTCATAAGGATAAGCATATCAAATTGTGTCCTCTGACACCTTCTCAAGTGGCGGAGGACCAATTTATCATGAGGCATAAGAGTGATGAAGAAAAAAAAACAAAAAATAGGAAAAACAAAGAAAAAGCTTTACCTTAAAGCTTGAAAGGGGTAAGGAGGATGAGTTGGAAGTTGGTGCCCCTTCCAAGAAGGTAATTAGTAAAGGGAGTCTATTTGCTATAAAATTGGATTTAAAGGAAGCTCCCTTGACTAATAAATCTTTCTATCTCCTCCTTTGCAAAGAGGCATCCCCCATTTCTTCCCCCTCTAGTTCTGGCACTGCCATAGAACTTGTACATGAGAACCTACCTCAAGAGGTTCAAAAGCTTTTAAAAGAATTTGGTGATATATTCCCTAACGAAGTTCCCAAAGGACTTTCTCCAATTAGGGGTATAGAACACCAAATAGACTTTGTACCTGGGGCTAGCCTGCCTAATAGGCCTGCTTATAGGACTAACCCCATGGAAACCAAAGAAATTGAGTCTCAAGTCCAAGAACTATTGGAGAAGGGTTGGGTTCAAGAGAGCTTCATCCCTTGTGCTGTACCAGTCTTGTTGGTGCCCAAGAAGAATGGACAATGGAGGATGTGCATTGATTGCCGAGCAATCAATAACATCACTATCAAATATAGGCACCCTATCCGTAGACTTGACGACATGCTTGACGAGTTGCATAGGGCTCAATTGTTTTCAAAAATTGACCTTAGGAGTAGTTATCACCAAATCCGCATCAAGGAGGGTGATGAGTGGAAAACCGCTTTTAAGACCAAATTTGGGCTTTATGAGTGGTTAGTAATGCCCTTTGGGCTTACTAATGCCCCAAACACCTTCATGAGGCTTATGAATCATATCCTTAGGGATTGCTTAGGTAGGTTTTGTGTTGTTTATTTTGATGACATCTTAGTGTATTGCAAGAGCCTAGATGAACATGTAGGCCATCTTAGGTACATCTTTTGCATTCTTAGGTAACACCAACTCTATGGAAATCTTGAAAAATGTAATTTTTGTGTGGAGAGTGTGGTGTTCTTAGGTTTATAGTTAATAAAAATGGGGTTCAAGTGGACCCCGACAAAATTAAAGCCATCCAAGAATGGCCCACCCCAAAAACTGTGACTGAGATCAAGAGTTTTCATGGTCTTGCGAACTTTTACAGGCGCTTTGTGCCTAACTTCTCCACACTTTTCTCACCAATCAATGATTACATGAAGAAGGATACTCCTTTCCCTTGTGGTGAAAAACAACAAAAAGCCTTTGAACTTATCAAAGAGAAACTGACTCATGTACCAATTTTAGTGAAAAACTAAATGGAGCCACCTTGAACTACCCCACCTATGATAAAGAGTTTTACTCTTTGATAAGGGCCCTTCAAACTTGGGAATATTATCTTGTACCCTAGGAGTTTATCATTCATAGTGACCATGAGTCACTTAAGTATTTGAAGGGACAAGGTAAGCTTAATAAAAGACATGCTAAATGGGTAGAATTTCTTGAGACTTTCCCTTATATCATCAAATACAAGAAAGGAAAACATAATGTGGTGGCTGATGCTTTTTCTCGTAGACTTACCCTTTACACCACCTTGAGTGCAAATATTCTTGGATTTGATAATATTAGAGAAATGTACCTTTCTGATAAGGATTTTAGATCTATTTATGCTATCTTTGCATCTGCATGTAAAACCCAAAATGGGTTCTTTGTGAGTGAATGGTACCTTTTCAAAGGTAGTAGACTTTGTGTACCCCAAGGATCTATGAGAAATCTGCTGACAAAAGAGAGCCATGAGGGTGAGCTCATGGGGCATTTTGGAATTAACAAAACTTTGCTCATTTTAAAAGAAAAATTTCATTGGCCCTATATGAAAAGAGATGTCCAAAGACATTGCTCTAGATGCATAGCTTGTTTACAAGCTAAATCTAAAGTAATGCCTCATGGACTTTACACACCCTTACCGGCTCCATCCGCTCCTTGGGTAGACATAAGCATGGATTTCATCCTTGGACTTCCTAGAACCCAAAGGGGAGCGGACTCTATCTTTGTGGTGGTAGATAGATTTTAAAAAATGGCTAACTTTATACCATGCCACAAGATAGATGATGCGAGCAACATCACGAGACTTATCTTTAAAGAAGTTTTCCATTTACACGGAATTCCCTAGTCCATAGTCTCTGACAAAGATGTGAAGTTCCTTAGCCACTTCTGGAAAACATTGTGGGCAAGGCTAGGAACTAAACTCTTATTTTCTACCACATGTCACCCCCAAACTAATGGGCAGACTGAGGTAGTAAATAGATCTCTATCTACTATTCTTAGGGCACTTCTTCGAGGAAATCACAAGTCTTGGGATGAATACCTACCCCATATTGAGTTTGCATACAACTGGGTAGTTCAAAGGACCACCAAGCATTCTCCCTTTGAAGTTGTTTATGGCTTCAACCCCCTCACACCTCTTGATATCTTGCCCTTACCATTCCCTTCTTTTGTTCACAAAGAAGGATTTTGTTAAAAAATTGCATAAGAGGGTAAAGGCCAACATTGAACATCATTCAAAGGAGTATGCTAGTAAAGCCAATAGGGGCAGGAAAGAAATTATCTTCAATGAAGGGGATTGGGTATGACTTCATTTGAGGAAGGATCATTTTCCTACTCAAAGAAAGTCCAAGCTTAACCCCCGAGGAGATGGTCCCTTTTAGGTCCTCAAGAGAGTAAACAACAATGCATACATATTAGATCTCCCTGAGGACTATGGTGTCAGTACTACCTTTAATATTTGTGATTTGATCCTTTTTGTAGGTACTGATAAAGAAGAGGAGGACCTATCAGATTTGAGGTCAAATCCTTCCCAAGGGAAGGAGATGATGCATGCTCCCCAAGCAAGGGCCCTATCACTAGGGCCAAGGCTAGGAGAATAGAAGAAGACATGGCTAGAGTAGAGGGAGGAAGAT
The DNA here is from genome assembly GCA_037954015.1 of Psophocarpus tetragonolobus. Classification (NCBI taxonomy): domain Eukaryota; kingdom Viridiplantae; phylum Streptophyta; class Magnoliopsida; order Fabales; family Fabaceae; genus Psophocarpus; species Psophocarpus tetragonolobus. Next base: position 47,529,867 of record CM075690.1, on the reverse strand, counting down.
CTCACCTCCATATGACCATCAAGTTATGCAAGCCATGACTTATTTACTTGTAATTTTTTCTTTTAGGAACCTTGGATTTTATTTTGGACATGTATTAGTCCATTTAATTTTCTAGGAGGTGTCTTAGTAATAAGAAGGAGGAAGATTAGCTTTTGGGCCTTTATTTAGGAAATAAGGGGGTAGTTTGATAACTACACCCTATTTTCCTAAATAAAACCAAAAACTAATAAAGGAGTAATCTTGGCCCTTGGATGAGGTAGCTTGAGCACCAATTCTCATCTAAAAGAGGGGATCGATTGGACTTTGGGCTTCAATCCTCCTCCCTTGCATGACTCCTTTTAATCCTAGCCTTTCCTTTCCTTCTTGACTTGTCCAAGAGGTTAGCTCTCTCTATAAAAAGATACTTTTCACACTCTTGTATTTTTTACACTTTATTGAATGGAAAAACCTTGAGTTGACCAAAATTCTCTTAGTGTCCACCCTTCTCTCTTTGAGAATTCCTTAGGTTTTTATCAAGGGTTCCATCCCTTGTGGCAAAATTTCCCTCTTAGGCTTATCTTACCTTAAGTGACGCCTAAAACCACCTCACTTCTTACCTCTCCACAAACCATTTCACCAAAGAAGAAAACCTCTAGAAAAAGATCAAGGGAGGCATGCATCACAACCACAACATTCTTTTCATTATTCAAATACTCTGGCCTTAAAGGTGAGTAACTTTCGGATTCTTGTGAAAGTGTAAAACTTTCTTCATTAAAATTTATTATAAAAGCTTTTATGCAATTCTTAAAAATAAAAATATGATTATTATACTATATATTGAGTACATGGTTTGGAGTTTGGACCAGGAACTACACATATTTAAAAATTGACCAATTCAACAATAAATTGTTTTTTCTTAGTTATTTGTTATGATCAAGTCAAGTCCAATCACTTAATTTTTTAATTTATTTCTATTTTATTGTTTAGAAATAGTAAACATTTTATCATATTGTATACACTATTTTATTTCCTTCAATTAATTATTTATTACTTTAATACTTAATGCATTTTAATTATTTATTACTTTAATACTTAATGCAGTGGGAATAAATATTTTTAAAGAAATTAATCTTTTGACATCTAGAGATAAACTTTCATGTGAAAGGGTGAAGAATTCTTCTATCAATCGAGTTTCATTATTTTAACTTTTCTTAATTTAAAAAGCTTCATTATAAAGGTCATTTTAGCCATAAAAAGTGTTGGGCGAGCCCTAGCAGGACAAAGGCTTCATAATGTGAAAAGAAAAATCAATTGGATGTGTTTCCTTTCCATACAAATACACAACTTGTAGATAGATTTAGACATGACTAAAGAAGCTAATAGAAGTAGGTAGCATTGTTAGCATGTAAAGATATACTAAGCATGCTAGAAAAGATGATATAAAAATATTTAATTCTTTTTAATTTTAGCTATTCTTAACCATAACTCCAACTAAACAAATGCAGCTAAATTCATCTCTATTTCATTTTTTTTTTCTGGCATTTGGTAAATGTTATCTTTCTCAACCTTTTGCATGGTTTCCTTTAAATGACATTTCTTTCTTAACCTCATAATTTTAATTTCTATTTAAGTGATTATCCTTGTTAATAGAGGATAAATTTAATCTCATAAAATGCTAATTGCAAATTATTATATCAACATATTTACTGCTTACTATACATCCTAAGTAGAATTTGACGTTTGATATAATAAACAAATCAGATACTCATCATTCACAATCTATTAAACAAATCGATGATAGGTTTTATTCATTAATAATAAGTAAAAACATTTAATTAAATTTAATTAAAAATAGTAAAAGAAAAGAAAGTTGCTTACTAAAAAAAAAAATTATACTTAGCAATTATATTATAAGTTTATTGAGTCAAAAATTCACTATCAACCCATATTCTCACTACCATGACATATATATCTACTCGAGTCTTACTACGTTAGCAACAGCTTCTCTTGCATACTACAAGAGAGAAGGCTTTTTACAATGACAACTATTGCTGCAAAATTTTAAAAGTCGTTGCTAAAATGACTTTTTCTGACGAGGCAAGTCATTGCAATAACTACCGTTACAAAAAGTTTTGCAACAATGTTTGATGTCACTGCAAATAATTGTGTTTTAGCAACGAGGATTCTCGCTGTGATTTAACATATTTATCATTGTCATAAGTAACTTTTAGCAACCACCAAAAGATTGCTATATTTTATTTGTCTTAACAACTACTATTGTTGTCAAACATATTCTTTATCATCAACCAAAGTTGTTGCACTATGACAAATTTTGTTAACAATTAATAGCGTTGCATTGATATATTTTTCTCTACAACTAAAGCCATTGCAATAATATTTAAAATTAATATAAGCAACATTCATTAATTAACTATCCACAATATATTCTTATTTTCTATGAAAAAATAAAATTCTAACAAAAGGTATATTTTTTAACAATTTACAAATTTAAATTTGTAAATAAATATTAAATTTAATTTAATAATATCATATATTATTTTTAAATTTACATATTAATGCAATTAATTTAATTAATTTAACTAGTTTAGATTATGTTACATGAAAATTTTTGTTTAGTTATATATTTTTTTAATCGCAAATGATAATTTTAATAAACTAAATATGTCAACAAAATATAAACTCAACATATGTAAACATGATTGAATATATCACTGCACATAATATAATTGGTATAGTTATTATCTACTGTATACAAAAAAATTGTCATACATACTTAACAAATAACTAAAAAGTACTTGTAGCAACGTTAGGTCCTCCTTTTCTTCTTAAAAAAATCTTTCTTTTCTCTTTACTTTAAATATCTTTGTTATAGTAGTTGAATCACCAATAGTTCACATGCAATTTTTAACATATGAAGTTTAGTTTAACATTTTTTCTTATGGAATTAATAAATAAAAGAGAAAAAAAACTAAATTAATGAATCAGTACAATGTTCTTAAACCTAAAACATTGATGTTCTTAAATGTAAAGGAAAACTTATTTGCAACTTACTTATCATGTGCTCAAGTTTATCATCAAGTTAAGAGGCATTTTTCTCTGTAATTGAACAGTGTCCACCCTATATAAATATTTAAAGCACCCCTAAATTAATTAAAATTTAATTTAGTAACTAACTTTTACAATGAACAAATACTAATTTGTAAAAGTTTTACTAAACTTAATTATTATTTATACTTACCGAATATGCATGCATTCTAAAAATATATAGATGACATCCTTTCCTCAATTTGCTTTTCAATTCTTTCAACAAGTGATTTTTGACCTTCTTCAAAATGTGCTACAATTTCCTTCCTCAAGTTACGCTCTTCTTGAAGTTGAGCTTCAACCTCTTTTAGTTTTATTTCCATAGTTCATGCTTTTCACGTTCATCTACTAATTATTTATGTAAGCCTATATCAGATCTTCTCTTGTTTGTTGAATGTCAACACTAAGACCACAACAATACCCTGATCGTTCCCAACAATTGATTAAAAAACTTCATTAACAATTTGATCTTTATCGGTCTCCACATTTATGCCTCCCAACTTCTCTAGGGTGGCTTGTTGAACTCTTATCTTCAACCATAAAAGTAAAATCATAATTATAATTTAACTTAAAGAATAATAAATTAATTATAATTATAATTTATAATTCACATAAAAAATCATATATGTACTTCCTTGGATGCTTCATCTATCCATTCTCCATTTTTGGTATGAGTTATTTGCCACAAATCTTGAAAATTATGCTCCTTTTGAGTTTCCGGATCTCTCTAAGAAAATATTCAAAATACAACTCATAATCAAAACAAATAAATTATGAAATTAATAATTTAAATAAATATATTTGTAATTATAGGCTTAACTTATACTTATTCTTAATATATGAAATTTAATTTATTAAAAAATTAATAAAATTACCTTTTCAAAACTAATAACCTAAAATGATTTTCTTCCACATGTATGATTAATAACTTTCTTTGGTTTATTTAATTTGTTTCTCCTGCTATTTTCATGAAAACGACAAGAATAAAATATAATTATAACTGTTACCCTTATAGTTAATAAGCAATTGAAGCGTATGCATAATCTAAATACGTTGAAATTAGGACGTCAAAAATAATTTTCTAAATAGTCTCAATCTTAACCAATGACATCTTTGAGTTTTATGCTCTAAACCTATTTCATTTGTTTCATACTGTTTGAAATGTTGGTGAAGTCTACATATATGATCCGATAAAGTCTTTTTGCCATGTCAAAAATAACCTTTTTAGCATGTTCTATATTCGAACCTTCAATGTGAATAGTGTCTTAGGCATCAGAATTAAAATTGAAATTTAATTTTAAAATATGATATTAGTATAGGAAGAAAAAGAAAAATTAAAACTATGAAAAAATATAATTTACCAAAACTTTGGTTACTGTTCTTTCTTTTACAACATTAGGAACACATTTTCACTTCTCTACATTAAAAGGAGCATCCTTTTGAACTATAACAGAGATTTTAGTAGTGAAATCTGGAGCTTCTAATCCAACTGCTACCATCTTATCAGCTGGAATATTGACAGACAATTTTCCCGTAATACTCTTTCTCTTTTTTTTCTTATGCAAGACTTAAACCACTTGTTTTTCCTCTTCCAACTTTTGTTCTTGTATTTGTGAATCCTTTTGCATTTTCGACCAAAATATTATTCAAAAATTAAGGACAAACAAAATATATATATATATATTTAAGAATTTATGTATTAGAATAAAATTCATAATATTCATAATAAATAAGAAAAGGGCAATCTAAGTTAAAAATTCAAAAGAAATAAAAATATAAATACCTTCTTTTTGTTGAGTCAAGTATCATTTGAATAATTTTAAGGTCTTAAATTGGAAACATGACTTGAGGATTCCATAATATATAAAGAATGAATATCTAAGATAATGATTAAGTTAAACTATAATTCCTTAAAAAAAGTCATACTATAGTTGAGAAATAACAACATATGTATATATGGGAATCAAGTGAAAAAAGAAATAATTATTTATGTTATGTAGAGAATAACAAAACATATGTTGTACACGTGTGAAGCATTTAGCAATACGGAATACCGTAGTAGAATTAATAAATGAAAGTAATTTAAAGAATCAAATTCTAAAGCAGCTAGCTCTCTATTTGCTACAATTGGAAGCAATAATCACTCCGTCTTTGGGATGGATCTAGAATGCAAGTAATTGGAAGAATAAAATTCTAAAGGAGCTAGCTCTCTATTTGCTACAACTGGAAGCAATAATCACTGTCTTTAGGATAGATCTAACTATAAAGCTATAGTATAATCTTAATTACACAGGTGATTGTCAATTACTTTTGGTCATATATAAAAATTCTAATACAAATTATGTGTAATTGTGAGTTTATTGAAATTTCAGATTAAGTAAACAACCTAGCTATGAGTGAGACCAAGAGAAAATTAGAAATGAGAGGAAGTAAGTAAAATGGGTGTGAGTAGGAATTAAGCATAGAGACACGCTTTTGCTAGGTTTCAAGGTGGTTGGTGACGTATGTTCATTTGCTAGCATTGATTGACAAGGTCAAAAGCTATAATATTATTGCTATTATTTTGTTAATCAAAATATTGGTTTCAAAAGCCTACAATAACTAACAGCAACTAATCAATACTAAAGCAACTTCTCTTTAGTGGATTGGACTAGAAGGAACACAAATATAATAATAATAATAATAATAAAAAATAATGTTACAAGTGATAAAGAGAGTTAAAAAGAAAATGAATGAGAAACAAGAAAAAAATACTACGGTAATTTGTAATAATTATTTCAAGATATTTTCGTCAAGAAATCTATCTCTATGATGTGACTGTAACTTTATTAATCAATGGGCAAGAAGAATGTGAATATTAATGGTTGTCATATGAATTTCACGTCCCTACGCATACATAATTCGAAGTAATGTAACCTTGTTAATATTAATTAAGTCAGCACCAAAACTATATACTTGTGGATTATTTTGGAACTATATTATGAGTTTATGATTAAGTCTAAACAGAAAGGAAATTGAACTTACCTGTTCTAGGTAGTTCCAGTGAAGACAAGGAAAAATAGTTTGGGTGGTTCTGATTTTGGAAGAAGGAAGAAATTTATGCGGCTTCTGATTTTGGGAGAAGGAGAAAACTTCTGTGTAGAAAACCAAAAAAAATACACTTTGTTCTAATTTTGGAATGAGCAAACTTTTATACAAAGAAAACAAAAAAAATTGAATAAGTTGCTCATTTGATTTTGAGAGAGGGAAAAAGTGAGAATGTTTTAGTTTTTTAAAATAACAAGAGAGTCAAATAAAATTTTTCGACTAAATTTGCCACTCACGCTACAACTTTAACAGTACACAAGAGTGTTATCTTAAAATTGCAAAGGCTATCTTTGATTTATGGAGAGTAGGCACCAGTTTGTTACAACCATAATATACAAAGAGCAAATCACGTACGTGGCTTTTTTTTTTTCTTTTTTTGTCTACCAAAACTGCATGTTAAGTTAGAAAAATATTATAAAAAGTTAAAGGTGTTATAAGATACAAAAACTGTAGGCACCTTTTTCTTTTACAAAAAGTTAAAAATATTTAAATAATTCTATATATAAAAAAATCATGCAAGATATTATAAAATTTAATACGGTCAATTTGTGAAAATTAAATTGAAAAATTAACTTTTCAAAATTTAATACGGTCATTTTGTAAAAATAAAAATAAAAAGTAGAAAAGTTTAATTAACAAATAGGTAGGTAATCAAATAAATTTAATTGATAAAATAGATAAATATAAAGTCATTTTTGTTAAATTTAATATTAATATAATTAAAAAATACTTTTTAATCAAATACAAAATATATTTTATATTTTAAATATTTTTATTTATTGAATAGTACAATTCCAAAATTTTTGTTTTTTTTTATTTTATTTTCTTTTTTTGTCTCTTAGAAAAGTTGTACGTTGAAATATAGTTATATTTTAAAAAATAAAAATATTTAACTAAATCTATATATAAAACATCCATGCAAATATTGTAAAAATATTTATTGTCAAACTCCTTCCAAGTCAATGATCTATTAGATGTCTTCAAATACCACCATCATCTCTTTTGTTCTTATGCCACTTCATATCTTTTACAATTTGCTTTGACATAAATAATCTTTGCAGTCTAAGCGGCATTATAGGAAAGTAACAAACTATCTTAGTAGGACATTTGTTTTATTTTGTTATTTTCTTGCCATCTATCTTAACATAATCAAGTCGACGATCCTTAATAATAAATTTTCGAACATCCTACATTGAGTTAGGAAGCACATTTCCTTTAGGTAGACTCTCAACTAACAACTTTAGGAGTGAATAAAATAATGTGTTACTCCATCCATAAAGACATTTCAGTTGAGAAACACCACCGATAAAAGATAACTTGGAGTATTTTTCACAACTAGGATATAGTTTTTGCTCGGCATCTTTCAACAAACTATAAAAATCGTTTAGCTTCTTTATTTGGTTCCTCATTGACATTGGTACCACTAGAGATAGGCTCACTAAACACATAATCTCTATCCACATTATTTGATTGATACATGTCATGAAACATAGAATAGATTTGAGCATCATCACCTCTTTCAAGATTAACACTTATCATCATCTTCAAAATCACCATGGTTGCTAGATGATGCATCACTTCAGCTGTCTCCATGATACTCCCAATGCTCAATGCTCATAACTTGATTGAAATCAATATTTCATAAATCACACATCACATCATCTCTTTTCTTATAATAAAAATTGTTAATTGTTGCATCTACAACATGGACACTGGATTTGAGTTTTAGGCATAGAAAAAGCAAAGAAAATTCTAAAAAATCGTTAATGTCCTTTAAATATTCAGAAAAAGTTCAATCCACTATTTAATTTGCTTATTCATCATCATAATTCCTACCATTTTAAATTTTAAAAATGTAAAATTATAAAGTATATAAATAAAAAAATAAGAAAAAGGAATGTACAAATAAATATGAAAAATTTTTACTGCAAAAAATTGAAACAAACTTAAATTAAATTTCATAAAATCTATATAATTTATATGCATAATTAAAATTATATGAATAATATTTAAAAACTTAGTGCATATACCATTTATATAATATTTGAATAAAGAATTAGCATTAAGTCGTAAAACCTATAAACATGATTATGACCTTTTCAATCATAATTCAAAAGTTAAAAACAAATAGAAAATAAAATAATATACTATTATAAATATTACTTTACGATACAATAATTGTAAATAATGCACATTGATAAAGGTTGTTAACGTATCTCTTCTTGGACATGTAAATCATGCACATTGATGTAGGTTGTTAACGTATCTATTCTTGGACATGACTTATTTGCCTATGCAGTAAAAATGTTGATCAATAATCTTTTAGATGTAATTGAACTTTGAGCAAGAATGTCTTAAATATAAAATATTATTAATAATATTATAATATAATATGAGTTTAATTGGTATACATTATCCGTGTAAAGAATTTTTTACACTGACGTTCAATCATAGCCTTTTGTTTATGGTGACTTCTAAAGTACTCATTAATAAAGTCAACAAACTTATCATGAATGAAGGATTGTGATTGAATGTTAATGTAAAAATCTTTATACACGGTGTATACCAATTATACTCCTATTATATAAGCATAAAAATGTGTTTTTAATAATATAAATGATAATCACCTTCCAAATAGTGTGTTGCTAACTTAATTACTATTGGCATTGATTAACTTCTAATTATTTTTTGTTATCTCACATCTTAAGTTTTTAAATTTTTTTATTTTAATTTTAAATAATTTTTTTATTATTTTAAAGATGATAAAAAAAATGTTGTTTTCTTCTAAGATAGTGTAAGAATAGGCAGCTTAAACACTGTTTAGTGTTCACAATTGGAAGTGTCAAGTTATCTTTAGTACCAATTAATTAGTGTTTAAACAACTTCACTAATCTTTAATCAGTTACTTTAAGCTACCTTTTGTTTTGTTATTGTTTTTTATCTTTTTAGATTATAATTTATGTTAAAAATAAAATTCAAATTACTTAAACATATTAATCTGTTTTTTTTTTCTCCAACCAATTATGAGAATGTTATGTATATGCATATTCATTTATTTTGTTATCTTTTTATTTTTTAATTTTATTTTATAAATTAAATTAAAATAATTACAAAATATACTTATCTAACTTTTTATTATATAGTTTTCTCTTTCATACTTTGTAACACTAGTTAATTAATATATATATATATATATATATAATTTCATATTCAAAAAATATTATTAATTTTATTGTAAAAAACAAGATTTATCATTTTTATTTATTTATTTTGATTTTATTTTTTATCAGTTGCTAAACTATATAGGACCTTTTTTTTTAGTCAAAAAATATTTAAATAAACCTATATATAAAATATAATGAAAAATATTTTAAAGAATGTCAAAATTAATTAATAACCTGACTTTGTAAAATTTTAAAAAAATATAAAAGTTTAACTAATAATACAATAGGTAACCAAATGGATTCAATTGGTAAGAAGATATAAATTAAAAAATAAAACAAAAAAATAACAACATTTTAATCGAGTCTTTTCACAAAATTAATTAACATAACTTGTGAACTATAATGTAATTCATAAAATAAAAAGCAGGAAAAAAATACAAAACAAGGTATGTACCTATGCAACAAAAAATGTTGATAAAAATCTCTTAGGCTAATTGAACTTACTTTTAGAAAAAACATTTGCACACATAAAATGTTGTTAATAATATTATAATAAATATTATATGCATAAAAATATATGTTTTATAATAATTAAAATCAAAACTAAAACTAAAAATAACATTCAGTTGTAATTCCTAATAACATAGGACAAAACTAAATTTCAAAAACCAAAATAAAAACAACTTTGAAGAGAAAAAAGTTATTTTGTTGAATTGTACATGATATTATGTTGATGAACGAATGATTTATTTTGACCTTGTAGAGATGAAAAGAACAATAACAATAAATACCTTTTAACTCTCAAGAGAAAAAAAAAGAAGTCATGATAAACTACTAACTAGGTAAGAATGAGACACTAAAAAGTTCAAACAACACAAGTTTGGTCTGGATGCAAGGCCTACAAGTCAAGCACCACACATAATTTTATGGACATTTTTATACAAAATAATTGAAATATAAATTTATTTTCTTGTCCTACCTGGGACAATTTTGTGAGGGACTTGGATATGGTTTTAATCACCCCGTTTAACCTTCTATTTATAAGTATGAAATTAATTAAAATTTAAAATTTTATAAATATAAATAAAGATAAATGATAAGTTATAATTTTTTAATTATACCTACTTTTTAAATTTTTTCTTGAATAAATTTGTTATTTTTGTTCTAAAATTTTATGCAAGTTGAATTCATATTTTGTAAAACAAACATGTAGATATTTTAGAGTTTTTTAACAAAATTTATAGTATATATTAAATTATATATTATTATGATCTTATTTTTTTTATTTCCCATATTTTCAATTAATTTTTAAAATAAATTTCAAATAATTTTAAAAAATATGTTTATCTAAATTTTTTTATAATTTTATTTATATTTTTATTTCTCTTTTAGTTTTTCTATAATTTTTATAATAGTTTTTTTTTTTATATTTTTTCAGCTTATTTATATTTATATACTAATTTTGATGTTCAGTTTTTAATATTGATTTTAATTTATTTATATATTATCATCTTATTAAAATATGTTCTTCTTATTAAAATAAAATTGTTTTAAACAGTTTTATCACACACATCAATTTAATTTATGATGATAATTAATTTCAATTTTAATATTGATTTTAATTTATTTATATATTATCATCTTATTAAAATATGTTCTTCTTATTAAAATAAAATTGTTTTTAAACAGTTTTATCACACACATCAATTTAATTTATGATGATAATTAATTTCAATTTTAATATTGATTTTTTCAAATAAAGTGATTTTTGGTACACGCATAAACAATTCAATGATCATGAATCATTGAATCAACCACATGAACTTCAACTAAAAATGTTAAAAACAACTAGTTTTTTAATTTAAAATTTCTACAGATCCACTTTTATTTTTGTGTTTTTAAATAATTTTTTTAAACTATTAGTTTTTATTTTAAAATTCATAAATTCAAACTAATCCAATTTTCTTAGTGATTATGTTTTTTTTTAAATTAACAAAAAAATACTGAATCTGAAATTCAAATATGGAATTCTAATTCTAATTTAAATATAAAATCTCTCTAATATAGATTAAATATTGAAAATTTGATGTTGTAATTTTACATGATTGAAATTTAATTCGAAATTCAATATTCTTAGTGAAATGATTCTTAAAAGATGAAATTATTTAAAATACAAATTTGTTATTGTATTTTTTTATTAGTTAAAATTTAATCCGAAATTGTAAATTTAAATACGATAACGGCAACCAATAAAGGTTAAAAGGGAGAAGTTGATATTATAAGTTTGCCTAATAGAATTTTAATTACATTATCAAGATTTATTTTTTTAAAAAAAGAAACAAGATTTATTAATTTTGACATAAAACCTAAAAAAAGCAACTATTATGGAAATTAAATTTTAAAATTATATTTTAAATATAAAATCACTTTAATATGATAAAATAACATAAAATTTTATTCACAAAAAAGGAAAGTTGTTATTTTAATGTTAGATTATTAAAATTTTACTTTACTGCAAAATCAAATAATTAGCTAAAATTCATTTATAATGATTTTATTTTTATCTTTTCTACATTTTTAGAATAATAAAAAAGAATCCTTATCTACATTTTTAGTTTATCTTTTCTACCCATTGATATATAATGGTTTTTATATATATTTTTAGTTTTTTATATTTTTTAAACTTTTAATTTTATCTTAAAATAATTTTAATAATTATAAAATAGAATTAAATAGCATTTTTATGAAAAAGTTCAATATATAAGATAAAAATTAAACTGTTAAATTTAATAACAAATCAAGTATATACAATAAGTTTTTTATAGAATATAAATAAGAATAAGTAGTATATGAATAAAAAATGTTATAAATGTCTTAAATATTATAAAATTTAAAAGTATAGTCAAAAAGTACATGAGACAACATATATTTTAATTTTTTTGGATTAATTCAAATTAATTTTGATAGCAATATTTCAAATAGGAAATAAAAGAAAGAAAGAATAAAAGAGAAAGAGAGATAGAGTGAGGAAAGACAAAGAAAGGGGGAGAGAAAATGAAATGGCAGAAAGAAGAGATGAGAAAGAATGTCATGAGGGTAGAGAGGAAAATTTTTGAAAGAGAAAAATAGGTTAGAGAGAGAAAAGTGAAGAATTTTTTTTTTCAATAATTGTTATTAAAATTAAATAATATTTTTTCCCTATGGCATAAGTGTGTTGCCGTTAAAAAAATTAGCTTTTGCAAAAAGATTGTTGGCATTAGATAATACTTTTCATGGGATATTACATGTGTTGCCATAAAAATATAATTTTTTTTAGGTACTTTCAAAGTTATTACAATTAAATAGTACTTTACCAACTATAATAGACTCATTGCAATAGAAAAACATTTTTCACAGTGACAAAATTGATTGTTGAGATAAAGGTAATTTTTTGTATCGCCTATAAAAGAATAATGTTATTTCAATGACAATTAAATATCACACCTAAATATTCACATTTACCAACAACTCAATTGTCACTGTAAAAAACCTGTTACAAATATGTTTATTTCTTATAATGCATCAGACTACTAGTTCTACTAACCACATTTCTAATTCTACCACCGTCCTTTCAAATTATTTTTAACAAGTAAGTTTGAACTTATATTTCTATAAAATAACCCATATAGTTACTTTTAACATGTTCTGATAGATTATGATGATTAACTTTCTTGTGTTTATACCATTATATATAAGGAGAATACAAGTTTTTTAATATAAACATTTTATACACCTTTTCTCCTTCTTTTCTTAACTCTTTTTAACTAACTTAAAATATTGCTTCACTTAAGCAATTGTTTAAAGAGATAACTACATTAAACATAATTAAGAATAAAATAACTATAAATTTTTATTTTTAGTTAAAAATATAAAATAAAATTGATCATTAAAATATGTAGTGTTTATTGTTTACTAGTATTTTATAGATTAATATGCACGAAGGAAGGAAGGATATATTTATTAAAAGAATACTAAAATTTTAAAACGTCCATTATGAAAGAAAAAAGAAGTTAACATCAAAATGTGTCAGAAGAAGTAATAATTGAATTCATATTTAAAATAGATTTATTGAAATCTTTCCAACATAACTTTTTGTTTGAAATTTAATATTTTTTATAAAAAGGAACAAACTACCTATTAAATTGTAAACAAATTTAATTTTCAGATGTCACCATTCTTGAATGAGGCATCTACTGTAAAAATAAAAACTGAATGAATATTTCTCCAAAGCAAAATGTCATGACATTAGTACACACATGTATAAAGATCATTAACTATAACAACTCCCCTCCAAATAAGTGTAACAACATATGTGGATTAAGATTCGAACCTGACAATGGACAAGAGAAAGCTTCATATGTCTTTTCCAAACCAATGACCAATGTTTTATCTTTAATCGAAACATCTAATTACATGCAAACCATAGTGTCTAAAGTCTTTCCCTTACATTCCCACAATCAAATTAAAAAAAAATTAACATCATCATGCATTATTAATACATTTTATTAGCATAGAAAGAATTAAATCTTTCATTTTCATAGTTATTTTATTACATATCTAAAAATGGAGGTTACTAATTCTATTAAGAAGTTAGATAAAAAAAATAAAAATTCAAAGATATGTTTGTAAAGCATATAATGCATATTACTTTTATAAATGTGCTAAAAATATTTCAAATATATCAATCTTTCGACATGTAAAAGTATGTGTTAAGTTAAATAAAACAAAATGAAGTTATAATTGTAACGAAACACTACACTAAAGCCAAAGCAATATATGCATTTTCTACTTCTTTTTTTTTTTAACACATTCATTTGCTACTGTTGAGTTGAAATTTATATTGATAATTTTTGCTTTCATCACTTTTTAGTTACATTTTGAGTATCAACAATTAAACTAATTACCTAGTGGGATGATCTAGTGTTTTTTTATTTTACTTTAAGCTCTTTGAAACTTATCGAAATAGACTTTAGACACATGTATGTATATGTTAATGGTGGGTTGAATTCTCTCAATTATTCACTATTTTCTATCTAATTAATGATGGACATAATGAGGATTGAAATCCTCTATTCCAAATCAGTGTGTCAATTCCTATATCAATTAATTAATAAATATCATGTCATTTAATGAATCTTTTTTTATAAATTTTTTGTGTCGTATGGCTTATTAAATTATGACATGATATTTATTGATTAGTTGGAACATGAATTGAGACACCAATTTGAGATAGAAGATTTTCGTCCTCACGATAATAGGTATGTCAAAATACGAAAATAAAAAAATATATTAGACATATGTATGTATATGTAAACTTTGAAACTTATTGAAACACACATTAGACATATGTATGTGTGTGGTAATGGTATGTTCAATTCTCTCATTTATTCATTATTTTCTATATCTAATTGATGATGAACATAATGATATATATCAAATATGAAAATAAAAAAATATATTATTTTAAAATCCAAAAAATATTATTTTACATATTAAAATATTAATTATATTATGAAATAATAACTTTCTTACATATCGCCACATATTATTTGTTTTTTGGCATTAGGACAAGTTGAGATTCAAACCAATAAAATCTATCATATACATTGAAGTACTTAATGATAGTGGTTTGAAACACCATTATAAATACTAGAAAAAATATAGACACTGTTATACCTATGTGTTCAAATTTTTATTATATTAATTTGGAAATGACACAATTACAATATATTTTTTTGTTTATTAGTATTTTAATTACTATTAAAGGAGCATAATTGTTTACCAAATTGTGGATACAGAAGGAGTAGTTTCCTTTATTAATATAATATAAAATATAGACAATATCTTTTTGTGAGCAATATAAGTATAAACAATAGGTAATATGACAATTATATATTTACATTTGATATAAATGTTTTAAAGTAATTTTTTAAAAGTTATAAAGTTTGTCTAGTAGTAAAGTATGAGTTCAAATCTCTCCATTAACAAGTAGTTGTTTTTTTTTTAAATTTTCAAATTGGTAGTTATTGAAAAATTAATAAGGATTAAATTAGAAATAAGAAGTGGACACAGAAAAAGTGAATTCCCTTTATATATGTTTAAATATATATCATGCAATGAATACAAATGTTATGGCTGTTATAACATTTTATTATGTAGTTATAGCATTTTATTATGCTGAGATTTGATATATTAATATTTTAACAATTTATTTTAGTGTGCATATTAAGCTAGAATGTGAACTTTATTTTACTGAGTATACATTTACTTTTAGTTACTTATTTTTTGTATTTGTTTAAATTTATTTTACAATTATACTGAAATTGAAAATTAAATAAAGGGTAATATTATATTAATAAATTGTACACCAAAGAGACTAGTATACAATGGTATAGATAATGAAGGTCATCACCCAATTTTAAATAATAGTGGTTGTAAAACCACAAACAAGATTATATAGCATGGATTATAGAACTCCTTGGCATTTGAAAATCAATGGCCATTTTAAAATTGCCAGATATCCATCCCTCTCGTTGTTCCAACGGTTCCAGTAAATCAATGACATATAGACTTGCATGTGGCCGCGATAATGATTTAACGGCTATTTTAAAGCCACCAGTAAAAATTTTGATGTTGATTTAAAGCAAAGGAAAAGAATACTTAAAACTGCCAATAAAAGCTAGTGTGTTTTAGTGGGATATGTTAAAGGTTCATCATTCTTGAGATCTTAACTAATGATTCTATAGCCCCTTGTGGTTGTGTATTTATAATGCACCTGATGGATTCACTTACATGAGTGTGAAGGTGGGCTACCTTCTATGAAGACATGAGTTGTCTTCCTAAAGCACTAATGAGAGTCCAAGGTATGAATATGTCAAATTAATTTTCTTCTTGATGGCGTAGAGATTGACCAAGTCAGTTACCCTAAGGTTAGCATGGTTTCTACATCTAGCTAGGTGCCAATAAATGATAAGAAAAGCACGAACTCAGTCTTGTAGTTTCATCCCGTTTCATCCCACCAACAGAGAAGTTACAACATAAGGAGAAGAGGAAAGATAATCAGGAAGTTAGAGAGAAATGGAAGTAATAATAAGGAAAGAAAAAAATAATTGTCAACACTATTCACACTAGGTACTAAGAAATCTTACAATAAGAATTGACACCATATGTCTAGAACCTCACCCTGTTCCCCTGGAGTGGTTTGTGGAAATTGACATTGTAACCAAGATGGACCTTTAATTAAAGTTTACATTAGAGGATATGGAGGTGGATAACCTTGTGGGACAGGATAAGTTGGTGGATAGTATCTTAAATGAAAATAACCAATATATAGAATAACTTCATTCACTACTGGAATATGGCAATTTCATGTTCAGAGTGAAACCTTTTAGCAATGTTATTCTAGCTATGCATATCTTCTTCAAATAGAACCACATCTTGACTACAGTATTGAATGCTGAAGATTGAGAACTATATTTGCGAAATATAAAACTATTCTTTCTGTTTACTACTTCTAGATGAAGGAAACTACTAAACTATTCAATTGGAAACTATTATAATTAGTTTTTAATTCAACGGATTTGAATGAAATAAAAGAATCCTTTTCATTCAACTTCTAATAAAATCTCACAAGTAGTCAGTTGAGATGGTAAAATATGCCCACATGAAATTTAATTGTTAATTATATTCATGCAGAAGACTTCGTTGATAAATCTGGAGTTTATTTCAGTGATCTCTTGTGTCAGTCAAGGGGATTAATGTTTGACTATTGATTGGGAGATACTGTTTCTTCCAACAAACAACAAAATTTTGTTTCCCTTGTTTACACATTTTGACCATTGACACATAAATTGCTTAGTTTTTATTAGTTTTCTCAAGAGTCTCTTTACAAAGGTTCAGTTGGATAAGTTTTATTTACTTTTACAATTAAACTTCTCTTACTATCAACTTACAAGTACATTTTGTTAAATTTACTAAACTGCTATCAAATTAAGCACTTGATGAGGGAGGGAAAAATAGTAAAAAACAATCAGATGATGAATTACTTTTATGTACAAAAGCCACACTCATTATCACCAATGATAACAATAAAGAATAATGGTCATAAATAAAGTAGTCATTACAAACATGCAATAATGGTCATAAATAAAGTAGTCATTACAAACATGCAATATGTTGTTGCAACATACATTATTCATCCTATAACTAAGCCGTCATGACCTTACTCAGAATAAATATTTAATATATGGGCACTTTATCACTTCCACCTTTCCAGCCATTTTTAAACTTGTTATGTCCAAACCGGCCATGCTTCTAGCATTTCCCATGCTTGAACTTTCCATGACCAAAGTAATCTCCATGTCCAAAACAATGATATCCATGTGCCATATGGTGAGCTCCATATACCACAGCAACAACAGCCCCTGATATCCATGTGCCATATGGCGAGCTCCATATACCACAGCAACAACAGCCGCTGCCAACAATCATCCCATTCCGGCTCCACGTCCTACACAATACACATTGAAATTAAATCATAATCCTTAGTCTTTCTAAATTTTTTCAAAATTATTACAGAGGTTGTTTTAGATATGTAAGTACATATAGGGAGCTATAAAATTCAAAACCTAGTATGATATATTCTTGAAGTATTTTTTTTCTCTTTTGGTTAACAATGTGTGAGTTGAGCATGTTTGTCAGTTTTATTTTAATCACCACTTCTCCAGTATTGTATATGAATAGCAAATTATTTTTGAAACTTTTTTCCAGTTGCAACAAAGTATAACAGAAAGAACACAATATAATAACTGTGACATTTATTCATTAGCAAAGAATAAGAAACTATCAATTAAAAATATGGGTGGTTTAATGGGGGATAATGTGGTGTGGAAGTGGGACTGACATAGGAAACTTTTCGTGTGAGAGGACGAGACATTGAGAGCTTTGGAGGAGGTTTTACACGTGGCAGTGTTGATAGGGACACATCTTGGCTATAGTATTGAATGTTGAAAATTGAGAACTATATTTGCAAAAAATATCAAACTATTCTTTCTGTTTACTATGTTTTCTGGATGAAGGAAACCACTGAACTATTCAATTGAAAACTATTATAATTAGTTCTTAATTCAATGAATTTCAATGAAATAAAAGAATCCCTTTCATTCAAACTCTAATAAAATCTAACAAGTAGTTAGTTGAGATGGTTTAACATGCCCACATGAGATTCAATTGTTAATGTTTGACTATTGGTTGGGAGATACTGTTTCTTCCTCCAAACAATAAAATTTTGTTTTTCTTGTTTACGCACCTTGACAATTGACAAACAAATTCCTTAGTTTTTCTTAGTTTCATCAAGTCTATTTATAAAAGTTCAGTTGGGTAATTCCTATTTGCTTCTATAATTAAACTTCCATATTTTCCCACCATGTTTAAAATTGCCATGTCCAAACCTGCCATGCTTCCAGCATTTCCAACTTTCCATGACCAAAGTAAGTTCCATGTCCAAAACAATGATATACATGTGACAGATGGTGAGCTCCATGTATAGTAGTTACAGCAGTAACATCCTATGCCAACAATGATTCCACATCGGCCCCACGTCCTACATAGTACACATTTAAATTAAATCATAATCCTTAGTCTTTTTAAATTCTTATTATAGAGGTTTTTTTAGATATGTATGGACATATAGGGAGCTATAAAATTCAAACTGTTGAGATTTCTAATTGATTCACTGTATAGTAAATTACCAAAGAGATTTCTAATTGATTCACTGTATAGTAAATTACAAAATATAGGTTGATTTATTGCATTAGCTAATTTCCAGGATTAGTTAGAGGGATTACCTTAATTATAGGGATTGGGCAGTTTTTTGTTTCCAGAGATATATTCTCTCTAGTGCTCTACATATATGTATTTCCTGTAATCATGAAAATATCTTAGAATGTCATTTCACAATATGGTATCAGAGCTAGGTTCCTTAACCTTGATCCACCATTTTCTTAACTTTTTTTTTTAAACACCTTGCGAACCCATAAGATGTCTGATAAAAATTCTGCACCCAAATCAGGGTCTACATTGACTCCTGTCATTATTCAATCTGAAAGTGCATTCAATGCCGGAATCGTTCTGAGTGAAACAAATTACGATATATGGTCACAGATAATGGAAATGCATATCGCAGAGAGGGAGAAACTCTCATATATTCGTGGCAAGAAGAAACAACCTGCAGAGCAAGATTCTGGTTGTGAAAAATGGTATGCAGAAAATCAAAAGGTGAAGAGGTGGCTGTTGCTGTCCATGAGCCCAGAAATTATGAAGCGTTACTTATGCTTAGCCACAGCCCATGAAATTTGGAGTGCATTATCTAAGGCATTCTATGATGGAAGTGATGAGTTATAAGTATTTACTTTGAATCAAAAGGCCTTTACTGCAAAACAAAATGGTAGGCCTCTCTCGGAGTATTATGGACAATTGATGGAAATTTTTCAGGAATTGGATCATCGTGATAAGGTGGTCATGAAAGATCCTGAAGATGTCACAGCTTATAAGAAATCAATTGGACGACTAAGGGTGCATATATTCCTTGCGGGATTAGATGGTGAATTTGAACAAATCCGTGGAGAGATTTTACGCAAAGAACCTATCCCAGAGTTGGAGAATTCTTATGCATTGATTCGTCGAGAGGCAATACGTCAAGCGACTTTGAAAGGTGAATCCGAAAGTTCTGACAGCACAGCCATGATAGCTCGAAACAGAATCTGGCAGTGTCAAACAAAAGGAAACCATCCTAAAGCAAACTCAAATATAGATAAGTCTAAGTTTAAATGCACTCACTGCAATCAGCAGAGCCACACTAAGAGTCGTTGTTTTGAACTTAATGGATATCCAGAGTGGTGGGATCACAGTCGGGATCAACGAAGAAAGAATCCAGTTGCAGCAGCTGTTGAGGAAAAAACGCAGATAAAGCCTCCAAAGAGTCCACTGCTTTGATGACAATTAGAGGTAATGGTGGTGAGTTTTCTGTACCTATTACTAATAGCACATGTATAATTGATTCAGGTGCTACTGATCATATGAATTTTGATTCTAGACAAATTTCATACATGAAACCATCCTCAAAAGAATTGATTTCCACTGCCAATGGTGACATAACCTTTGTTATTGGAAAAGGATCCTTAACTCTTACTAATAATTTTACTTTGGATTCTGTTTTAGTTGTTCCATCTCTAGAATATAACCTTTTGTCTGTATCACAAATTACTACATCCCTAAATTGTATTGTCATTTTTTGGCCTAATTTTTGTGTGTTTAAGGACATTCAGACCAGACAGACGATTGGTTATGGTGTTAAACAAGGAAGATTATACTATTTGGACTTGGTGTCGCAAGATTCTGGGAAGTTAGAAAGCGCTTTGACCGTGAAGAGTTCTACCAAACAGAAAGAAGAAACTAAAATTTGGCTATGGCATCGTCGCCTGGGACATGCTTCATTTAGTTACTTGAAAAAATTGTTTCCTTTATTATTTGCAAAGATTGAGATCTCTATTTTTCGTTGTGATGTATGTGAACAAGCAAAAAGTCATCGTGTTCCTTTTCCAATCAGTTTGAATAAAAGTATTGTTCCTTTTATGCTTATACACTCGGATGTTTGGGGTCCTTCTAAGATTTCTACTTTAAGAGGATCACGTTCGTTTGTTACTTTCATAGATGACTGCACTAGAATGACTTGGTTATGGTTAATGAAGTCCAAAGGAGAAGTGAACTTGATATTTCAAAAGTTTCACAAAATGATTTAAACCCAATACAACGCAGAGGTTCAAAAGTTTCACAAAATGATTTAAACCCAATACAACGCAAAGGTTCAGGTTCTTCGTAGTGACAATGGTGGTGAATACCAAAGCTTAGACCTCAAGAGGTACTTGGAAGTACATGGGATTATTCATCAAACTACGTGTCCTAATACACCGCAACAAAACGGTGTTGCCAAGCAAAAAAATCGACACTTACTAGAGGTGGTACGTTTTTTATTATTAGAGGCCCATATGCCTTTCTCTTATTGGGGAGAGGCTCTTACAATGGCAACATATGTCATAAATCGTATCCCTTCTAGCTCTAATGAGTTTCAAACGCCACTGCAGACTCTCCTGAATAAAATGGTTGCCCTTGGTAGTACAGAATTGGCTCCTCGTGTTTTTGGTTGTGTAGCATTCATGCATATTCAAAAGAACCCAAACAAATTGGCACCTCGGGCTTTACGATGTGTGTTTCTTGGATATGCTATACACCAAAAAGGGTATCGGTGTTACCATCCTCCAACTAAAAGGATGTTTATAAGCATAGATGTTGTTTTTCATGAACAAATAATGTATTTCTCTTCAGAATCTGCACTTCAGGGGGAAAACCAAAAAGAACTGCAGACTCTAGACTATAATTGCCAAGAATATGTATATCTTGAGAAAGACCATTTAGAGGTAAATTGCAGCAACGATAATTCTTATGCAGATAACTTATAATCAAGTTGTACGGATGAGATGGAAAATGAAATAAATGGGACATCACATTATGAGGTGGTGACAGAACTTGGTATGACTCCTCTTGATGACACACCAAACCAATCATCTACTGTCATGGATGCTCTTAATCTTGTGCCAACAAAAAAACAACTACCAGAACGATACACTAGAGGTATTCCTAAACTCACTTATGAGCCCACTCTTTCTAGTAAGGTTAGATACCCCATGAATAATTTTGTTTCCTACCACCGTTTGTCTGAATCAAATAAGTCATTTGTAAGTCAATTATCTACTGTTGCTATTCCTAACAATGTACAGGAAGCCTTGGCTGATCCACGATGGAAAAATGCGATGAATGAGGAAATGAAAGCCTTGCAACAAAATGAAACATGGGAACTTGTTGACTGTCCACTAGGAAAAAAACCAGTTGGATGTCGATGGATTTATGCTATAAAGTACAAAGCAGATGGCACAATTGAAAGGCTAAAAGCAAGGTTAGTAGCAAAGGGCTACACTCAAACTTATAGGGTAGATTATACAAAGACATTTGCTCTTGTGGCTAAACTCAACACAGTTCGAGTGTTGTTATCTCTAGCAGTAAACTTAGATTGGTCGTTACAACAACTTGACGTAAAGAACGCCTTCCTCCATGGAGAATTATCTGAATAATTTTATATGGAACTGCCACCAGGATGTATGGTTCCAAAGAAGCATAGTCAAAAGGTGTGTAAATTAAAGAAATCATTGTATGGCTTGAAGCAATCTCCAAGGGCATGGTTTGGAAGATTTTCAGAGGCAATGACTGCTTTTGGCTATCATCAGAGCAATTCCGATCATACCTTGTTTCTAAAGAAACAACACAGTAAGATTACTGCTCTTATCATATATGTAGATGATATGATTGTTACTGGAAATGACCCTGAAGAACAGAAAACTCTACAAAGCTATTTATTTGGAAAATTTGAAATGAAAGATCTTGGTCCTCTGAAATATTTTCTAGGGATAGAAGTTTCCAGATCAAAAACAGGACTATTTCTCTCCCAAAGAAAATATATCCTAGATCTTTTACGTGAAACAGGCA
This sequence comes from Psophocarpus tetragonolobus, assembly GCA_037954015.1. Lineage (NCBI taxonomy): Eukaryota > Viridiplantae > Streptophyta > Magnoliopsida > Fabales > Fabaceae > Psophocarpus > Psophocarpus tetragonolobus. Next base: position 47,506,897 of record CM075690.1, on the reverse strand, counting down.
TGGAAGAGTGTCATCATGCTACTACTCCTATTGAAGAAGGATTGAAATTGTGTCTTGAGCCAAATCAAATACCGGTTGACAAAGGAAGATATCAAAGGCTTGTAGGAAGATTAATGTACTTGGCCCGTACCAGACCAGATCTTACTTATGCATTAAGTGTTGTTAGTCAGTACATGCATAACCCAAGAGAAAAACATATGAATGCTATCATGCACATCTTAAGGTATTTGAAATCTGCACCTGGAAGGGGTATTTTGTTCACTAAATACACTGATTATCAAGAAATAAATGTATATACAGATGCAGATTGGGCTGGAGCCATAGATGACAGGAGGTCTACTTCAGGTTATTTCACTTTTGTAGGAGGAAACCTTGTAACTTGGAGGAGCAAAAAACAAAACGTGGTGGCCCGCTCAAGTGCAGAAGCTGAATTTAGAGGTATAGCACTTGGTCTATGTGAAACATTATGGTTAAAGTTATTGTTGGAAGATTTGGGATACCCTCCTAGGCAACCAATCCAGCTGTATTGTGACAACAAAGCTGCATGTGATATTGCCCATAATCCAGTACAACATGATCGCACAAAGCATGTTGAAGTAGACAGATTTTTTATCAAGGAAAAGTTAGATAAGAAGATTTTAGAGTTGCCTAAGATCAGAACAAAAGATCAATTGGCTGATATTCTCACTAAAGCAGTTCTAAAACCAGTGTTCTCCAAATTTCTAAGCAAGTTGGGCCTGACTGACATTTATGCACCAACTTGAGGGGAAATGTTGAGATTTCTAATTGATTCACTGTATAGTAAATTACCAAAGAGATTTCTAATTGATTCACTGTATAGTAAATTAGCAAATATAGGTTGATTTATTGCATTAGCTAATTTCCAGGATTAGTTAGAGGGATTAGCTTAATTATAGGGATTGAGCAGTTTTTTGTTTCTAGAGATATATTCTCTCTACTCCTCTATATATATGTATTTCCTGTAATCATGAAAATATCTTAGAATGTCATTTCACAATACAAACCTAGTATCATATATTCTTGAAGTATTTTTGTTTCTCTTTTGGTTTACAATGTGTAAGTTGAGCATGTTTGTCAATTTTATTTCAATCATCACTTCTCCAGTATTGTATATGAATAGGAAATTATTTTTAAACTATTTTCCAGGTGCAACAAAGTATAATAGAAAGAACGCAATATAATAACTGTAACATATGGATACTACTATATTTTCGTTTGATAATTCAGAACTGATACTTGTTTCTCAACAACTTACGGGTCCATATTGACATTTTTTAAACACTATTCCTATTAAATTAATTAAGCATAAGAAAGTAAGTCTATTATTATTATTATTATAGTGAAACAAGTCTTGAAGCAATCTCCAAGTCTTGGAATAGTCCTAATTATAATAATAATAACAGCACTACAAATGTTGAAATACTAAATTTTGAGGAGTTGTGAAACTAGTGTAGTGTTGAACATAGGCTGAAAAGATTGAAATATTGACCAAGTATTGGTTAGACACAAAGAGTCATCTTATGTGTGCTAAACTTAATCCATTTAAGTGCTTATGCTATTACATGCAAAGCAAGGAATAAAAATAATTAGCTGAGAAACTAAGAAGTCCAAACACATATATATTAAAATACATTGCTAATGATTACAAGATGACCCTTATACTTAATAATGACTGAATACTGTCAATCTGGTAAATTTTATGAATTACAAAAGTTGAAGCATTGATTATTTGCTAGATATTTTTTCTATGAAGTAAAAGAATTTTTTTTTGTATTGGATGGTTGTAACAGTAAAATTAATATATGGATTTTTTATTTGAAGTTAGAAATATGGTCACTAATATGAGTTTCCTTGTGCACGGAGAAGTAGCTATCTCGCGATTCCAAGGTATAAATTTTGAACCTCAAATAGTGAGTAAGATTCCCTTGTTGGACTGAGCAGCCTCCCACCTTTTGACAAGGTAATCCCTTTTTGCCAATTTCTCATTTTGTTGATTTCCAAATTATTCACTGTTTTTTTATTCGTTCATAAATATAACATTTAGTGGTTAACAAGAAAAATATTTTGTTTTCTAGTTGAATGATACTTAGAGAGAAATCTTAGTTTTAGGAATTGAATTCATGAGAAAGTTAGCCAAATATGTTTGATTACTAGTCAATCATCCTAGGAAAAAAATAGTTTTTTCAAATTAGTTTAGACTAGATGAATGATGACAAACTAATTATTTGACTAGTTGGCATGTGAGCTTTCCTTACTATTGACTGTAATAATAGGCTAATCATCAATTCCAATCCTACATAATCGTATGCTAGGTACAAATTTTTGAAAATGTTTTTAAACATTCTAAAAGAAACCTATGAACAAAATTACTTTTAAGATTTAAAATTTTCTTTTAGATAAAGGAATTAGACAAATTTAGATTACAAAAACAAGGGAAAAAAAAGGGAGAATTATAGTCAAGGTCAGTGACACAATTTTGTGCATTATTTTGAAAGATAGATCAATGCTTCTCTTTTTAAACTAAAAGAGTCATGCACAATGTACTTATGAAAATAACATTTAAAAAAGTATAAGTACATTATTTATTTTTGTAAATGTAAAAGTAAATTGATTTTAAATGGTAATCTAAAACCAATTTTAGAGAAAGAGAAAAGTGTCTTTAATTGTTATAAATATCAAATTCATTAACATTGCAGTTTCTTAATTCTACATATAGAATTTGACTTTTGGCATCTCAATAAATAACTTAAATATCTAATTTTCTATAAATATCATATATGCTATAGATATGTTATTTCCTATAAATATCTTATAATTATTAAAAATATACTTCACGATAACATTATTTTAAAAACATTAATTATTAAATCGATCAAATTTTATTAATATTTTAATTTAATTTTAATCTCTATAAAGTTTAATAAAATTTTAGTGGCTACCTTCTATGATATAGTGTTTTTCGGGGAAACCAATGCACTTATCTGCTATTGAGTAGTCTGCAGATAAGTTGCAATTTTCCCCTCATGTAGATAGTAAAAAAATATAAATCCAGTTGTCCAAGTACATAAAATTAGTCTATTTTTCTCTTTTCTATATTGTGTAGAAATAAATGTTCAACTGCCATATTGCATTTTATTTTATGCAATTACAGTGTAACACATATATAGAATATAATATTGTGTGTTGATTTCAAGTAGGTAACGGTGGAAGGGAAGGTTTAGTTCTAAGTTAAAGTTGGTTAACTTTGGAGCACAAAGTTGCAGACATTAAAGGTGTCTTAATTACTTTTACCAGTAGATTAAATTTATTGCCAAATGTTATAGTTGTAGCTTTTGTGTGTAAATTTTGAATTTTAATCATGGATTATGAAGCGACAAAACTCTATTGAATATGATCAAGGTGTTAGGGGATTTATTGATTTTGCATTTCAACATAGCTTTGTTAATGACAAAATAGTATGATCACTTGTAAGTGGTGTGGTTTCAAAAAATGGCAGTGTAGGGAAGTTGTGTATGATCACTTGATCTGTACACCATTTCCAAAAGGGTACACATGTTGGCTCCATCATGGGGAGTCAAAAATAGGAAATACTAATAATGACTCACATAGTAGAATGCTAAATGTAGTTAAAGATGATGTTGTCTAAGATCCTTTTCAAAACATGATCAATGATGCTTTTGGACTTGATAGGCACCATGCAAATGAAGTACCTATCACATCAAATTTAGATGTTAACTTGGAAGATGTGATTCCAAATGCAAGTCAAGAAGGCCATGAAGCTAGATAGTATTACGAATTAGCTAGGGATGGAGAACACCCTTTGTATGAAGGTTGTTCAAAATATTCAAGATTATCTTTGTTGGTGAAATTGTATCACATCAAATGCTTTTGTAGAATTATTGATAATGCCATGACTGTGATTTTAGTACTGTTGAATGATGCATTTGAAAAGGTGAAGATGCCAAGTTCATTTTATGAAGTTACGAAAAAAATCATCAAACTTGGCTTGAATTATGAAAAGAGACACGCATGTCCAAATAATTGTATGCTCTACTGGGGTCATAAGGAAGATGAAGAGAGGGAAACTTGCAAAACTTGTCACACTTCTAGATGGAAATTAAGGGCCAAGGGAAGTACGACTGAGGTGACTAATGAAGACAATAATACAAAGAAAATACCTGCAAAAGTTCTTCGGTATTCTCCTTTAAAACCTCGACTACAAAGGCTATTTTTCTCATAAAAAAAGCAAAGGATATGAGATGGCCTGCTGTCAGTACTAATAATGATGGGATGTTTAGGAATCCTAGAGAATCTAAAGCTTGGAAGCAATTTAATTTGACACACCTATAGTTTGCATCAGATCCAAGAAATGTGCGTCTTGCACTAGCGACTGATGGTTGTAATCCTTTTGGTGTTATAAGTCCAAATTATAGTATATGGTCAGTTATTCTTATTCCATACAACATGCCTCCATGGTTGTGCATGAAGCAAACATCTTTTATAGTGCCAATGATAATACCTGGTAAAAAAATGCCAAGAAATGATATAGATGTCTACTTACAACCTTTAATCAAGGAGTGGAATGAGTTGTGGACAATAGGTATGGATGCATATCATTCTTTCAAGAAAGAGATGTTTAAATTACATGCAACTTTAATGTGGACAATTTGTGATTTTCTTAGGTTAGGAACACTTTTTGGATGGAACACTTCACTGGACTTGCTTGCCCATCTTGTAACTTTGACTCTGCTCCACTTCATCTAAAAGATAGAGGAAAATTGGATGGAACACTTTTTCAGGATTTTGTTGTTATCTTGATCAAAGACATAGATTTCGATTATGCAAGACCCTTTAATGGCGAGCAAGATATGCGTAACAAAATTCTTCAATAAATTCAAAATACTAAAGTAGTATTTGGTAGGAAAAACAAGAAAGAAGAGATAATAAAAAGAAGACGCGGTGTACGACTTACACAAAGACCCACTGAACAGTGGCATAAGAAGAGCATATTTTTTATCTGATTTATTGGAAAGATCTTTCTTTGTGCCATTGTCTTAGTGTAATGCACACTGAGAAGAATGTATATAATATTGTTTTAAATACTTTGCTAAATGTTCTAAAAAATAATAAAGACCACGTTGATGCTCGAAAAGACCTTCAAGTTTTGGGAATAAGACATGACCTTTGGCTAATGAAAATGCAAGATAGACTCAAGCTATCTTTACTTTTTCTAGTTAAGGAAAAAAGACATTTTTAATAACTTTAAAGAATATCAGTGTACCAGATGGTTATTGAAGTAACATTTCGAGGTGCATTGACTTAGAAACCCTAAAGTTCACTGGAATGTTGAAGAGCCATGATTTTCATATACTAATGGAACAATTGCTACCATTAGCCATGTGATCAGCATTGCCAGATAAGATTTCAGCAATATTAATTGAATTATGCTCATTCTTTAAACAATTATGTGGTAAAGTATTAAAAATTGAAGATTTAGACAAAATGCAAAATCAAATTGTCCTCACTTTATGCTACATGAAAATGATATTTCTACCTTCATTCTTCACTGTTATGGTTCATTTGGTTGTTCATCTTATGGAAAAAGTTAAGCTTGGAGGTCCTATTCATTATCGATGGATGTATCCTATAGAAAGATAAATCTTTATACCATTCCCCCTTGTTTTGATTAATTTACTAACTTGTACAAGCTTCCTCTGATAAAAATTTTCATATCTTTTATGGTTTAAAAATAGGTATTTAGGACATTTTAAATCCTTTGTACCTAATAAAGTATGACCAGAAGGATCAATTGCTGAAGGATACCTTATGGAAGATATTTTGACATATTGTTCAAGGTATCTAGATGACATTGAAAATAGATGGAATCGACCTAGACGTGTCGATGATGAGCCTATTAATGATACACAATCTGGCTCACAAGAAGTTGAATTATTTCCTCAAGTTGGAAAACCAATTGGTGCCTCTTCATATTACACCCTTACACCTATGGAAAAGTTACAAGCTCATAGACATGTGTTAACAAATTTCCCTTTAGTGTGATTCCTATCTTCAGTAAGTATATCTTATCACTTGGTTCAAGATTTAACAAGTTTTATTTACTATAAATTTAATATGATATGAATAAATACGCAATATAGAAACATTGTATGAAGGCAACTGAGGGGTGGAGGAAGGAGTGTTGTGCCAGTTGACAAGAAGGTTCATAGAGAGTTTGTACCTTGGTTCAGCAATCGTGTTAGTGTCTATCATAAATTGTGTTTATATACCATTTGTAGTTTAAGAAGAATGACAAATTATATTTTATGTCATGTAGATTTGCCACAATCTTGATAGTCTTACTGGACCGGATAAAGATGTTCTCCTTAGTCTTGCACAAGGTCCTTTTGACAAAGTTAGGAGGTTCACTGTGTTTAATGTTAATGGATTTAAATTTTGTACCTTAGAACAAGACAGATTTTTACAAATCCAAAATAGTGGAGTTTTTGGTATGTTTGGAACAAGGAGTTATTCAAGAATTAGTGATACTCAAATGTGATTTGGAGGAGTCCCTTACTATGGAAGATTTATAAACATCAGTGAACTTCACTGTAATGGCTTCACAATACCTATGTTTAAATGTAAATGGGCTAATACCACAAACCCAAGAGGAATGAAGACAGACAAGTTGGGTTTTGTCCCTACAAAAGCAATTTCTAGACTAAAACATATTGAAGCATGAAGATTACAAATCATACATCAAAGCTTTAGAAGCTCAAAAGGTTTATTATGTGGATGATGAGAAGGAACAAGGATGCAGCATACCAATTCATTTAAAGCCAAGAGATTTGTATGACATGGGTGAAGATGAATATGTTATGCCATCCATTGAGCCATACCCATCACAAAATTTGGAACAGTTTTTTTCTAACGATGCTATTATATTCAATTATAAGAATGGAAGATGATGATCTTGAAGGCTCAACTGCTAATGTTTATTTTAATGATGATGATCAAGATATGATTTTATGATTTTAATAGTTGACTTTAAATTTTAAGTGAATGTTATCTTTTATAAAAATTTGTCATGTTTCATGTATCATGTTTATAATTTCTTTTAAGATATTATCTTAATTTAATTTCTAACTTATACTATTGTTTTTAAGTTTGAAAACATGTAGATCACCTTATGACTTACTTGTTTTAAGTTCCCAAATACAGATATCGTTCGCCAAGACAGGTTGCTTCAAGGTGTCAATCTACACCAAATTTGCAGAATGGATCTGGTAGTGCATCCCATCAAGATGCACATGTTCATCATCAGAGTGAGCCTTTAGCTAATATTAAATACTCTCAAGAAGAGGTACAACATGTGTTGGCAACAAGAAAGCAAAATGTTGGCAGCTCTTTAAAAACTCTTTCTTTTTTCTACTTCATTTCAAATGTGCTGATACAAGTATTTATAGGCAAAAAGATTTGCCTCTTCACATGCTGGAGATAAATCAAAAGTTTTGTCTTTTCAAATGCTAGAGACAAATGATGATGCCTATAGGTCTGCCACCTAAAACCATTAATGCTATCTAGGAATATCAAATGCTATCTAGGAATATCAAATGCTATCTAGGAATGCCAAATGCTATCTAGGAATACCAAACAACAAGAAATAAAGTTTCTTAATTGAAGTTTTATAACAAATCTCCCCCTTAAACTTAAATACTCTTCCCATTTCTCATTCCCATAAGCCTTTTGCAATTCTCCAGCAATGTGGTCGGCAGTGGCTTGGTGAGTATATCCGTGGCTTGAGCTCGACTTTCAACATGCTCCAGCTTAACTTTTCCTTCTTTGACTTGTTCTCGGATGAAATGAAAACGGACGTCGATGTGCTTGCTCCTTCCGTGATTAACTGGGTTCTTTTCCAACTCGATCGCCGACTTGTTATCAACTCGGATCACAATCCCTTCATTTTGGATCACTCCCAAATGTCTTAATAGATTTAAAAGCCAGACTGCATGACACATACTCCAAGAGGCCGCCACATACTCTGCCTCGCAAGTAGACAGGGTTACAATGGGCTGCTTCTTTGACAGCCAAGTGAAAGCTGTATTTCTGAGTAGGAATACGTAACCCGAAGTACTTTTCCGGTCATCAACATCACCACACCAATCGATATCTGAGTAACCCACTAGTCGATAGTCATCTGATTTTGAATAGAAAAGACCAAGTGATAGGGTACCTCGAATATATCTCAGAATTCTCTTCAAGGCCTTCCAATGTGTATAGCTTGGATCCTCCATGAATCTGCTCATTATCCCAACACTCAACATTAAGTTGGGTCTCATGCTTGTAAGGTACCTTAGACTTCCAATTAAACTTCGATATCTCCCAGAATCAGCTCGTTCTGCTCCATCAAACTTCGAGATTTTGGTGCCTGGTTCCATTGGAGTAGAAACCGGGTTGCAGTCCTCCATTTTAAACTTCTTTAGAATTTCAAGCACGTACCTCTGTTGGGATATAAAAATCCCTTCTTCCGATTGCTTCACTTCCAGGCCAAGAAAATATTTCATCAGGCCTAAGTCTGTCATCTCGAACTCTTTTTCCATTACCTCCTTAAACTCCTTAATCAACTTCGTGTTGCTTCCGGTGAATGTGAGGTCGTCGACACAGAGAGCAACTACCATCATATCCTTTCCTGATTTATTTGTGTACAAAGCATGTTCGTACGAACATTGCTCGTACCCAGTTTTCTTGAAATACCCGTCAATTCTCTCATTCCAGGCACGGGGAGCCTACTTCAGTCCATAGAGGGCCTTTTTCAATCTCAGAACTTTCTTCTCATCCCCTCGCTTCATGTACCCGAGTGGTTGCTCCACGTACACCTCCTCTTTCAACACTCCATTTAGAAAGGCCGACTTCATATCCATCTGTAGAATTGGCCATTGGTTTTGAGCAGCTAACGATACCAGGAGTCGGATTGACTCCATTCTCGTGACAAGAGCAAATACTTCATTGTAGTTTATCCCCTCTTTCTGTCTATAGCCCTTTACCACAAGTCAAGCCTTATAACGCTCAACCTCTCCCTCAACATTCATCTTCTTTTTGTACACCTATTTTACTCCAATGGGTCGAGCTCCTTCAGGAAGATCGATCAATTCCCAAGTCTTGTTGCGTTCAATCGCTCCAATCTCCTCATCCATGGCTGTTCTCCACTTCTCTTCTTGGACAGCTTTCTCAAAGCTTAAGTCTTCAGATTCGGCCAGAAGACATACAATATGAACTTCATTTGTAGTGTGGTATATTTCTTGTAGACTTCTCATCCTGGGCTGTTGTGGCTCAGTTTCTTCATCTGAGGACTCGGTGGTTGTTGTTATTAAAGGTACAACAATCTCCGAGCTAGTTTCTTTTTCGACTAGGTTACTCCAGCACCACTCCTTCGTTTCCTCCACATGAACATCTCGGCTCACCACTACTTTCTTGTTAACAGGATCAAACAATTTATATGCTTTAGAATTTTTATCATACCCGATAAATATGTACTTCTTGCTCCGATCTTCTAATTATGTCCTGTGCTGACTTGGTACTTGCCCATAGGCCACGCTACCGAACACCTTTAGATGAGAGACACTCGGCTTTACACCACTCCAAATCTCCTGAGGCGTCTTTTCGCCTAACTTTGCATGTGGACATCTATTTTGCACATAGACTACACATTACACCGCCTCTGCCCAAAACTTCTTCGGCATATTCTTCCCTTTCAACATAGATCGAACCATGTCGAGACTGGTTCGGTTCTTTCGTTCTGCTACACCGTTTTGTTGCGGAGAATATGCAGCCGTTAAGAAACGCTTGATTCCATGTTCCTCACAGTATTTATTGAACTTGGCAGAAGTGAACTCACCTCCTCTATCAGATCGGACTGTTTTGATGACTTTGTTTGTTTCTTTCTCTACCATCACTTTGAACTTCTTGAAAGTTTCAAACACTTCTGACTTCTCCTTCAGAAAGTAAACCCACGTCTTTCTTGAGAAATCATCAATGAAAGAGACGAAATATCTCTTACCACTAAACGATTCTGGAGTTATTGGCCCACACAAGTCGGTATGGATCAGTTCGAGCTGCTTCTTTGCTCGGTACTCAGAGCTCTGTGGGAAAGAAGTCCTCGCTTGCTTTCCGATCACACATTCTTCAGAGAACCTCTTTTCAAATTCCATTTTGGGCAAACCGAGCACCATCTCCTTTCCCACCAACTTAGTCAACCCTCCGAAGTGAAGATGACCGAACCGCAAATGCCACTTCATGGCCTCATCCTCCATATCAAGTTGCATGCATTTATCTTGAACTATTTTCAACTCAAGTTTGTACATGCGATTTTTCTTCATTTCTACTTGGGCGATGAGCCTTCCGAGTTTATCCCTCACTTGTAATTCTCGGTCCTTCATCAGAACTGAGTACCACTTCTCCATTATCTGTCCCATGCTCAGTATGTTGCTTTTGAGATCAGGTACATAGTATACATCTCTGATCTCTCCGATTCGCCCATTTTCCTGTTGATACCAGATCGTTCCTTGACCTTTGACGGTTACTTTCGATGCATCGCTGAAAGAAACGGATCCGGATTCCACCTTTGAAAGTACTTTGAATAAACTCTCGTCGCCACACATATGGTTACTTGCGCCGGTGTCCGAGTACCAAACCGAATTATTAGAATAGCTCAGTTTGACCTCGGTTTCTAGAATGTTTGTCACTAGCAGCAATCCTTCATCTTCTTTCTTGGTAAGAAAGTTTGTTGGCTCTTCATTTTTCTTCTCGGACCTACAATCTTTGGAAATATGGCCCATCTTTCCACAGTTGTAGCATTTTACCGAGTAGCAATCCTTGGCATAATTCCCATACTTCGCACAGTTATAGCATTCAATGTTGTTTGTGTTTGTCCGACCACCTCGAGTCTGACCTCAACCACCTCGGGCCTGACCTCGGCCACGCCAGTTTTGTTGGCCAACTTGCTCATTTCTTCGTTCTCCTCTTCCTCTACCACCTTGGCTTCTGCCTCTTCCTTGGCCTCTGGTACTTTGAGCATAAAACACATTATCCTTTTTTATAGTCGCCTTTGCCTGGAGAGCTTGTTCAAGGGACTCCCCCCTCTTGTTTTTTCATCTCTGCTCATGCGCTTCCAGGAACACAGCAAGCTCTTCAATGGTGAGTGTTGATAGATCCTTGGACTCCTCTATTGCACATATGATATTTTTGAATTCATCTCTCAATGACCTCAAAATCTTTTCAACAACTCGGTTTGAAGAAAAAATCTCACCATTCTGATTCAGTTTGTTCACCACGGTCTTCACCCGAGTAATGAACTCGGATATGCTTTCGGACTCGTTCATCCTCATGTTTTCCAGTTCGCGCCTAACGGTTTGAAGTCGGACCTGCTTTACTCGTTCGTCTCCTTTGTTTGGCTTTTCGAGTGTATCCCATGCTACTTTGGAAGGTTTTGCATTTGCTATCTTCTCAAAGCCGGATTCGTCAACAGCTCGGTATAACAGATATAAAGCTGCCTTGTCTTTAGCTCGAACGGCCTTCCACGCGTTCAACTGGGCATTTGAATATCCATCTGTGCTCGCTGGTTCCTCATACCCAGTCTCGACCACATCCCAATTATCTTGGGAGCCGAGAAGGGCCTTTATCTGCACCTTCCAGTTGTCATAGTTAACGTCTTTCGTCAACTTGGGTAGCGGGATGCCATTGGTTAGACCTGCCATTTCTCTCAAGTGTTTACACTCAACTCACACACCTCACAAAACTCTCAGTCGCTCCTCTCTCTCTCTGCCAGCGCACACCGCGACGTTCTTTCCTCACAAAACTCTCGGTAGCTCTGATACCAAATTGTTGGCAACAAGAAAGCAAAAGGTTGGTAGCTCTTTAAAAACTCTTTCTTTTTTCTACTTCATTTCAAATGTGCTGATACAAGTATTTATAGGCAAAAAGATTTGCCCCTTCACATGCTGGAGATAAATCAAAAGTTTTGTCTTTTCAAATGCTAGAGACAAATGATGATGCCTATAGGTCTGCCACCTAAAACCATTAATGCTATCTAGGAATATCAAATGCTATCTAGGAATACCAAATGCTATCTTGGAATGCCAAATGCTATCTAGGAATACCAAACAACAAGAAATAAAGTTTCTTAATTTAAGTTTTATAACAAATCTCCCCCTTAAACTTAAATACTCTTCCCATTTCTCATTCCCATAAGCCTTTTGCAATTCTCCAGCAATGTGGTCGGCAGTGGCTTGGTGAGTATATCCGTGGCTTGAGCTCGACTTTCAACATGCTCCAGCTTAACTTTTCCTTCTTTGACTTGTTCTCGGATGAAATGAAAACGGACGTCGATGTGCTTGCTCCTTCCGTGATTAACTGGGTTCTTTTCCAACTCGATCGCCGACTTATTATCAACTCGGATCACAGTCCCTTCATTTTGGATCACTCCCAAATGTCTTAGTAGATTTAAAAGCCAGACTGCATGACACATACTCTAAGAGGCCGCCACATACTCTGCCTCGCAAGTAGACAGGGTTACAAGGGGCTGCTTCTTTCACAACCAAGTGAAAGCTGTATTTCCGAGTAGGAATACGTAACCCGAAGTACTTTTCCGGTCATCAACATCACCACACCAATCGATATCTGAGTAACCCACTAGTCGATAGTCATCTGATTTTGAATAGAAAAGACCAAGTGATAGGGTTCCTCGAATATATCTCAGAATTCTCTTCAAGGCCTTCCAATGTGTATAGCTTGGATCCTCCATGAATCTGCTCATTATCCCAACACTCAACATTAAGTCGGGTCTCATGCTTGTAAGGTACCTTAGACTTCCAATTAAACTTCGATATCTCCCAGAATCAGCTCGTTCTGCTCCATCAAACTTCGAGAGTTTAGTGCCTGGTTCCATTGGAGTAGAAACCGGGTTGCAATCCTCCATTTTAAACTTCTTTAGAATTTCAAGCGCGTACCTCTCTTGGGATATAAAAATCCCTTCTTCCGATTGCTTCACTTCCAGGCCAAGAAAATATTTCATCAGGCCTAAGTCCGTCATCTCGAACTCTTTTTCCATTACCTCCTTAAACTCCTTAATCAACTTCGTGTTGCTTCCGGTGAATATGAGGTCGTCGACATAGAGAGCAACTACCATCATATCCTTTCCTGATTGCTTTGTGTACAAAGCATGTTCGTACGAACATTGCTCGTACCCAGTTTTCTTGAAATACCCGTCAATTCTCTCATTCCAGGCACGGGGAGCCTGCTTCAGTCCATAGAGGGCCTTTTTCAATCTCAGAACTTTCTTCTCATCCCTTCGCTTCATGTACCCGAGTGGTTGCTCCACGTACACCTCCTCTTTCAACACTCCATTTAGAAAGGCCGACTTCATATCCATCTGTAGAATTGGCCATTGGTTTTGAGCAGCTAACGATACCAGGAGTCGGATTGACTCCATTCTCGTGACAAGAGCAAATACTTCATTGTAGTTTATCCCCTCTTTCTGTCTATAGCCCTTTACCACAAGTCAAGCCTTATAACGCTCAACCTCTCCCTCAACATTCATCTTCTTTTTGTACACCTATTTTACTCCAATGGGTCGAGCTCCTTCAGGAAGATCGATCAATTCCCAAGTCTTGTTGCGTTCAATCGCTCCAATCTCCTCATCCATGGCTGTTCTCCACTTTTCTTCTTGGACAGCTTTCTCAAAGCTTAAGTCTTCAGAGTCGGCCAGAAGACATACAACATGAACTTCATTTGTAGTGTGGTATATTTCTTGTAGACTTCTCATCCTGGGCTGTTGTGGCTCAGTTTCTTCATCTGAGGACTCGGTGGTTGTTGTTGTTGAAGGTACAACAGTCTCCGAGCTAGTTTCTTTTTCGACTAGCTTACTCCAGCACCACTCCTTCGTTTCCTCCACATGAACATCTTGGCTCACCACTACTTTCTCGTTAACAGGATCAAACAATTTATATGCTTTAAAATTTTTATCATACCCGATAAATATGTACTTCTTGCTCCGATCTTCTAATTTTGTCCTGTGCTGACTTGGTACTTGCCCATAGGCCACGCTACCGAAAACCTTTAGATGAGAGACACTCGGCTTTACACCACTCCAAATCTCCTTAGGCGTCTTTTCGCCTAACTTTGCATGTGGACATCTATTTTGCACATAGACTACGCATTACACCGCCTCTGCCCAAAACTTCTTCGGCATATTCTTCCCTTTCAACATAGATCGAACCATGTCGAGAATGGTTCGGTTCTTTCGTTCTGCTACACCGTTTTGTTGCGGAGAATATGGAGCCGTTAAGAAACGCTTGATTCCATGTTCCTCACAGTATTTGTTGAACTTGGCAGAAGTGCACTCACCTCCTCTATCAGATCGGACTGTTTTGATGACTTTGTTTGTTTCTTTCTCTACCATCACTTTGAACTTCTTGAAAGTTTCAAACACTTCTGACTTCTCCTTCAGAAAGTAAACCCACGTCTTTCTTGAGAAATCATCAATGAAAGAGACGAAATATCTCTTACCACTAAACGATTCTGGAGTTATTGGCCCACACAAGTCGGTATGGATCAGTTCGAGCTGCATCTTTGCTCGGTACTCAGAGCTCTGTGGGAAAGAAGTCCTCGCTTGCTTTCCGATCACACATTCTTCAGAGAACCTCTTTTCAAATTCCATTTTGGGCAAACCGAGCACCATCTCCTTTCCCACCAACTTAGTCAACCCTCCGAAGTGAAGATGACCGAACCGCAAATGCCACTTCATGGCCTCATCCTCCATATCAAGTTGCATGCATTTATCTTGAACTATTTTCAACTCAAGTTTGTACATGCGATTTTTCTTCATTTCTACTTGGGCGATGAGCCTTCCGAGTTTATCCCTCACTTGTAATTCTCGGTCCTTCATCAGAACTGAGTACCCCTTCTCCATTATCTGTCCCATGCTCAGTATGTTGCTTTTAAGATCAGGTACATAGTATACATCTCTGATCTCTCCGATTCGCCCATTTTCCTGTTGATACCAGATCGTTCCTTGACCTTTGACGGTTACTTTCGATGCATCGCTGAAAGAAACGGATCCGGATTCCACCTTTGAAAGTACTTCGAATAAACTCTCGTCGCCACACATATGGTTACTTGCGCCGGTGTCCGAGTACCAAACCGAATTATTAGAATAGCTCAGTTTGACCTCGGTTTCTAGAATGTTTGTCACTAGCAGCAATCCTTCATCTTCTTTCTCGGTAAGAAAGTTTGTTGGCTCTTCATTTTTCTTCTCGGACCTACAATCTTTGGAAATATGGCCCATCTTTCCACAGTTGTAGCATTTTACCGAGTAGCAATCCTTGGCATAATTCCCATACTTCGCACAGTTATAGCATTCAATGTTGTTTGTGTTTGTCCGACCACCTCGAGTCTGACCTCGACCACCTCGGGCCTGACCTCGGCCACGCCAGTTTTGTTGGCCGACTTGCTCATTTCTTCGTTCTCCTCTTCCTCTACCACCTTGGCTTCTGCCTCTTCCTTGGCCTCTGGTACTTTGAGCATAAAACACATTATCCTTTTTTATAGTCGCCTTCGCCTGGAGAGCTTGTTCAAGGGACTCCCCCCTCTTGTTTTTTCGTCTCTGCTCATGCGCTTCCAGGGACACAGCAAGCTCTTCAATGGTGAGTGTTGATAGATCCTTGGACTCCTCTATTGCACATATGATATTTTCGAATTCATCTCTCAATGACCTCAAAATCTTTTCAACAACTCGGTTTGAAGAAAAAATCTCACCATTCTGATTCAGTTTGTTCACCACGGTCTCCACCCGAGTAATGAACTCGGATACGCTTTCGGACTCATTCATCTTCATGTTTTCCAGTTCGCGCCTAAGGGTTTGAAGTCGGACCTGCTTTACTTGTTCGTCTCCTTTGTTTGCCTTTTCAAGTGTATCCCATGCTACTTTGGAAGGTTTTGCATTTGCTATCTTCTCAAAGCCGGATTCGTCAGCAGCTTGGTATAACAGATATAAAGCTGCCTTGTCTTTAGCTCGAACGGCCTTCAACGCGTTCAACTGGGCATTTGAATATCCATCTGTGCTCGCTGGTTCCTCATACCCAGTCTCGACCACATCCCAATTATCTTGGGAGCCGAGAAGGGCCTTTATCTGCACCTTTCAGTTGTCATAGTTAACGTTTTTCGTCAACTTGGGTAGCGGGATGCCATTGGTTAGACCCGCCTTTTCTCTCAAGTGTTTACACTCAACTCACACACCTCACAAAACTCTCAGTCGCTCCTCTCTCTCTCTGCCAGCGCACACCGCGACGTTCTTTCCTCACAAAACTCTCGGTAGCTCTGATACCAAATTGTTGGCAACAAGAAAGCGAAAGGTTGGCAGCTCTTTAAAAACTCTTTCTTTTTTCTGCTTCATTTCAAATATGCTGATACAAGTATTTATAGGCAAAAATATTTGCCCCTTCACATGCTGGAGATAAATCAAAAGTTTTGTCTTTTCAAATGCTAGAGACAAATGATGATGCCTATAGGTCTGCCACCTAAAACAATTAATGCTATCTAGGAATATCAAATGCTATCTAGGAATACTAAATGCTATCTAGGAATACCAAATGCTATCTAGGAATACCAAACAACAAGAAATAAAGTTTCTTAATTTAAGTTTATAACAACATGAACCTGGAGTGGTTGAAGATGAAAATCAACATAATAACTTATCTATTGTTCGGAGAAGAACTTCTCTATATTAAATACTCTCATCAGAGTGAGCCTTTAGCTAATATTAAATCATCTATTGTTCGGAGAAGAACTTCTCTACATAATCAGAGTGAGCCTTTAGCTAATATTAAATACTCTCAAGAAGAGGTACAACATGAACCTGGAGTGGTTGAAGATGAAAATCAACATAATAACTCATCTATTGTTCGGAGAAAAACTTCTCTATATTGAACTGCGGATATTATTGATGTGTAAGCTAATTTTTTGTTTTTCATGTTTTAATTATTATATATATTATGCTGACAATACTTTATTTAACTATACTAGATGCTAAAGGTCATATTTCACAAACACATTTAAGGGCGCAAGATGTGTTTGCAATCACAAAAGGTCCAACTAAAGTAATGATAATGTCGAATCTCCTCACACACGTGGATGCTTTAAAGGAACAAAAGAGTTCTAAACCTTCCTTTCTTTCTCCCCGGTCTTCACCACACACTAAAATCATGCAGTATGTGTATTTGGCCTCGTCGTAACCTCTAGTGCGACTTTCTCAAATTCTCGAGACCTAATTCCAGGTTAAACTAGTGAATTATTCTAGCATTCCTTCACCGTATGTTATTTCAGAGTTTTAAAATTCATCACACATCTTTGTTCACTGTATTTAAAATCCCTCAACCATTGTAACCCTTCGTTGACTTATTATTAGAAACCACAAGTGTGAAAACATAGAAACCCTAAATATTAAAACCTAGAAACCGACCATCAAATATTTGATAAAAGATAACAGAGAAGTGCTATCGCTATGTCTAGTGATTGGTCTTCTGCAGAGTCCTTCATCAATTGATATTCTGCATAGTGAGATGGGGACATTTTAGCTATTGTTTGAATTCGGATCTGTACCTCTCCGTTTGCACGTTGCGAAAATTCAGGGTCGTCTTGTTTTAAAATCTTGCCAGAGAATATTGGTGGTTTAATTGTTTCACATTAAACCACCATTTTCACTTTAGATAATATAGACATGAAATATAATATTTAAATTTTAAAATTTTATTTTTGAACATCTTTTATTTTAAAAAATGTTTTTAACTTTTTATTTTCTTATCTTTTATTCTAATACTAAATTCATGGGAAAGTTAGATTTCTAAAAAAATATTAAAAATTTCTTATAAATGTATACTTCTATCTTTTATGTTATCTTTTTTTATTTAAATTATTTTAAAATTTAAAAATAATATCAAAATATAATCAAATGTAATTTTAAATTTACCTAGATATAATATTTTTTTTATTAAATTTCTAAAAATATAGTACTTAAACGTTAAACAAACGTTCGGAAGAAAAAAAAACAGAAAAATAACAATGTAATAATTGCCTTATAGTAGTGTTGTGTTGTTTTGACATGGATTCTATATAAACTGGAAAATTGGTGAGTAACGTTTAAAGAGGAAAAAAGCTCCAACTTCAGGTTGTATCCTAAAGCTTAATTTCAAGGTAATACTTCGGATTCTTCTCCCTGATATTATTATGAATTATCATCTTCTAGTTCTGCTGTGTTTCAAAGATTTCGGAAGTGACTTATATGTCTATTAGTTCAGTTTTAGGAAGATAATTCTTTTAAAACCATTAGTATGGAATTTTAAGATAGTTTAGTTTTTAGTTTAAGATCTCTTTTTGTTAAGACTATCCACTATAGAGTCAAAAGAAATTTTCAACGTAAAAGATCAGTTGTTTACCAGAAACCATTAACATCCTTTTTTTTTCATTTAAACATGTGGGTAACTTATGAACCAATTTAATTAATTTATAATAAGTTTATCATTAATTAAAATAAAAAAAATGTTTTAGAAATAATTTAGTAGTGTAGGAAAAAAAAACCGTAATTAAGAACCTATGAATGAGTTTGCATATGCTTTTATTTGTTTATTTATTGAATGAGCTTGTAGATGCTTTTATACATTGTGCATGACCACGTTCATTTGGGAGGGAGAAAAATAGAAAGAAGCTAGCTACTTACACGTGAAATACATTCTTTCCTGGTATTTGAAATAATGGGAAAAACTGGTTAATATATAAGAATTATTATTGAAACATTTGAAGGGAGAGAACTTCTAGTTCAATCTGAAAGAGTTGATGGTGTTCTTAAGATTGTTTCCTCTCTACTATAAGATTTATGTTCTTTTTTTTTAGTGTTATATAACTTTGTAACTAATATTGTAGCCCTTTTTACCAAAAACATACCAGCATCTCCTACTTGGTCATGAATCCTAAGTTATTAGCATCGCCTATGCTTGCTAATATCTTTGCAACTAGCCATTTAAGTATTTAGGCAATATTCATTGAATTTGTAGCTAGCTTGTCACCCCAAACATCCCTCAGCAATACTCAGAAGACACTGAATCAGATAGCCCTTCAAATTAAAATATCATTAGTTGTGTTTTTAATTGAGTTTTGTTTTCTATATTAAAAATTACTCAGAAAAACCATGTTGTGTTTACCTTTTGAAAAAAATAACATGTTATGTTTAATATTTTTTTATTAATTAATAATTTAATTTTAAACTTTCTTTGTTAAATTTAATTTGAAAGATGATTAAGTGGACATAAAAAAATAAAGTATGATTTTTTTGAAAAAGTATGATTTTTTTGAAAAAACAAAAAATTAAAAATCTGGGGATGCGTGTTGCATCCCCTTTAAGCTATCTTCTTCTCTTTTTTAAAAAGAGACGTTGCAGAGGGGAGGGGGGAGCGTGAAGGAGAGAGAAAAAGGGGGAGGGGTTTTCCGTCGGCGGCCTGTCTTCGGCGGTTCTTTCGGCGACACCGACACTACCGGAACTCGTTTCTGGTGGGGATTTAAAAGGGAAGTAATCTTTTATCCTATTTCGAATTTTTTTTTTACTGGATTTTAAAAAGAGTAGTGTAGATTAATACCTGTTTAGCCTTCAAAACTCTCCTGTTTTGCTCTCCCCCTCGTCTTTTTCTTCTCCTCTTCTAAGCTATTTCTTCTCCTCCGAAAAAGTAACTCCTTTTTTTTAAAAAAAAAATTCTTCCGACTAAAAAACCCCCTCTCTGCTTCAAGTGCCCCTTTTTATAGAGTCAGCTTGAAATTGTTTTACTCACCAAAATTTAAAATTTTTATCTCCAGATTTTATGGGATTATATTAGTGATGTAGTTGAGCCAAAGAGCATCTCCATTGATTCAGAAAGCTCAAGCCAGTTCAGGTTGACCACTCTCCTCTCATTTTCATCCTTTGATTTATTTGGTTTTTGTTGTTATTATTTTTTATTTTTCCATAAAAATTTCTATTTTGAGCTTTTCTGGTATTGAGGTGTATTCTGAACATTGTTATGTATGTTGACAGTGTATGAAAATGACATTTTGTTTTTTTTCTGGATTTTTTTTTTATTTTAAAAAATGGTGCATACACGAGTATCTTACCTTTTGGACATTAGAGATCCTCTTGGAACCAA
This sequence comes from Psophocarpus tetragonolobus, assembly GCA_037954015.1. Taxonomy (NCBI): domain Eukaryota; kingdom Viridiplantae; phylum Streptophyta; class Magnoliopsida; order Fabales; family Fabaceae; genus Psophocarpus; species Psophocarpus tetragonolobus. The sequence goes on along the minus strand of CM075690.1, from coordinate 47,486,660 downwards.
TTGAAGGGAATGGTTAGAATAACAACTGCTTTGGAATTTATGCAGTTTGATACTAATTCTTTATAAGCTGGAAAATTGGACAGTAACTTACATTAGAATTACGACTGAAACTGAGTGGAAAGAAGCTCCGTTTTCAATCTCAAAGCTTTCAAGGTACTTCGTAATCATCTTCCTCATATTATATTATAGTTTATCATCTTCTAGCTAATTGCATTCTTTTTTCTGGACTAATTGCTCATAAACTCATAATCTTATCTCTATTAATTACTTCATTGTTGGTTTTACAAGATGTTTGTTACATTGTGTTTGAATAGGTTGAAGAAAGGAGGAAAGGAATAGAATTATAAAAAGGAGTGAGTTAGAAGGGAAATAATATCTAAATAATTAAGAACGTAACATTGTAGTGCTCATTGCATCAGTTCAAAAGTACTTAGGTATAGAATTTTTATTGAGTATTGATCTAACTAATTCAATCAGAGATTTGTTTTTCCTTTCCATCGCCCCATTCTGTTCTTAGGCATAGAATTTTCATCGAGCATTGATCCAACTAATTCAATAAGAGATTTGTTCTTCCTTTCCACCACCCCATTCTATTGTGGTGTTATAGAAGCAGAAAAGTTTACTCTTCACAAAATTTCTCAACTCCTCATTTTTAAATTCACCACCACTGTCACTTCTTAGGGACTTAATTTTCAAATCTTTTTCATTTCAGATCCTTTTGTCAATTTTAAGAAAATCACGAAATACATTATTTTTAGCAGATAGGAAAGCTACCCATGTGAATCTAGAATAATCATCAATTATAACCAACCTATATAAGTTTCCACCTAGACTTATAGTTCTAGAAGGACCAAATAGATCTATGTGCAAAAGTTCAAGTGATCTAAAAGTAGAAACTTAATTAATGGATTTGAAGGATTTTCTAGACTGCTTTCTCTTTTGACATGCATCACAAATGCCATCTATTGAGAACTTTAAGTTAGCTAGGCCTACTACTAGATTTTTTATGCAAGTTTATTCAATTGACCCAAATTAATGTGATCAATGTGTCTATGCCAAAGGGATGATAAATCATCTCTAAATGATAAGCATGTAATGTTTGACGTAGAATGATCAATGTCAAGCACATATATGTTATTAACTCTCATACAACAAATAAAACATGATTTGTTGTATCACTAATAGTGCAACACTCATTATTAAACTTGATTTTAAAATTCTTGTCACACAATTGACTTATACTAACCAGATTAAATTTGAGATCATTAACAAGTAAAACATCAACAATTTGAATAGAGTTTTTGTTACCAATGCTTCCTATACCAAGGATTTGACCTTTATTGTTGTCTTCATAAGTTACAAAACCACCTGTTTTTTAATTGTAGGAAATGAACTTGTTTCTATCTCCCGTCATGTGCCTTGAGCATCCACTGTCCAGGTACCACAGGGACTTCTTTCCTTTAAGGCACACCTGCAAAACAATTTAATCACTCATTTTGGTACCCAAATGGAGTTGGGTTCATTTGGATTAGTAACAAGCTTGGATCCTTTAGGAATCCATTTGTGTTTCCTACTTGGAACTCTGATCCTCCTAATAAGGCAATTATAGGTAGTATGTCCTTTGTGAAAACAATAATGACAAGAGACATAAGGCCTATAAGATTTTCTAGAATTAAAAGTATTTTTGAAAGCCTTTTTCTTGGTGGTATTATGATATCCAAGACCAGCTTTTGAAGATATTCCATGTTGTTTTCCCAAAAGAGCATCAAGGTTAGCACTCAGAAATTGCTTTTGTAAGATAATCCACTTTACATTTAAGCACTTTACAATTTGCACAAATGGAGGATGAAGCATGATTGCAATTAGAAACGGTTTTTAATTTCAAATTTTCATCTTTTAAAGCTTTCATTTCTTTTTGCAAATCATTTATGCTAGCTTCATATGCCTTCATCCGCTTTTTCCAACCAATATTGAGGCGGCTTAATCCTTTAGCCTCATGCAATCCAACAAAAGCTTCTTGGAGTTGGTCATAACCACAATCACAAGAAGAGTTAGAGTTAGAATCACTTGCCTCTTTTTCTGTTTTAGCTTTAATCATCAAGCAGAGATTTGCTTCTTGGTCACTTTCACTTTCACTTGAGGAAGTGTTAGAGGCATTGTCTTCCCAAGCAATGTAAGCCTTATTCTTCATATTATTTTTTAGTTTTGATCTAGGCTCTTCATTGTTCTGCTTTCTGGAAGGATAATCTGTTTCATGTAACCTGTCTTACCACATTCAAAGCAAGTAAACTTTGGAGGAGTTGTGTTCCCCTTCTTTGATTACTTTCTGCCACTTGAGAACTTTTCATTTTTGGTCTTTTTCTTCATGAACCATTTGAATTTCCTTACCATGAGACTCATGTTCTCAGATTCTAAAGATTCACTCTTAGTGCCTTCATCATCACTTGATTGTTCATGAGCTTTCAGTGCTAGGCCTTTGCCTTTCTTTCCCTTTTGTGTGTCTTCTACCATTCTAGCCATATCCATCTTATATTCCCTCAATTTCCCAAAGAGTTTAGCATCTATCATGGTAGCCAAGTTAATGATCACTGTCACGGTCAGTTGCCATTTGCGGTTAAGAGATTTGAGTATCTTCACATTCAGCTCTTCTCCCTCAAATAGCTTTCCAAGTCCCTTCAGATGATTGATTATATGTGTAAATATTTTTTGTATATCCATGATTGTTTCACCTTGATTCATGTGGAACATTTTGGACTCTTGGATCAAGGTATTCTTTTTAGCTCTTTTTACTTCAGGTGTTCCTTCATGGCAGACTTGGATTAGATCCCACACTTCCTTAGCTATATTGCATGCTGATACCTTGAAAATCTCATCACTATTCAAGGAAAAATGCATAATATTTAAGGTTTTTGAATCATTCTTAGCATGTCTTATTTCATCAGTGGTCCACAATTCATATGATTTTTCAACTATTTGATTTCCAACCATATATGTAGGGATTCTATAATCAATTACTATAGCTTGCTAGATGCCTCTGTTTATAGACTCCATAAAAATTCTCATTCTTACTTTCCAAAAAGCATAATTTTCACCAATGAATAATGGTGGTCTGTTCATAGAGGCACCCTTACCAAAAGGTAGTTGATTCCCTGACATTTTCAAAGAAAGAAGGGGGGTTTGAATAGATTTACCAAATTTTTTTTCAAAGATTTCTATTCAACAGTATGAGAGTATTTTCAAAAATAGCCCCTTTTTGAAATTTTCAAAATCTACCTTCTTTTACAAAAATGGGTTTTCAAGAATTCAATCTTTAAGGTAGAGCACCAATTAATTCAAATCCTCCAATTATGATTTAAAAAAAAAAGAAGAGAAACTTAACAAGAATTATATTTTAAGGAATTCAGAATAGTAAACGTATAGCAAGAATTTGATCTGCAGCAAGAAATCATAATGAATCAAACACAATTGCAAAAAGCCAGATGTTAGTGCTCCAAGAAATCAATAAACACTGGAATTAAAGAGTATAAGGAAGAGAGAATTTGCATAATGATTTATACTGGTTCAGTCCAATTGACCTACATCCAGTTTATAGACTTAGCCTTCCGTTCATCTGCTTTCCACTAAAATCTCAGTACATGCACACCACACATATAGATTTTACTCCCAAAAAGATTTAAACCACAAAAGAAGAGGCTTCATCTTGCACCTCACAAGAGTTTGCTACCCTGTGACACCCAGTCACTCACAATGCCTCACTTCCAACACCCCACTACAAGATTTTCCCACATTCTCAAGAACACCTCAAGAGATTGTTAACCTTATGCAAAAACACAAATAGGGCACAGAACAATATCACTTGGTACGAAGGATACCCAAATGGAAAGATTAGAACTCAATAAAGTCTCTTCCTTGAATCTTGAAATTGAAGCATTTTCAAATCATAAAAAATGGATATGAATCTTGGAGAGAATTCTTAGAAATCCTATGAGAGAAGCAAGCACTTGATTGGACTGATCAAAAGTTGTTAAATCTATTTTCAAAAATGCTTTTATATCAGTTTTGATGCAGGGTAATCAATTACCCACTTGATTGCCTGATATCTGCACAAAACTGGCCCAAAATACTTGTTCTCGGGTAATCGATTACTAATTTCAAGTAATCGATTACCACATAGAGCATCAATTCTTGTTCTCAAAATTGTCGCAAGGTAATTGATTACCATTTTTAGGTAATCGATTACGTTACTTAAAAATCCATATTTGAAGTTTTTCCAGCACAACCTAGCCTATGTAGTCTATCCCAAAACCATCCCAAACTCATTCTCAAGCCTATCTAAAACACAAAATACAAGTAACACCCCCTATAAACGTGTTTGATACCATAAAATTAATTTAAGAGAAAAAACAAAGAGAGAAAAACAAAAGCAAAACTTCAACAAACTTCAATGTAATTCCTTTAGTTCCAACATAAAGAAACTAATAAAATTAGGTAGCATTCTTAGCATGCAAACATATACTAAAAAAATATTTTCTTCTTTTTAATTTTGATTATTCTTAATCATAACTCCAACAAAGCAAATGCAGCTAAATTCATCTCTATTTCATTTTTTTTTTCTTACATTTGATAAATGTTATATTTCTCAACCCTTTGCATGATTTCCTTTACATGACATTTATTTCTTAACCTCATAATTTTCAATTCTATTTAAGTGATTATCCTTAGTAATAAAGGATAATTTTAAAATTATATGGAAAATTATTATATCAAGATATTTACTACTTACTATACATCCTAACTAGAATTTGACATTTGATATAATAATCAAATCAGATACTCATCATTCACAATCTATTAAAAAACTCCATAATAGGTTTTATTCATTAAGCACACTATCAAATTAAACAATAACCAATTGGAATCAACATTCAAAATTCAATAGTATATTTGGAGGGGAGAAAGGACCTTAACAAGAAAGGGAGAATTGGTATACTGTGTTTGCCTTTCTATTCCTTAGTTTTTATATTTTGTAGTCCAAAAAAACTCTACTATTTAAGATTGAGATATAAGTGAAGTTTGAGATGAAAATAAATAAAAATATTAAACTAAATTAATTAAAAATAGTAAAAGAAAAGAATGTTGCTTGAAAAAAAAAAAAAAGTATACTTAAAAATTACCTTAATTTTTTGTTTATATGCATATAGATTTATATACATTATATTATAAGTTTATTTAGTAAAAAATTCACTATCAACCTATATTCTCACTATCATGTTCTATATATATATATATATATAGGAGTCTTGGTACATTGACAACACTTTCGCCTGCATCATTATAAGAGAAAAGGCTTTTTATAGAAACAATTATTACTGCAAAATTTCCTAACGAGAAATTTATCCTCACAAGTCGTTGTAATAGCTACTGTTATAAAAAGTTTTGCAATGACGTTTGATGTCGTTACCATGAATTATGGTTTAGTAATGAGGATTCTTCCTGTCATTTGATATATTTATCATTGTAATAAGTAGCTGTTAGTAACCATCAAAATTGTTGCTATATTTTATTTGTCTTAACAACTATTATTGTTGCAAACATATTCTTTATCATCAACCAAAGTTGTTGCACTATGAAAAATTTCGTTAACAGTTAACATGGTTGCATTAATATATTTTTCTCAAGAACTAAAGTCATTGCAATAAAACCTCTTTTATAAGCAACATTCATTAATTGACTATCCACAATATATTCTTATTTTGTATAAAAACAAATTGGAAAAAGATATATTTTTTAACAATTTAAAAATTTAAATTTATAAATAAATATTAAATTTAATTTAATAGTAATCAGATATTATTTTTAAAATTTATATATTAATGCAAATAATTTAATTAACTTAACTAGTTTAGATTATGTTACATGCAAGTTTTTGTTTAGTTATATATTTTTTTAATTGCAAATGATAATTTTAATAAGCTAAATATATCAACAAAATATAAACTCAACATATGTAAACATGATTGAATATAATAAATATCATTTCAAATCATTTAACTAGTAAAGTTATTATGTCCTATATACAAAGCCATTGTCATACATACTTAACAAATAACTAAAAAATACTAAGTAGATCTTCCTTTTATTCTTAAAAAAAAAAATCTTTCTTTTCTCTTTACTTTAAATATCCTTGGTATAGTAGTTGAATCACCAGTAGCTACAATTTTTAACATATGAAGTTTTAATTTAACATTTTTTCTTTTGGAATTAATAAATAAAAGAGAAAGAAATTAAATTAATTAATCAATACGATGTTCTTAAACGTAAAACATTGATATTCTTAAATGTAAAGAAAATTATTTGCAACTTACTTATGATGTGCTCAAGTTTATAATCAAGTTAAGAGACATTTTTCTCTGTAATAGAAGAGTGTCTACCCTATACAAATATTTAAGCACCCGAAATTCATTAAAATTTAATATAGTAAACAAACTTTTATGATGAAAAAATACTAATTTGTAAAATTTTTACTAAACTTAATTATTATTTATACTTGTCGAATATACAGGCATTCTAAAAAATATAGATGTCATCCTTTCCTCAATTTTTTTTTCAATTCTTTTAACAAGTGATATTTGACCTTCTTCAAAATGTGCTACCATTTCTTTACTCAGTTTACATTATTCTTAAAGTTGAGCTTCAACCTTTTTTAATTTCATTTCCATAGTCTAACGCTTTTTATGTTCGTCTGTTAATTATTTATGTAAGCCTGTATCAAATCTTCTCTTATTTGGTTGAATGCTAGCACCAAGACCATGACAATACCCTGACTATTCTCCAACAATTGATTGAAAAACTTTATTAACAATTTGGTCTTTATCGGTCTCCACATTTATGCCTCCCAATTTCTCTAAAGTGGCTTGTTGAACCCTCATCTATCAACCATATAAGTAAAATCATAATTATAATTTAAATTAAATAATAATAAATTAATTAAAATTATAATTTATAATTCACATAAAAAATCATACATGTACTTCCTTGGATGCTTCATCTATCCATGCTCCATTTTTTGTATTAGTTATTTGCCACAAATCTTGAAAATTAAGCTCCTTTTGGGTTTCTAGATCTCTCTAGGAAAATATTTAAAAGAAAACTCATGATCAAAATAAACAAACTATGAAATTAATAATTTACAATAAATATATTTGTAATTATAGGGTTAACTTATATTTTTCTTAATATAGGAAATTTAATTTATTAAAGAAATTATAAAATTACCTTTCCAAAACTAATAGCCTGAAATGATTTTCTTCCACATGTATGATTAATAACTTGCTTTGATTTATTCAATTTGTCTCTCCTACTAATTTCCTGAAAATGACAAGAATAAAATATAATAATAACTTTCACATTTAAAGTTAATAAACAATTTAAGTGTATTATGAATTTAGTATATATATGCATAATCTAAACATACCTTGAAATTAGGACTTGAAAAATAATTTACTAAATATTCTCAATCTTAACCACTCATGTCTTGAGGTTTATGCTCTAAAGCTATTTCATTTGTTTCATACTATTTGAAATGTTGGTGAAGTCTACATATATGATTTCGATAAAGTCTTTTTGTCATGTCAAGAATAACCTCCTTATCATGATCTATATTCAAACCTTCAAAGTTAAAAGTGTCCTACACACGAGAATTAAAATTGAAAGTTAATTTAAAAATATCATATTAGTATAGGAAGAAAAATAAAAATTAAAAATATGAAAAAAAATATAATTTACCAAAACTTTGGTTACCATTCTTTCTTTTACAACATTAGAAACACATTTCCACTTCTCTACATTAAAAGGAGCATCCTTTTGAACTATAACAGAGATTTCAATAGTGAAACTGGAGCTTCTAATCCAACTGCTACCATTTTATTAGCTTTTGTTCTTGTATTTGTACATCCTTTTGCATTTGCAACCAAAATATTATTAGCAAATTAAGGACAAACAAAATAAATATATATTTAAGAATTTTTGTATAAGAATAAAATTTATAATATTCATAATAAATAACAAAAGGGCAATCTAAGTTAAAAATTCAAAAGAAAGAAAAATATAAATACCTCTTTTTTGTTGAGTCATGGTATCATTTAAACAATTCTAAGGTCTTAAATTTGAAACATTACTTGAGGATTCCATAACTAAATACAAAGAATAAAAATCGAAGATGGTGACTAAGTTAAACTATAATTCCTTAAAAAGAAGGCATACTATAACTAAGAAATAACAACATATGTATATATGGGAATCAAGTGAAACAAGAAATAATTATTTATGTTAGGTAGAGAATAATAAACCATGTGCTGTACAAGTGTGAAGCATTTAGCAATATGGAATATAATAGTAGAATTAATTAATGCATGTAATATGAAGAATCAAATTCTAAAGGAGTTAGCTCTCTATTTGCTACAACTTGAAGCAATAATCACTCATAGTTTTTGGGATAGATCTAACTATAAAGCTATAATAGAATCTTAATTACACCGGTGATTGTCAATTATTTTTGGTCATATATAGAAATCCTAACATAAATTATGTTTAATTATGAGTTTTTTCGAAATTTCAGATGATTAAGTAAACAACCTAGCTATGAGCAGGATAGGAGAAAATTAGAAATGAGAGGAAGTAAGTAAAATGGGTGTGATAAGGAATTAAGCACAGAGACACTCTTTTGTAAGGTTTCAAGGTGGTTGGTTACGTATATTCATTTGTTAGCATCGATTTAATGAATATTATTTCTGTTATTTTCTTAATCAAAATAATGATTCCAAAAGCCTACAATAACTAACAGCAGGTAATTTTAATACTAAACTAGGTTCATTTCAATGGATTGGATTAGAATGAAGATAATAATAATAAAAATAAATAAATAAATAAATAAATAAATAAATAATGTTCCAAGCGGAAAGAGAGTTAAAAAGAAAATGAATGAGAAGCAACAAAAAGAATACTACGTTAATTTATAATAATTCTTTCAAGATATTTTGGTCAGAAAATCTATCTATGTGATGTGACTGTAACTTTATTAATCTACGGGCAGGGAGAACGCGAATATTAATGCCTCTCATATGAATTTCGTACCCCTGCACATACATATGTCAAAGTAATGTATCCATGTTAACATTAATTAAGTCAGTAGCAAAACTAGAATACTTGTAGATTATTTTGTTACTATATTATGAGTTTATGTTAAGTCTAAGCAGAAAGGAAATTGAACTTATCTGTCCTAGGCAGTTGTAGTGAAGAAAAGGAAAAGTAGTTTCGGAAGTTCTGATTTTGGAAGAAGGAAGAAACTTATGCGGTTCTGATCTTGGGAAAAGGAGGAAACTTCTATCTACAAAAGAAAAAAGAATACACTTGAGGTTCTAATTTTTGAATGAGCAAACTTTTATACAAAGAAAACAAAAAAAAATGAATAGCTTGCTCATCTGATTTTGAGAGGAGGGAAAAAGTTTGAGAATTTTTTAGTTTTTTAAAATAACAAGAGGGTCAAATAAATTTTTTCGGATAAATTTGCCACTCAGGTTTCAATTTTAATAATACACAAGAGTGTTATCTTAAAATTGCAATGCCTATCTTTGATTTTTTTTTTGTTGCAACGGTAATATATATGGAGAGTACACACCAGTTTGTTACAACCATAATATAAAAAAATAATAAAATTAGCTTTTCAAAACTAATAGCCTAAAATGATTTTCTTCCACATGTATGATTAATAACTTGCTTTGATTTATTTAATTTGTTTTCCCTGCTAATTTCTTGAAAATGACAAGAATAAAATATAATTATAAATTTTACACTTATAGTTAACAAGCAATTTAAGCGTATTTTGAATTAGTATATATATGCATAATCTAAACATACCTTGAAATTAGAACTTAAAAATAATTTACTAAATATTCTCAATCTTCACTACTGATGTCTTGAGTTTTATGCTCTAAAGCTATTTTATTTGTTTCATACAATTTAAAATGTTGGTGAAGTCTACGTATATGATCTGATAAAGTATTTTTGTCGTGTCAAAAATAACCTTTTTAGCATGTTCTATATTTGAACCTTCAATGTTAAAAGTGTCCTAGGCATGAGAATTAAATCACTTGTTTTTCCTCTTCCAACTTTTGTTCTTGTATTTGTAAATCCTTTTTCATTTTCAACCAAAATATTATTAGAAAATTAAGGACAAACAAAATAAATACATATTTAAGAATTTATGTGTAAGAATAAAATTTATAAAATTCATAATAAATAAGAAAAGGGAAATCTAAGTTAAAAATTCAAAAGAAATAAAAATATAAATACATTTTTTTTGTTGAGTCAAGTATCATTTGAACAATTTTAAGGTCTTAAATTGGAAACATGACTTAAGGATTCCATAATATACAAAGAATGAAAATCTAAGATAATGACTAACTTAAACTATAATTCATTAAAAAAAAGTCATACTATAGTTGCGAAATAACAACATATGTATACATGGGAATCAAGTGAAAAAATAAATAATTATTTATGTTCTGTAGAGAATAACAAAACATATGTTGTACACGTATCAAACATTTAGCAATATGGAATGCAGTAGTAGAATTAATAAATTCAAATAATTCAAAGAATCAAATTCTAAAGGAGCTAGCTCTCTATTTGCTATAACTGGAAGCAATAATCACTCAGTCTTTGGGACGGATCTAACTATAAAGCTATAGTATAATCTTAATTACACATGTGATTGTCAATTACTTTTGGTCATATACTAAAGCCTACCATAACTAACAGCAACTAATTTCAATACTAAAGCAACTTCTTTTCGGTGGATTGGACTAGAAGGAACACAAATATAATAATAATAATAATAATAAAAGAGTTTAATTGGTATACACCGTTCGTGTAAAGGATTTTTACACTGATATTCAATCATGACTTTTCATTTATATAACTTTTAAAGTACCAATGAGTAAAGTTAATAAATTTATCATGAATAAAAAAATTATAATTGAATATCAGTATAAAGATATTTACACTGACAGTCTATGCCAATTAAACTCATAATAAAATAATAAATAATGTTACAGGTGATAAAGAGAGTTAAAAAGAAAATGAATGAGAAACAAGAAAAAAAATACTACGTTAATTATAATAATTCTTTGAAGATATTTTGGTCAGGAAATCTATCTCTGTGATGTGACTGTAACTTTATTAATCAACGGGCAGGAAGAATGTGAATATTAATGGTTGTCATATGAATTTCACGTCCCTGCGCATACATATGTCGAAGTAATGTAACCATGTTAATATTAATTAAGATGACACCAAAACTAGATACTTATTATGGATTATTTTGGAACTATATTATGAGTTTATTATTAAGTCTAAGCAGAAAGGAAATTGATTTTGGAACAAGGAAGAAACTTATTCGGTTCTAACTTTGGGAGAAGGAGAAAACTTCTGTGTAGAAAAGAAAAAAGAGTACACTTGAAGTTCTAATTTTGGAATGAGCAAACTTTTATATGAAGAAAAGAAAAAAAAAATTGAAAAACTTTCATTTGATTTTGAGAGAGGGAAAAAGTTTAAGAATTTTTAGTTTTTTAAAATAACAAGAGTCAAATAAATTTTTTGGAATAAATTTGCCACTCAGGCTACAACTTTAACAGTACAAAAGAGTGTTATCTTAAAATTGCAATGGCTATCTTTCATTTTCTTGTGACAACCGTAATATATGAAGAGTACACAGCAGTTTGTTACAACCATAATATGCAAAGAGCAGAGCACGTACGTGGCAGCAGTTGTTTTGTTTTTTTTTTCTTCTTTTTTTTTCTACCAGAACTGCACGTTAAGTTAGAAAAATATTATAAAAAGTTAAAAGTATTATAAGATACAAAAACCGTACAATAAGTTATACAAAAACTGTAGGAACCTTTTTATTATACAAAAATTTCAAAATATTTAAATAAATATATATATAAAAAAATCATGCAAGATATTATAAAATTTTAATATGGTCAATTTGTGAAAATTAAATTGAAAAATTAAATTTTCAAAATTTCATACGGTCATTTTGTAAAAATAAAAAAATTAGAAAAGTTTAATTAATAAATAGGTAGGTAATCAAATAAATTTAATTGATAAAACAGATAAATATAAAGTCATTTCTGTTAAATTTAATATTAATATAATTAAAAAATACTTTTTAATAAAATACAAAATATATTATACATTTGCATATTTATATATATTGAATAGTACAATTCCAAATTTTTGTTTATTTTTTTTATTTTATTTTTTCTCTCTTAGAAAAGTTGTACGTTAAAATATAGTTATATTTTAAAAAATAAAAATATTTAACTAAATCTATATATAAAAAATTCATGCAAGATATTGTAAAAATATTTATTGTCAAACTCCTTTCAAGTGAATGAATCCACTGGATGCCTTCAAATACCATCACCATCTCTTTTATTCTTATGTCACTTCATATCTTTTGCAATTTGTTTTGACATAAACAATCTTTGCACTCTAGACTGCATTATATGAAAATAACAAACTATCTTATTAGAACATTTCTTAGTTTCTTGCCATTTACTTTTCTCAAAAAATAGGACATTTGTGAACACTATCATACTCTCCTCTATACAGGATACTATCATTAATACAAGCATCTATCTTAACATAATCAAGTCCAAGATCCTTAATAATTTTTTGAACATCGTACGTTGAATCAGCAGAGTTTCAACTAATAGCTTTAGTATTGAATCAAATGAAGTGTTACTCTATCCATAAAGACATTTCAGTTGAAAAATACTAATGATAAAAGATAACTTGGAGTATTTTTCACAACTAGGATATAGTTTTTGTTCGGCATCTTTCAACAAACTATAAAATCGTTTAGCTTCCTTGTTTGGTTCCTCGTTGATATTCATACCACTAGAGATAGACTCACTAAACACATAATCTTTATCCACATTAATTGATTGATACATGTCATGAAGCATAGAATAGGTTTGATACATGTCTTCAAAATTGATGATGCATCACTTCAGCTGTCTCCGTGATACTCCCAATGCCCAATATTCACAACTTCATTCAAATCAATATTTCATAAATCACATATCACATCACCTTTGACACCGAATTTGAGTTTTATGTTGGAAATAATAGTGGATTGGTATTAATCAATTGTATTTTATCATTATCTGGCAATTTAAGATTTGGTGATAATCATATCTTATAATATCTTTATGATTATTTGAATGAGATTATAGTAAGATTGACTCTGTGATGGGTTGAGTCAATCATAAAAAAAGCCCATTTGAGGGGTCTCTGCCTACCCTGGGGGATTATAAATTTGTCATCCCATTAAGCAAATTATTACAACAGCAACAATACACATTCTCTAGAATAATCCCCTAGAAAGTAGGTAGTAAAACCCTCAAGAGTTCTTATTGAACTCATATCTCTACAATAATCATTCCTAGGGTTTTTTTTATTCTTGAAAATCAAGAACTTCAATTCAATATAGTTGAGGTACACAAATTCTCTTTCCTCTATCCTTTTATATTTAATTCTCTATACATACTATAATCTTGTATCTACTGATTTAAGGTTTCCTTTTATTTCCATCAATTGGTATCAGAGTCAGATTAGATACATATTATGGTTGGTTGTTTTCTATTAGAGAATTATGGTTGTTTTCTATTAGAAAATTAAATTTGAATTGAAGATTTTTTGTGTTATTAGTGAAATTTTATAATATAGTTCACTATTATCTTTTTCACACAAAAAAAAGAGGGTTTACACTACTTGTTATTGTTAAAATAACATGTTAAAGTTTCATTCCCTTACTCTTACATGGCTAAATTATATATTGAAACTTCTTTTTAAGTGTTACCCCTTTAAAACCTAGTTTTCTTTTAAATAATTTTGGGGTAAATTGTTTTCAAAATTACTTAATGGTTTTCCTTGTTTTATGTTTGACCAATATGAGTCATTTGTGTGGGCAACATAATATATTTGTATTAACTTTACTTTGGAAAGGGTTAATGGGGTTGCCTGAACTCATTTTTATACCCATATTTTTGTGATTTGGTCAAGGGAGAACTTTGTCGTTTTGATACGATCATGTATGATGATTCGTGTGTTAAATTCATTCTCAGAAACATTGAATGTGGTTGCTAATTTTTATATTCTTATTTTTTCAAAAATACCATATTTATTTAATATTTTTATATTATTGGTATTTTGAGTATAAAAAAAAATTGATTAATTCAAGATTAAATTAAAATTTTTTTACTATTATAATCTTGAATTTTGGACCTATTTTCATTGTGATAATTCTTTACAGTATTTGTATTCTCTAATTATACTGTACTCTCTTTAATATTGAATTATCATTTATAAATTGATTTTAGGTTATTTTATTAATTATGCACAATCTTAATTGTCTTTCTCTTATGAGCATAATTTTCTTTATTAATTTGCATTATTATTACTTGTCTATCATGGGTATAATAATGTGAATTTTGTATGTTGGCCATATAATATATATGATTAAAATTATGAAAATTTATTGGACAATATGCATAATTTCTTTTTTTATTTACATAATTATAATTTCACTATTTTATATGCATTTATGTGAATTTTGTGATATAATTATTTTTTTATTGCATTGATGATAACTATATTCTATCGGTGTATTGTTATTAATGTAATTTGGTGTTATACAATGTATTTTTCTTGGCTTATGTTAATGATTTTTTAATACCCTATCGGTATTAGGATTTTATTGATATAAGTTATAGTGCATTGTAATTTCCTTAGGGATTCTCTTTTAACTGAACTTTTAGAATTACATAATGTTTCCCTATTTTTGTAATGTTCAGTTTATTTCCCTCATTTGATCATGTTTAGTTATATTTATATGAAACCAAAATTTACACTCTCATTTTTTTTGTTCCATAATGACTTATAACTTTTAATTGGACATTTTTCCTTCAAAACAAAAAAAAATATTGCATTTTTTGTGGTGCAAATTTTCTATATATATATATATATATATTGATAAAGAAATAGTTGAATTTTATTTATCCCTCTGGGTATTTTTTTGTTATGTCAACTTATTTTTTCTTTATCAAGTGGAAGGATTTTGTATATTAGAATTTTAACTAATATCTTATAAAATAAATTGTTGTGATATAAGGTTTTTTACTTTAAATGTCCAATTAATCATACATGTGCAAAAGCAAATGTTCTTGATAAAATTATTTTTTCTTATCACATTATTTGTGATCACATTGTTGGGATCTATATTAAGGATTTTATATTGGTCTCTTGTAAAATATTTTCTTGTATAACAAACTCTTTGTTGATTTGCAATATTAGTATGCAATTCTTGTAAGGACAATATAGGAATCCCAAATTTTAAGAGATTAATTTCTCCACACCATATTTTATAATATTGTTAATGGTTTTCTTGTAAAAGCTAGAGGCTTTATTTTGGGATATAGAAATAAACCTATGTCCATTATAAATTGTGATGAGAGTTAGAGACTATTTATTATTATATCCTTAATATATGCAAGAATATGTCTCATTTTTCCGCTGCATGTAATCATGTTTTATTCTCAAGTGTGTGTAAATATTGTTTATTGTAGCACTTGATTTTTGTTTATGATTACTTGAGAACTTGCTTAGGATCTCATATTCTACGTAAAATTATCAAGTGATCTATTTTCTCACTCATGTAATTATTTTTTCAAGATCCTCATAGGGGTCAATATTTTTGTAAAGATTGATTAATATGTGGTTAATTATGAAACCATTTGTGAGAATTATTTATTCTTATGGATGAATTTGTAGGTTTCATATTATTGTTATTTTAACCACTTCTCTCATTAATCATTCCTTATTCTACTACTTTCTAATTCCTTAAGTAGAATAATAGTGAATTTTAATTCACTTTTATTATTATCTTATAAAGTCATCATCCCATATCACTAGAACTTTTAATACTAGTGTACCTAATGATAATCCTAATATTTTTTGGTATATTAAGGATTAGTGGAAGTATGTATTATCTCTCGAAACTTATATATTTTTTATTGTCATATAATTGTGTGCACATTTAATTATGATATGACATATTCTATAGGGCTTCGCTATTTATTTTTGTCCTATTTTTATTGAGATACATAAAATCAATTGTATCTTTGTAGACATCTTTAACTGATGTTAAGGTCATTCTGTTGGGTACTGCACATTAATCCTTTTGGCATAAAATTATGCATTGTGCATCTCTTTTACCCAAATTTAATATTGATCAAAATTTTAGAAGTATATAATTTTGTATCATGTCTTGAGACTTATCTATCTGTATTGTCATATATTCTTGTGCACATTTAATTGTGATATGACATACTTTATAGGACTTGACTATTTATTTTTGTCCTATTTTAATTGAGATACATAATTCATTGTATCTTAATAGACATCTTTAATGGATGTTAAGAGCATTTTGTTGGGCATTGCACATTAATTCTTTTGGTATGCAATTAAGTATTGTGCATTTCTTTACCCAAAATTTCATATTTTGTTTGGTCAAAATTCTATAAGTATATTGTAGATGCAATACTCCTATCGAGTATGATTTTCTACTTTGTAAAAAAGTGCTTATTATGATAGTACTCCTATTGAGTACAATTTTGCACTATTGAAGTACTTATGAATTTTTTTTGTTTGGACCAATTATCTAAGTGTTTGCTCAATTGACATTTTGTGGCCACAATAATCTGAGTATCATTTTATATAAACTAGGTGTCTATGTGGTTTTAGTAGGGAATTTATGGATTTCCTACTTATCTTTGGATTCTTACATAGTCACTCTTTTTTGAAACTCAGATTAGTTAAATGTCAAATATTATAGAGCATTTATGTAGCCTATAATTTTTCGGACTCAAGTAAAAAAAAATTATATTAATTAAACATTTTTTTATTCACTGATCAAATACTTAACTTTGGAGTTTTATAACTCATATGGTTTGGTTAAGTTTTGATGTCTTAGATCAGTGGGAGTCTGAAAACTTTCTTATGAGATATGTGTGAAGTAATATAATTTTAGTAACATATCTCTTAGCATTTTTGGATGCTTGAGACCATGTAGTATCATATTATTGAACTACATTATTCTATATACTTTATGAGAAATATTTATGATATATATCCCTATCGGATATTATTTTGTAGCTCAAATTTCTCATTGTCTAATATAAGATTTGTCTATAATTGTCATTCTAGCTTAATGATTTATCTTTGTATTATTGATTAATACCATCCAAGTGGGAGAATGTTGGAAATAATAGTGGATTGGTATTAATCAATTATATTTTATCATTATCTGGCAATTTAAGATTTGGTGATAATCATATCTTATAATATCTTTATGATTATTTGAATGGGATTATAGTAAGATTGACCCTGTGATGGGTTGAGTCAATCATAAAAAAAAACCCATTTGAGGGGTCTCTGCCTACCCTGGGGGATTATAAATTTGCCATCCCATTAAGCAAATTATTACAACAGCAACAATACACATTCTCTAGAATAATCCCCTACAAAGTAGGTAGTAAAACCCTCAAGAGTTCTTATTGAACTCATATCTTTACAATAATCATTCCTAGGGTTTTTTTTGTTCTTGAAAATCAAGAACTTCAATTCAATATATTTGAGGTACACAAATTCTCTTTCCTCTATCCTTTTATATTTAATTCTCTATACATACTATAATCTTGTATCTACTGATTTAAGGTTTCCTTTTATTTCCATCATTTTAGACATAGAAAAAGGAACTGAATTTGAGTTTTAGACATAGAAAAAGGAAAGCAAATTCTAAAAAATCATTAATGTACTTTAAATACTCAGGAAAAGTTCAATCCACTCAATTTGCTTATTCATCATCATAATTCCTACAATTTTAAATTTTATGAATGTAAAATTATAAAGTATATAAATAAAAAATAAGAAAAAGGGCTGTACAAATAAATATGAAAAATGTTTACCGTAAAAAATTGAAACAAACTTAAATTAAATTTCATAAAATAATATAATTTATACGCATAATTAAAATTATATGAATAACGTTTAAAAATTAGTGCATATAGCATTTATATAATACTTGAATAAAGAATTAGCGTTAAACTGTAAAACTTATAAACATGATTATAACCTTTCAATCATAATTCAAAAGTTAAAAAAAAATAGAAAATAAAATAATATACTATTAGAAGTATTGCTTTTCGATACAACAATTGTAAATAATACACATTGATGTAGGTTATTAATGTATCCATTCTTTGACATGACTCATTTGCCTATATGATGAACTTCAAATTTAATAAGATGTGTATGTAAAAATTAAAGAAATAATATGTAATCATGCCTTTGTATGAAAAGAACTAACATAATTTTCTTATAATCTAATTCATATGTTAAAAAGAAGAGTAAAAAATACAAAACAAAGTATGTACCTACGCAGTAAAAATGTTGATCAATAATCTTTTAGATGTAATTGAACTTTGAGCAAGAATGTCTGCAATACAAAATATTATTAATAATATTATAATATAATATGAGTTTAATTAGTATATACTGTGAGTCTAAAGAATTTTTACACTCACGTTCAATCACAACCTTTCGACTTTTAAAATACTCATTAATAAAGTCAACAAACTTACCATAAATGAAGGGTTGTGATTAAATTTCAGTGTAAAAATATTTACACTGACAGTGTATACCAATTAAACTCATATAATATAAGCATAAAAATGTGTTTTTAATAAGAGTTTAATTGATATACACTGTCAGTGTAAATGATTTTTATACTGACATCCAATCCTGACCTTTCATTTATGTGACGAGTAAAGTCAACAAATTTACCATGAATGAAGGATTGTGATTGAATGTCAGTATAAAAATCTTTACACTCACAGTGTATACAAATTAAACTCTTTCAATAATATAAATGATATTTAATAGTTTTAAAAAAAATTCAAAGAGTACTAAATCACCTTCCAAATAGTGTCTTGCTAACTTCTTGGCATTGACTATCTTCTAATTATTTTTTGTTATCTCACATCTTAAGTTTTTTAAATTTTGTTTATTTGAGTTTTAAATAAATTTGTTTTTTTATTATTTTAAAAATGATAAAAAAAATCTTATTTTCTTCTAAGATAGTGTAAGAGTAGGCACTAGGCAACTTAAACACGGTTTAGTGTTGACCATTGGAAGTGTCAAGTTATCTTTAATACCAATTAATTAATGTTTAAACAACTTCACTAATCTTCAGGTTAGTTAGTTTAAGCTACCTTTTGTTTTTTTTATTGTTTTTTATCCTTTTAGATTATAATTTATTTTAAAAATCAAATTCAAATTATTTAAACATATTAATCTCTTCTTCTCTTTTTTTTTTTTTGTCTCCAACCAATTATGAGAATGTTATGTATATGCATACTCAGTTATTTGTTATCTTTTAACTTTTAATTTTATTTTATAAATTAAATTAAAATAATTACAAAATATACTTCGCTAACTTTTTATTATATATTTTTATCTTTCATACTTTGTAACAATAGTTAATTAATTAACATATATATATATAAGTTTATATTCAAAAAATATTATTTTTTAATGTAAAAAACAACATTTATCCTTTTTATTTGTTTATTTTTATTTTATTTTTTATCAGTTGATCAACTATACAGGACCTATCTTTTTTAGTCAAAAAATATTTAAATAAATCTATATATAAAATATAATACAAAATATTGTAAAGAATGTAAAAAAATTAATTAATATCGTGACTCTATAAAAATTTAAAAAAATAGAAAAGTTTAACTAATAATAGAATAGGTAACTAAATGGATTCAATTGGTAAGAAGATATAAATTAAAAATAAAACAAAAAAATAACAACATTGTAACCGGGTCTTTTCAAAAAATTAATTAACATAACTTGTGAACTATAATGTAATTCATAAAATAAAAAGAAGGAAAAAAAATACAAAACAAGGTATGTACTTATGCAGCAAAAAATCTTGATCAAGAACCTCTTAGACTAATTGAACTTGCTTTTATAAGAAATATTTGCACACATAAAATGTTGTTAATAATATTATAATAAATATTATATGCATAAAAATATGTGTTTTATATTAATTAAAATCAAAACTAAAACTAAAAATAACATCCAGTTGTAATTCCTAATAATATAGGACAAAACTAAATTTCAAAAAAACAAAATAAAAACAATTTTGAAGAGAAAAAAATTATTTTGTTGAATTGTATCTGATATTATGTTGATGAATGAATAATTTATTTTGTCCTAGTAGAGATGAGAAGAACAATAACAATAAATACCTTGTAACACTCAAGAAAAAATGAGTGATAAACTACTAACTAAGTAAGAATTAGACATAGTTTTGTGGACATTTTTATACAAAATAATTGAAATATAAATTTATTTTCTTGTGCGTGACCTGGGACAATTTTGTGAGGACTTGAATATGGTTTTAATCACCCGGTGTAACTATCTATTTATAAGTATGAAATTAATAAAAATTTAAAATTTTGTTAATATAAATAAAGATAAATGATAAGTTATAATTTTTTAACTATACCTACTTTTTAAATTTTTCCTTCAATAAATTTGTTATTTTTGTTCTAAAATTTTATGCAACTTGAATTCATATTTTGTAAAACAAACATGTAGACATTTTAGAGTTTTTTAACAAACTTTAGAGTATATATTCAATTATATATTATTATGATGCTCTTATTTTATTTTATTTTAATTTTTTTTTGCAGATTTCAATTGATCTTTAAAATAAATTTTAAATAATTTTAAAAAATATGTTTATCTAAATTTTCTTATATTTTTATTTTTATTTTTATTTCTATTTTAATTTTTGTATAATTGTTATAATACTGTTTTTATATTTTTTTCAGTTTATTTATATTTATATACTAATTTTGATGTTCAGTTTTTAATATTGATTTTAATTTATTTATATATTATCATCTTATTAAAATATGTACTTCTTATTAACATAAAATGGTTTGAAACAGTTTTATCACACACATCAATTTAATTTATGATGATAATTAATTTCAATTTTAATATTGATTTTTTTAAATAAAGTGATTTTTGTTACATGCATAAAGCATTCAATGATCATGGATCATTGCATCAACCACATGAACTTCAACTAAAAATGTTAAAAATAACTAATTTTTTAATTTAAAATTTCTACGGACCCACTTTTATTTTAGCGTTTTTAAATAATTTTTTTAAACTATTAGTTTTTATTTTAAAATTCAGAAATCTAAACTAATCCAATTTTCTCAGTGATTATATTTGTTGAAAAAAGTCAATATTAAAATTGAAATTAATTATCATCATAAATTAAATTGATAAATATAACGTTTAGTGGTTAACAAGAAAAGAAGTTTGTTTCCTAGTTGAATGATACTTAGAGAGAAATCTCAGTTTTCGGAATTGAATTCATGAGAAAGTTGGGCAAATATGTTTGATTACTAATCAATCATCCTAGAAAAAAAATAGTTTTTTGAACTTAGTTTAGACCAGATCAATGATAACATACAAATTATTTAAGTGGTTGGCATGTGAGCTTTCCTTACTATTGATTGTAATAAAATACTATAAACTCGACCAAAATAATTAACAGATAGAATATAAAATATAAGAGTGAAATAAAAGGCTAAAATATTATTTACAGTGTGGTCAATATCAGTTTTTCAGTAGTTGCTTTCAAGTTAGAATCGTGAATTTTTGTTGTATCTGCTAGAAAGTGTCACCTATATAAAACTCATTATTCTTTGTTAGTGGTGGCTTTGAGGACACAACTCATCCTTGACACCACTTAACAAGTGTGAAAACTCAAATTTGTAGCACATACCTAATTAAGTGGTGACATTACAAAAGATTAATTTCTTTTCAAACATCCATTAATATTTCCGAAATAGACAAATTCATGTTAAAGTTTACCTTAGCGAATATGGAGATGGATAGCCATGTTGGGTAGGATAAGTTGGTGAATGCTATCCTAAATGAAAATAACCATTAGGTGCAATTGTTAGCATAAATGTGAGAATATACTCTTACTAGACTCTTCATCTTTTCTGTCGCTCATCTTGATTTAACCTATAGTCAATAGAAAGAAAAGGATTTTCATTTTTTAAAATTTAATCCAAACAACATAACTTTAATAACACAATACATAATCAAATGGAATAAGCTCATTGTTTGTTCTTGGAAATGTACTTTTGATCCCTACTGAAATATGGAAATTTCATGTTTAGAATGAAACCTTTTAGCGGTGTTATTCTAGCTATGCATATCTTTTTCAGATAGGGTCACATCTTGGCTATAGTATTGAATGTTGAAGATTGAGAAATATATTCACAAAATATCAAACTATTCTTTCTGTTTACTATGTTTTCTGGATGAAGGAAACTACTAAACTATTCAATTGAAAACTATTATAATTAGTTTTTAATTAATGAAATAAAAGAATCTTTTTCATTCAAACTCTAATAAAATCTTACAAGTAGTTAGTTGTTATGGTTTAACATGCCCACATGAGATTCAGTTGTTAATTACATTCATGCAGAAGACTTTGTTAGTTGATCTGGAGTTTATTTCAGTGATCTATCATGTCAGTCAAAGGGATTAACATGCCACATGAGATTCAGTTGTTAGTATATATATGCATAATCTAAACATACCTTGAAATTAGGACTTAAAAATAATTTACTAAATATTCTCGATCTTAACCACTCATGTCTTGAGGTTTATGCTCTAAAGCTATTTCATTTATTTCATACTATTTGAAATGTTGGTGAAGTCTACATATATGATTCCGACAAAGTTTTTTGCTGTGTCAAGAATAACCTCCTTAGCATAATCTATATTCGAACCTTCAATGTTAAAAGTGTACTACACACGAGAATTAAAATTGAAAGTTAATTTAAAAATATGATATCAGTGTAGGAAGAAAATAAAAAATTAAAACTATGAAAAAAATATAATTTACCAAAATTTGGTTACCATTCTTTCTTTTACAACATTAGGAACATATTTCCACTTCTTTGCTTTAAAAGGAGCATCTTTTTGAACTATAATAGAGATTTTAGTACTGAAATCTGGAGCTTCTAATCCAATTGCTACCATTTTATCAGGTTTTGTTATTGTATTTGTACATCCTTTTGCATTTTCAACCAAAATATTATTAGCAAATTAAGGACAAACAAAAAAAAATATATTTAAGATCTATGTATAAGAATAAAATTCATAATAAATAAGAAAAGGGAAATCTAAGTTAAAAATTTGAAAGAAAGAAAAATATAAATACCTCTTTTTTGTTGAGTCATGGTATCATTTAAACAATTTTAAGGTCTTAAATTTGAAACATTACTTGAGGATTCCATAACTAAATACAAAGAATGAAAATCTAAGCTGGTGACTAAGTTAAACGATAATTCCTTAAAAAAAAGTCATACTATAGTTGAGAAATAACAACATATGTATACATGAGAATCAAGTGAAACAAGAAATAATTATTTATGTTGGGTAGAGAATAACAAAACATATGTTGTACAAGTGTGAAGCATCTAGCAATATGGAATATAGTAGTAGAATTAATTAATGCAAGTAATTTGAAGAATCAAATTCTAAAGGAGCTAGCTCTCTATTTGCTACAACTTGAAGCAATAATCACTCATAGTCTTTGGGATGGATCTAACTATAAAGCTATAATATAATCTTAATTACACCTGTGATTGTCAATTATTTCTGGTCATATATAGAAATCCTAACATAAATTATGTTTAATTATGAGTTTTTTCAAATTTCAGATGATTAGGTAAACAACCTAGGGTAGGAGAAAATTAGAAATGAGAGGAAGTAAGTAAAATGGGTGTGATAAGGAATTAAGCACAGAGACTCTCTTTTGTAAGGTTTCAAGGTGGTTGGTTATGTATGTTCATTTGTTAGCATTGATTGACATGCTCCAAAGCTAGAATATTATTGCTCTTATTTTCTTAATCAAAATAATGATTCCAAAAGCCTACAATAACTAACAGAGGTAATTTCAATGTTAAGCATTAAACTCAAATAAAAGACTAATTAAATGGCGAATATTAATCAGCAGGAATTTGAAAGGCTGAGAGTCACTATTTTTAATTTGTTTAAATGTCATTTATAGTATTGTTATTAATGATATACACAGTCAAAGAATTTGAACAGTGTATTCTGATATTATATAATGATATTGTATTCTTTGTTTTTATCAGAAAGTAAGAAATTCATTAAAAAAAGAAAGTTATCCTTAGCGCTCATCCTTTGTCCTTTCTCTTCCAAAATACTTATACTTATATTCTCTATTATCAAATTGGTATCAGAGCAGATATATTCTTACAAAGATCGACTCAAACATATATCCTGCTGTACTTTTACAGTCATCTATATCTCCACACCAATCACTCTCAGAGTATCCTACCAACTTGAAATCATTTGTCTTTAGTAGAGTAGCCCAAGTGATTCTGTTCCTCGGATGTATCGAAAAATTCTTTTAATAGTTTTGAGGTGAGAGCGTCTTGGATCTTCCATGTATCAACTCACTACACCAATACTATAAGCATTAAACTTAAATAAAAGACTCATTAAATGGAGAATATTAATCAGCAGGAATTTAAAGGTTGAGAGTCACTATTTTTAATTTGTTTAAATGTCATTTATAGTATTGTTATTAATGATATACACAGTCAAGGAATTTGAACCGTGTATACTAATATTATATAATGATATTGTATTCTCTGTTTTTATCGAAGAAATTTATTAAAAAAAGAAAGTTATCCTTAGCACGCATTTTTTTTCAGGTTCTTTTCGATGGATTGGACTAGAAGGAAGACAAATATAATAATAATAAATAAATAAATAAATAAATAATGTTATAAGTGGTAAAGAGAGTTAAAAAGAAAATGAATGAGAAGCAAGAAAAAGAATACTGTGTTAATTTATAATAATTCTTTCAAGATATTTTGGTCAGAAAATCTATCTCTGTGATGTGACTGTAACTTTATTAATCGACGGGCAGGAAGAATGCGAATATTAATGGCTCCCACATGAATTTCACACCCTGCACATACATATGTCAAAGTAATGTATCCATGTTAACATTAATTAAGTCGGAACCAAAACTAGATACCTGTAAATTATTTTGTCACTATATTATGAGTTTATGGTTAAGTCTAAGCAGAAAGGAAATTGAACTTATCTGTCCTAGGCAGTTGTAGTGAAGAAAAGTAAAAGTAGTTTGGGCAGTTCTGATTTTGGAAGAAGGAAGAAACTTATGCGGTTCTGATCTTGGGAGAAGGAGGTAACTTCTGTAGAAAAGAAAAAAGAATACACTTGAGGTTCTAATTTTTGAATGAGCAAACTTTTATACAAAGAAAACAAAAAAAAAATTGAATAACTTGCTCATCTGATTTTGAGAGGAGGGAAAAAGTTTGAGAATTTTTTAGTTTTTTAAAATAACAAGAGGGTCAAATAAATTTTTTCGGATAAATTTGCCACTCAGGTTTCAACTTTAATAATACACAAGAGTGTTATCTCAAAATTGCAATGGCTATCTTTGATTTTTTTTTTGTTGCAACAGTAATATATATGGAGAGTACACACCAGTTTGTTACAACCATAATATACAAAGAGCAGAGCACGTACGTACATGGCAGCAGTTAAGTTAGAAAAATATTATAAAAAGTTAAAGGTATTATAAGATACAAAAACTATACAATAAGTTATACAAAAACTGTAGGCACCTTTTTCTTTTACAAAAAGTTAAAAATATTCAAATAAATATATATATAAAAAAATCATGCAAGATATTATAAAATTTAATATGTTCAATTTGTGAAAATTAAATTGAAAAATTAACTTTTCAAAATTTAATACGGTCATTTTGTAAAAATAAAAAAAAAGTAGAAAAGTATAATTAAGAAATAGGTAGGTAATCAAATAAATTTAATTGATAAAATAGATAAATATAAAGTCATGTTTGTTAAATTAATATTAATATAATAAAAAAATATTTTAATAAAATACAAAATATATTATATATTTTAAATATTTATATTTATTGAATAGTACAATTCCAAATTTTTGTTTATTTTTTTTTATTTTATCTTTTGCTCTCTTAGAAAAGTTGTACGTTAAAAAATAGTTATATTTTAAAAAATAAAAATATTTAACTAAGTCTATATATAAAAAATGCATGCAAGATATTGTAAAGTGAAAAATTAAATAGGCAGGTAATTGAAAATTTAATTTTTTATAATTAAACAGACAAGCAAGTTTTTGTGAACATTAAATTGAAAAAAATTACTTTTTAAAACTCAATACAGTCATTTTGTGTAGCTAAGGGATAAATTACATAGGCTGAGAAGTGCTTAAAAAGCATCAAATTTGGATTTTATTGTAAGTTAATCGATTATCTTATTATGGTAATCGATCACTACTCTTCGAGATTTTTGGGTATTCTCATTCCTGCTCTTGGGAGTAATCGATTACTTGAAAATAGTAATCAATTAAACTCGAGAAAGTGCTTTCTGGGCCTGTTTTGTAGCAGCAAAGCAGGTAACTTACTAGATAATCAATTACTGGATGTAGTTTAGGTTGACTAAACTAGTATAAAACTAATGTGCAAATTCTCTCTTTCCTTATGCTCTTTATAATTGTTTAAATTGATTTCTTGGTTAATTTGTGAGTGATCTCTTCTATGCAACTTTACTTTCAATCTTTATGTAGAAAAATTGATCCAATTGGTATTGTTGAATTGAAATTGATATTTGCTTATTGAATCTTTGATTGGATTGATGAATCTTGATAATACTTATTTATCAAGATTGAAAACCATCATTAAAGAAATTCTTATTGATCAAGCTTGAGACCCAAACCATAGAAAGTGTTTGAATCTTGATCTTTGTTTCAACCTTCTTTTGAAAACCCATTTTTGAAAACACAAAGGTAAATTTTGGAAATCTGTTGAAGGAGATATTTTTGCAAACTCTTATCTAATTTTTTAATAGGAAAAGGTGAAAAATATTTTGTGAATCTATTCAACTCCCCTCCTTCTAGATTCTCCTTTGGACAAAAAAATTTAATATTAATATAATTAAAGAATACTTTTTAAAATATTCTATATATATTTTGCATAGTAAAATTCCACATTTGATATATTAAAAATATTACAATACTAAACCTAAAACTAATCAAGTGTTTAGCTTTAGACTTCAGTGAAAATAAAAAAATCTTAATTTAACTAAATAACTAATTAGTCTCCAATAATTCACATATAAAATAAAAATAAATTGAGGCATGGATACAATTCTAGAGAATAGTTGTATCGATAATTGATGACTAGGATGATTGCTAAAATTAAAAGGGCCTGTAATTGAAAAAACCCATAGTAGTAAATTAGATGGAAGCTTAATTATCATGAAACACATGTTATTTATAATATACAATAAAATTATGTTTAAATTATTTATCTATTTAATATTTACAACACAATAATAAAAAGTTTATTGTTATAATTTTACTAGCTAAATAAAAAAATATATATTTCATATAGTTTTTACATTTAAATATTAAAATATAATTTATTATTCTAAAATAATAATTGTCAAATAATAATTAAAAATACCTTTTATGTTCTGTCAAAATCTTCTTCATCTGCATTATCATGTATCTCACATGCTTCTTGACCACCAACATCATAATCAATATTTGTGTCAATGTCACCTTCATTGTTTGATCTTTTCAATTCTTCTTCTAAGTTAATAATCTTAGATTCTACTCCACTAAATCCATTAATATCATCCCTATTTAAAATTTCCTCATCTTGGTCTACTAGTTGTGTTTTTAATTGTTCTCGTGTATCACTCAACTTATAGAGTTGATATGGTTCAAGGTCAACTTCTTCACGTGGCAATGCAAATGTATTTCTTGGCTTGACTTTAACGATAGTGTACCAATTTTCCTTGTTACTATGTTTCACATAATAAACCAATCCAACTTGAGAATCTAAAACAAATGGATCATTCATGTAATAAAACATTGTTGTATCTACACTAATAAATCCATATTCATCTCTCTTAGATCTTCTACCTTGTTTTCAACTTTAAGAAGGAGCTTCAAACCAATCGCATTTAAATAATATCATAAAGTTATTTTCTAAGTATCTCATAGTCAACAACTCCTGTCAACTCATCTCTTCTCATCTGTGATTAAGTACTCAAAACTTTGGTCCGCTTGATAATGCTACTAGTTGATTAGTAATTCTTCCATCACCTACAAAAGCACATTATTTAAAAATTATATTTTAGGTTAAATATAATTTTTATTCTCTATAGATGATCAATAATTTGGTTTAACCTTTTGATCTTTAATAAATTTATTATTATTATTATTATATTGTCTTTTTTTCTCCGAATTTGTTTAGATATTTTATAGAACCAAAACAATATAAAATTTTCATTTAAAAGTAAAAAGTATCTAAAGTTCAAAACAAAAGAGTTCTTAATTTATAGCATACCAAAATTGTATTAAAGCTAAATAAATATTATCTATCAATTACTTAATTGAATTAATTGCTATTAGTAGACATAGTTATAAGTTGAACATTAACCATAATACCTCATTTTCAAACCAGTTAGGGAATTGATCTTTGAGCCTCTTGTCCACATTCCTATTGTTTTCGTTTCTCATCTTACTCATGTGTTCCCTACATGATAACAAATATTAAAAAATTATAAATTATAATTAATTTTTTATTAAAAAGTAACATTGGCTATACTTACTCAATCCAAGGTCTAACTTCTGGACAATTTTATAATATGTAAAAATGAGCTTGCTGAATTTTAGAAGAACTCGTATTCTCACAATTTCCCAAGAAATCCCTCCAATAGATCCATAATTATTCTTAAAAACTGACAAACCATTATAATCATCACTTTCATGTTCGATATATATGTTTGGTCAATTTAATCTATAATCTCTATCACTCAAATATCTAGCACAAAAATATCATACATCCTTCAGCCACGTAATCTTTAGCCATACAACCCTTCGGGTATGCTTTGTTACATACATAACCTTTTAGGACAAATAAAAATTTGAAAGTAAGCAAAGTAAAATTAATGATATCCAACTAAATATCATATTAGAATTTTATATGCCAATAATGTTCCAATAATGCTTTCACAAATATGTTTTTCTATGTGCATTACATCTAGATTATGTCTCGGTGATATTGTCCTCCAATACACTAATTGAAAAAATATTTTTTTTCCTTCAATTGTGGTTTATCTCTTCATTCCATTTTCTTTTTCTTGTTGATTTCCCAAATACCACACACAATTTTTTTTAAGTCATGCTAATACATCTTCTCCTGTCAATGGTTATGGTGCAAGTCATGCATCCTTTGTATTATCAAACAAGCTTTTATTCTTATGCCATGGGTGATCGATAGGTAAAAACCTACAATGTTCCATGTAGTGCTTGTAACCATATTTCAAATAATAGGAGCATCATTATATATTACAACAAGGACAAGCTAAAACTCCTTTAGTACTCTACCCGGACAACATTGCATAAGCTGGTAAATCATTAATAGTCCATAATAAGGCCGCATGTAATTGAAAATTTTGTCTTGATGACGCATCATAAGTTTCAATTCTCACATCCATAACTATTTTAAGTCATCAATTAATAGTTAAAGATAAACATCAATGTCCATTCCAGGATATTTTGGATGAGAAATAAGCAATGGTAAAATAATTTTTTGTTGCTTCATACATAACCAAGGAGGGAGATTATAAGGAATTAAAACACCAGGGCATACATTGTAGCTAGTGCTCATTATATCGAAAGGGTTGAAGCCATCTGATCAAGTCTCAGATGAGATGCATCTGAAGAGAAAAATCTATGTTGATTGTCAAACTCCTTCCTTCCAAGTCAATGAATCTACTGGATGTCTTCAAATATCATCATTATCTCTTTTGTTCTTATGCCACTTTATATCTTTTACAATTTGCTGCTTTGGCGTAAATAATCTTTGCAGTCAAGGCATTATAGGAAAGTAACAAACTATCTTATTAAGACATTTATTTTGTTCTTATTTTCTTGCCATCTACTTTTCTCAAAAATAGGACATTTGTCAACACTATCATACTCTCCTCTATACAGGATACAATCATTAATACAAGGCATCTATCTTAACGTAATCAAGTGCAAGATCCTTAATAATTTTTCGAACACAAGTCAGGAAGCACATTTCCTTCAACAGAACTAATACCTTTAGTAGTGAATCAAATGAAGTGTTACTCCATCCATAAAGACATTTCATTTGAAAAATACCAATAATAAAAGATAACTTAAAGTATTTTTCACAACTAGGATATAGTTTTTGTTCAGCATCTTTCAACAAACTATCAAATTTTTTAACTTCTTTGTTTGGTTCCTCATCGATATTGGTACCACTAGAGATAGCTCACTAAACACATAATCTCTATCCACAATATTTGATTGATACACGTCATGAAGCATAAAATAGGTTTGAGCATCATCACCTCTTTCAAGATTAACACGAGATATGATCATCATCTTCCAAATCATCATGGTTGCTAGATGATGCATCACTTCAGCTGTCTCCTTGATACTCCCAATGCTCATAACTTGATTCAAATCCATATTTCATAAATGACACATCACATCATTTATTGTCTTAAAATAAAAAGTGTTGCATTTACAACATGGACACCAGATTTGGGTTTTAGACAGAGAAAAAGAAAAGAAAATTCTAAAAAATCATTAATGCAATTTAAATACTCAGGCAAAGTTCAATTTTAAGTTTTATCCACTCTTTACTTTGCTTATTCATTGTCATAATTCCTACAATTTTAAAAATATAAAATTATAAAGTATATGAATAAAAAAAAAGAAGAAAAGAAGATGTACAAATAAATATGAAAATTTTTACTGTAAAAAAATTGAAACAAACTTAAATTAAATCTCATAAAATCAATATAATTTATACCCATAATTAAAATTATATGAATAATTTTTAAAAATTTAGTGCATATAGCAATTATAAAAGATTTGAATAAAGAATTGGCATTAATGCATAAAACCTATAAACATGATTGTGACCTTTTGAATCATAATTCAAAATTTAAAAATAAATCGAAAATAAAATAACATACTATTAGAAATATTAATTTGCAATACAATAATTGTAAATAATGCACATTGATGTAGGTTGTTAATGTATCCATTCTTTCACATGACTCATTTGCTACATTATACGATGAACTTCAAATTTAATAAGGTGTGAAAAGAACTAACATATTTTTCTTATAGTCTAATTCATATATTAAAAAGAACAATAAAAAATACTAAACAAAGTATGTACCTACACAGTAAAAATGTTGATCAATAATCTCTTAGATGTAATTGATCTTTGAGCAAGAATGTATGCAATATAAAATATTAATAATGATATTATAATATAATATAAGCATAAGAATGTGTTTTTAACAATATAAATGATATTTAATAGTTTAAAAAAAATTCAAAAGAGTACTAAATCACCTTCCAAATAGTGTATTGCTAGCTTAATTACTATTGGCATTGACTAACTTCTAATTATTTTTTGTTATCTCACATCTTAAGCCTTTTAAATTTCATTTATTTGAATTTTAAATAAATTTGTTTTTTTATTATTTTAAAGATAATAAAAGAAATCTTGTTTTCTTCTAAGATACTGTAACAGTAGGCACCTTCAACCGTGTTAAGTGTTGACAATTACAAATGTCAAGTAAGTTATCTTTAGTACCAATTAATTAGTGTTTAAGCTACCATTTGCTTTTTTATTGTTGTAGATTATAATTTATTTTAAAAATAAAATTCAAATTATTTAAACATATTAATCTCTTTTTCTATTTCTCCAACTAATTATCAGAATGTTATGTATACACATATTCAGTTATTTTGTTATCTTTTAAACTTTTAATTTTATTTTATAATTAAATTAAAACAATTACAAAATATACTTATCTGACATTTTATTATATATTTTTCTCTTTCATAGTTTGTAACAATATTTAATTAATATATATAATCTTATATTAAAAAAATATTATTGATTTTACTGTAAAAAAAAAAAAAAATTGTAACCGAGTCTTTTCGAACTATAATGTAATTCATAAAATAAAAAGAAGGACAAAAAATACCTATACAGTAAAAAATGTTGATCAAGAACTTCTTAGGCTAATTGAACTTACTCTTAGAAGAAACATTTGCACACATAAAATTTTAATAATATTATAATAAATATTATATACATAAAAATATATTTTTTATAATAATTAAAATGAAAACTAAAACTAAAAATAACATTCAGTAGTAATTCCTAATAATATAGGAAAAACTAAATTTCAAAAAAGAAAATAAAAACAACTTTGAAGAGAAAAAAATTATTTTGTTGAGTTGTACTTGAGATATTATGTTGATGAATGAATGATTTATTTTTGACCTTGTAGAGATGAGAAGATCAATAACAATAAATACTTAATTCTCAAGAGAAGAAGTTAGCGATAAACTACTAACTAAATAAGAATTAGACACTAAAAAGTACCCACACATAGGTTTATGGACATTTTTATACAAAATAATTGAAATATAAATTTATTTTCTTGTGCGTGACCTTGGACAATTGTGAGGACTTGTATATGGTTTTAATCACCCAGGCTAACCATCTATCTATGAGTATGAAATTAATTATAATTTAAAATTTTATAAATATAAATAAAGATAAAATGGTTGTAAACAATTTTATTACACACATCAATTTAATTTATGATGATAATTAATTTCAATTTTAATATTGATTTTTTAAATAAAATGATTTTTCTTACACGCATAAATCATTCAATGATCATGGATCATTGCACCAACCACACGAACTTCAACTAAAAATGTTAAAAACAACTAATTTTTTAATTTAAAATTTCTACCAACTCACTTTTATTTTAGCGTTTTTAAATAAATTTTTTAAACTATTAATTTTTATTTTAAAATTCAGAAATCCAAACTAATCCAATATTCTTAATTATTATTTTTTTAAAATTAAAAAAAAATACCGAATCTGAAATTCAAATATGGAATTCTAATTCTCATTTAAATATAAAATCTCTCTAATATAGATTAAATATTGAATATTTGATGTTTTAATTTTACATCATTGAAATTTAATTAGAAATTCAATATTCTTAGTGAAATGATTCTTAAAAGATGAAATTATTTAAAATACAAATTTTTATTGTAGTTTTTTACATAATTAAAATTTAATCAGAAATTATAAATTTAAATATGATAACGGCAACCAATAAAGGTTAAAAGGGACAAGATTTATAAAATTTTGGCATAAAACCTAAAAAAAACAACTATTACAGAAATTAAATTTTAAATGTAAAATCACTTTAATATGATAAAATAACAGAAAATTTTTCATTCACAAAAGAAGGAAACTTTTTATTTTAATTTTAGATTATTAAAATTTTACTTTACTCCAAAATCAAATAATTAGCTAGATTTCATTTATGATGATACCCATTGATATATAATTTTTGTTATATATATTTTCATTTTTTATATTTTTTAAAATTTTAATTTTATCTTAAAATAATTTTAATAATTATAAAATATAATTAAATAGCATTTTTAGGAAAAATGTTAAATATATAAAATAACAATTAAATTGTTATATTTAATAACAACTCAAGTATATATAATAAGTTTTTTTATAAATATAAATAAGAATGAGTTATATATGAATGAAAAAAGTTATGAATTTCTTAAATATTATAAAATTTAAAAGTATAGTCAAAAGAGTATATGAGACAGACAGAATATATATATATATATATATATATATATATATATATATATATATATATATATTTATTTATTTATTTAGCCGTCCATGATTAATACAGTAGTGTTTCAATAGCATACTTTTGTTGGTTAAGTAAAAGGCCGGTCAAATAACAAACGTTGTTGGGCCAAGTTTAGAATAAAAATTGAACAACTTCATAGAAAAAAATTAAATTTTAAATATATTTAAATGCTTTGAATTTGAATTGCTTTAAATTTAAAAGAAAAACATTTTTTAATTTGGATTAATTCAAATAACTTTGATAGTACTATTTCAAATAGGAAATAAAAGAAAGAAAGAGAATAGAAGAGAAAAGAGAAAGAGATAGAATGAGGAAAGAGAAAGAAAGGGGAGAGAAAATGGAATTGTAGAGAGAAGAAATGAGAAAGAATGTCAGCAGGGTAGAGAGGGAAATTTTTGAAAGAGAAAAATAGCTTAGAGAGACAAAAGTGAAGAAAAAAAAAATTTTACAACAATTTTTATTAAAATTAAATAATATTTTTTCCAATGACATAAGCGTGTTGCCGTTAAAAAAACTAGCTTTTGCAAGAAGGTTGTTGACATTGCATAATACTTTTTCAAGGGATATTACATGTGTTTCCATAAAAATATAATTTTTCTTGTAAGAATTTTTAAAGTCATTACAATTAAATAGTATTTTATTAAATATAATAGAATACAACTTTTCACAGCAACAAAATTTATTGTTGGGATAAGGGTAATTTTTCCCCATCAAATTCAGATATGCCAACAATTCAATTGTCACTAGGAAAAAGTCACTACAAATATGTTTATTTCTTGTTTCTACTCACCACATTTCTAATTCTAGGAAATACACCCTCCTTTCAAATTATTTTTAAGAAGTAACTTTGAATTTCTATAAAATAACCCATATACTTACTTTTAACACAGATTATGATGATTAACTTTCTTGTGTTTATACCATTATATGTAAGGAGAATACACTCTTTTTTTAATATAAATACTTTTTAGACCATTTTAATTTTAACTAATTTTCTCCTTCTTTTCTTAACTCTTTTAACTCATTTACAATCTTGCTTCACTTAACCAATTGTTTAAAAAGATACCTACTTAAATATAATTAGGAATAAAACAACTGTAAATTTTTATTTTTAGTTAAAAATATAAAATAAAATTGATCATTGAAATTTGTAGTGTTTATTGTTTACTAGTACTTTATAGATTAATATGCACCATAAATTTATATATTAACTTTTTCCATTTTATTTTTACCAATTATTTTTTTATGTTCAACATAATATTTTATTTTAATATTTCCACTTTTACAGATTAAAAATATTTGATAAAACTAAAAATTTTTGTATTTAAATTAAAATGTTCGTATTTAATATGTTGATTTGAATATTGTAAACACTAATGTGCCTAAGGATATATTTATTAAAAAAATAAGAATTCAAAATTTAAAATATGAATTATGAAAAGGAAAATGAAACTTTGTCATCAAAGTGAGAAGAAGTAATAAACATTGACTTGAATTCGTATTTAAACTTTGTTAATTGATATCTTTGGAACACAACTTTTTGTTGGAACTTTTTAATATATTAAAAAAAATTTATTAAATTACAAACAAGGAAGGAATGATACATTTATTAAAAAAATAATAAAATTTTAAAACATCAATTATAAAAAAAAATGAGGTTAACATAAAAATATGTCAAGGAAGAATTAATAATTGAATTCATATTTAAAATCTATTTATTGGTATCTTTCCCACATAACTTTTTGTTTCAAATTTTATATTTTTATAAAAAGAAAACAAAGCTGATTAAATTCTAAACAAGGAATAGAAGAAGTACGATGAATAAATTAACTAAATGACCAGTAATAGATGTAACATAACATCATATATAGTACATGATTACCTATTAAATTGTAAACAAATTTAATTTTCACATGTCATCATTCTTGAATGAGGCATCTACCATAACCATCCAAACTGAATGAATATTTCTCCAATACAAAACATCATGACATTAGTACACACATTTATAAAGATCATTAACTATAACAACTCTCCTCCAAACAAGTGTAACAACATATGTGGATTCGGATTCCAACTTGACGACAAGAGAAAGCTTCATAGTTTTTTCCAAACCAATGACTAATGTTTTATCTTTAATTAAAACATCTAATTACCTTCAAACCATAGCGTCTAAAGTTTCTCTCTTACATTCCCACAACCAAATTAAAAAAAACACATCATCATGCATTATTTTACTAGCATAGAAAGAATTAAATCTTTCATTTTAATAGTTATTTTACTACACACCTAAAAATGGAGGCTACTCATTCTGTGAAGAAGTTAGATAAAAAAAATTAAAATTCAAAGGTATGTCTATAAAGCATGTAATGCATATTACTTTTAAAAATGTGCTAAAACAATTTCAAATATATCAATCTTGATTTAACCTATAGTCAATAGAAACAAAAGGATTTCCATTTTTTAAACTTTAATCCAAACAACATAACTTCATTAACAAATACATAATCAAATGGAATAAACTCCTTGTTTGTCTTGAAAATGTACTTTTGATCCCTACTGAAATTTGGAAATTTCATGTTCAGAATGGAACCTTTTAGCAATGTTATTTTGGCTATGCATATCTTCTTCAGATAGGGCCACATCTTGGCTGTAGTATTGAATGTTGAAGATTGATAACTATATTCATGGAATATCAAACTGTTCTTTCTATTTACTATGTTTTCTGGAAACTACTGAACTATTCAATTGAAAACTATTATAATTAGTTTTTAATTCAATGAATTTCAATGAAATAAAAGAACACCATTCATTCAAACTCTAATAAAATCTTACAAGTAGTTAGTTGAGATGGTTAAACATGCCCACATGAGGTTCAATTGTTAATTATATTCATGCAGAAGACTTTGTTGGTTGATCTAGAATTTATTTTAGTGATCTCTCATGTTAGTCAAGGGGATTAATGTTTGACTATTGGTTGGGAGATACTGTTTCTTCCCCAAACAATAAAATTTTGTTTTTCTTGTTTACACACCTAGACAGTTGACATACAAATTCCTTAGTTTTTCTTAGTTTCATCAAGTCTATTTACAAAAGTTCAGTTGGGAAGTCCTATTTATTTCTACAATTATACTTCTGCATTTTCCAACTATGTTTAAACTTGTCATGTCCAAACCTGCCATGCTTCCAGCATTTGCCAAATTTCACATGCTTCAACTTACCATGACAAAAGTAAGATCCATGTCCAAAATGATGATATCCATGTGCCATATGGTGAGCTCCATATACAGTAGTTACAGCCGCAACACCCTCTGTCAACAATCATTCCACGTCGGCCCCACATGCTACACAATACACATTGAAATTAAATCATAATCCTTATTCTTTCCAAAATTCTCAAAATTATTATAGACTTTTTTTAGATATGTATGTACATATAGGGAGCTATAAAATTCAAAATTCAGTATGATATATTTTTGAAGTATTTTTTTTTTCTCTTTTGGTTAACAATGTGTGAGTTAAGCATGTATGTCAATTTTATTTCAATCACCACTTCTCCATTATTATATATGAATAGGAAATTATTTTTGAAACTTTTTTTTCAGGTGCTACAAAGTATAATAGAAAGAACATAATATAGTAACTATATAACATATGGATACTACTATATTTTCGTTTGATCATTCAGAACTAATATTTGTTTCTCAACAACTTACTGGTCACATTAACATTTTTGAAACACTATTCCTATTAAATTAATTAAGCATAACAAATTAAGTCTATTATTATTATTATTATTATTATTATTATTATTATTATT
This sequence comes from Psophocarpus tetragonolobus, assembly GCA_037954015.1. Lineage (NCBI taxonomy): Eukaryota > Viridiplantae > Streptophyta > Magnoliopsida > Fabales > Fabaceae > Psophocarpus > Psophocarpus tetragonolobus. The sequence continues at coordinate 47,448,716 of CM075690.1, read as the reverse complement.
ATAATAATAGTGAAACAAGTCTTGGAATACCCAGAGAATTTTCTGATATCTACTATATTGAAACAAGTGTTGGAATACTCCTAATTATAATAATAATAATAGCCATAACAAAGGTTGAAATAGTAAATCTTGAGGAGTTGTGAAACTAGTGTAGTGTTGAACATAGGCTCAAAAAATTGAAATATTGAACAAGTATTGGTTAGACACAGAAAGTCATCTTATGTGTGCTGAACTTAATCAATTTAGGTACTTATGCTATTACATGCAAAGCAAGGAATAAAAACAAATAGATGAGAAACTAAGAAGTCCAACACAAATATAGAAATTCAATTATCTAAGTGAGACATTAAGAAATTAAAATACACTGCTAATGATTACAAGATGACCCTTATACTTAATAATGACTGAGTGCTTTCAATCTGGTAAACTTCATGAATTACAAAAGTAGATGATTGAATTATTTGCTAGATATTTTTTGTCTGTGAAGTAGAATATTTTTTTTTTGTGTTGGATGGTTGTAACAATAAAATTAATATATGGATTTTCTATTTGAAGTTAACAATATGGTCACTAATACGAGTCTCCTTGTGCACATAAAAAAAGTGAGTGAGATTTTCTTGTTGGAGTGAGCAGTGTTCAACCCTTTGACAAAGGTAATCCCTTTTTGCTGATTTCTCATTTTTTTTAGTTCCAAATTATTCATTGTTGTTTTATTTGTTCATAAATATAACATTTAGTAGGTAACGACAAAAATATTTTGTACTCTAAGTTGAATGATATTTAGAGAGAAATCTTAGTTTTAGGAATTGAATTAACGAGAAAGCTAGTCAAATATGTTTGATTACTAGTCAACCATCCTAGAAGAAAAATAGTTTTTTCAAATTAGTTTAGACTATATGGATGATGACAAACTAATTATTTGACTGGTTGACATGTGAGCTTTCCTTAATATTGATCCTAATAATAGGCTAATCATCAATTCCAATCCCCCATAATTGTATGCTAGATACAAATTTTTTAAAATGTTTTTAAACATTCTAAAAGAAGCCTATGAACAAAATTACTTTTAACATTTAAAATTTTCTTTTAAATAAAGGAATTAGATTATCAAGACAAGGAAAAAGAATGGGAGAATTATAGTTCGGGTCATGGACACAATTTTGTGCATTACTTTGAAAGATAGATTAATGCTTCTCTTTTTAAACTAGAAGAGTCATGCACAATGTACTTACAAAAATAACATTTAAATATGTTTAAAGTATAAGCACATTTCTTTTTGTAAATGTACAAGTAAATTGATTTTTATTTCTAATCTAAAACCAATTTTAGAGAAAGTGAAAAGGGTGTTTAATTGTTATAAATATCAAATTCATTAACATTGCACTTTCTTACATGTACATATAGAATTGCACTTTTGGCATGTCGATAAATATCTTATAAATATCTCATTTTCTATAAATATCTTATATGCTATAAATATCTTATTTGCTATAAATATTTTATAATTATTACAAATATACTTCACATTAACATTATTTTAAAAACATTAATTATTAAATCGATCAAATTTTATTAATATCTCAAATTTTAATTTTAATCTCTATAAAGTTTAATAAACTTTTAATGGCTCTGTTATTGATATAGTGTTTTTGTAGGTAAGCCACTGCACTTATCTGCTATTGATTAGTGTGCAGATAAGTTGCAATTTTCCCCTTATATAGATAGTCAAAAAATATAAACAACCCAGTTGTCCAAGTACATACTACATAAAATTGATCTATTTTTCTCTTTTTCTATATTGTGCAGAAATAAATGTTCAACTGCCATATTGCATTTTATTTTATGCAATTATAGTATAACCCATATATAGAATATAATATTGTGTGTTGATTTCAAGTAGGTAAAGGTGGAAGGGAAGGTGTAGTTCTAAGTTAAAGTTTGGTGAACTTGGAGCACAAAGTTGCAGACATTAAAGGTGTGTTAATTACTTTTTCCAGTAGATTGAATTTATTGCCAAATGTTATAGTTGTAGCTTTTGTGTGTAAATTTTCAATTTATGTGTAATATAACATATATTATCCACCTATGAAGTGATATGTTATTATCAATTAATCCAAATTTCATATTTAAAGCGATGGATAAATCATGGATTATGAAACCACAAAACTCTATTGAATATGATCAAGGTGTTAGGGGATGTATTGATTTTGCATTTCAACATACCTTTGTTAATGACAAAATAATATGTCCTTGTAAGTGGTGTAGTTTCAAAAAATGACACTGTAGGGAAGTTGTGTATGATCACTTGATCTGTACACCATTTCCAAAAGGGTACACTTCTTGGCTCCATCATGGGAGTCAAAAATAGGAGATACTAATAATGACTCACATAGTAGAATGCTAAATGTAGTTAAAGACATTGTTTCCAAGATCCTATTCAAAACATGATCAATGATGCTTTTAGACTTGATAGGCACCATGCAAGGGAAGTACCTATCACATCAAATTTAGATGTTAACTAGGAAGATGTGATTCCAAATGCATATCAAGAAGGCCATGAAGCTAAATAGTATTACGAATTAGCTAGGGATGAAGAACAACTTTTGTATGAAGGTTGTTCAAAATATTCAAGATTGTCTTTTTTTGTGAAGTTGTATCACATTAAATGCTTTTGTAGAATTACTGATAAGGCCATGACTATGATTTTAGAACTATTGAATGATGCATTTGAAAAAGGTGAAGATACCAAGTTCATTTTATAAAGCCAAGAAAAAAATCACCAAACTTAGCTTGAATTATGAAAAGATACACGTATGTCCAAATAATTGTATGCTTTACTAGGGTAATAGGGAAGATGAAGAAAGGGAAACTTGCAAAAATTTTCACACTTCTAGATGGAAATCAAGAGCAAGAGGAGGTACGACTGAGGTGACTAATGAAGACAACAATATAAAGAAAATACCTGCAAAACTTCTTCGGAATTTTCCTTTAAAACCTTGACTACAAAGACTATTTTTCTCATAAAAAACAGCAAATTTTTCTCATAGATTTTGATTATGCAGGATTCGCTTCAATGGCGAGCAAGATAGGCATAATCCACCAAAACAATTACCTAGTAACAAAATTCTTCAACAAATTCAAAATATTAAAGTAGTATTTGGTAGGAAAAACAAGAAAGAAGAGACAAGAAAAAGCAGACGCAGTGTACGACTTCCATAAAGACCCACTAAACAATGACATAAGAAGAGAATATTTTTTTTATGGAAAGATCTTTCTTTGTACCATTGTCTTGATGTGATGCACATTGAGAAGAATGTATGTGATGATGTTTTAAATAATTTATTAAATGTTCTCGAAAAGAGTAAAGAACACATTTATGCTCGAAAAGACCTTCAAGTTTTGGTAATAAGACTTGACCTCTGGCCTAATGAAAATGGAAGATATACTCAAGCTATCTTTACCTTGTCTAGTGAAGGAAAAAAGGCATTTTTAATAACTTTAAAGAATATTAGTGTACCAAATGGTTATTCAAGTAACATTTCGAGGTGCATTGACTTAGAAACCCTAAAGTTCACTGGAATGTTGAAGAGCCATGATTTTCATATACTAATGGAACAATTGCTACCGTTAGCCATGTGATTAGAATTGTCGGATAAGGTTTCAGTAGTATTAATTGAATTATGCTTATTCTTTAAACAATTATGTGGTAAAGTATTGAAAGTTGAATATTTAGACAAAATGCAAAATAAAATTTTCCTTACTTGATGCCACATGGAAATGATATTTCCACCTTCATTCTTCATTATTATGGTTCATTTGGTTTTTCATCTTGTGGAAAAAGTTAAGCTTGGAGGTCCTATTCATTATCGATGGATGTATCCTATAGAAAGGTAAATCTTTATACCATTCCCCATTGTTTTGATTAATTTACTAACTTGTACAAGCTTCCTCTAGATAAAATTTTTCATATCTTTTATGGTTTAAAAATAGGTGCTTAGGACATTTGAAATCCTTTGTACACAATAAAGCACAACCACAAGGATCCATTGCTGAAGGATACCTTATGGGGAAGAGATTTTAACATATTGTTCAAGGTATCTAGTTGACATTTAGGTACTTTGGATGTGTCGATGATGTGCTTATTAATGATATATAATCTAGCTCACGAGTAGTTGAATTATTTCCTCAAGTTGGAAAACCATTTGGTTCCTCTTCATGTTACACCTTACATCCATGGAAAAGTTACAAGCTCTTTACATGTGTTAATAAATTGCCCTTTAGTTGATTCCTATCTTCAGTAAGTATATATTATCACTTTGTTCAAGATTTATAAAATTTTATTTATGGTAAATCTAATATCATATAAATAAATAGGAAATATAGAAGCATGGTAAGAAGGCAACTGAGGGGTGAAGTAATAAGTGTTGTGCAAGTTGACAAGAAGGTTCATAAAGAGTTTGTACCTTGGTTTGGAAATTGTGTTAGTGTTTATCACTGATTGTGTTTATATACCATTTGTAGCTTAAGAAGAAGGACAAATTATATTTTATGTCATGTAGATTCGCCACAATCTTTATAGTCTTACTGGTATAGAGATGTTCTCTTTAGTCTTGAACAAGGTTCTTTTGACAAAGTTAGGAGGTTCATTGTGTTTAATGTTAATGGATTTAAATTTCAAACCTTAGAACAAGACAAATTTTTACAAACTCAAAATAGTGGAGTTTTTGGTATGTTTGAAACAAAGAGTTATTCAAGCATTAGTGATGCCCAAATGAGATTCAGAGGAGTGCCTTACTATGGAAGATTGATAGACATCATTGAACTTCACCATAATGACTTCACAATACCTATGATTAAATGTAAATGGGCTAATGCCAAAAACCTAAGAGGAATGAAGATAAACAAGTTGTGTTTTCTGTAACGTCCCCTGTTACAATAATACCCAAAGAATAATAATTAAGTAATTATTGAAAATAATAAAAAAATCAAACAATAAATAAAAATTTAGTGTCCTTACAAAGTATCATTCTCAAATGTGGACATCTCAAAATTTAAATAACAACATTCACAAAAAGGAAAAATCTTCTAAATTGAAATAACAACGTTCATAAAAAGGAAAACTTAAACTATCACTAAGTCTTCACGCCTCCTTAGCCTTCTCAACTCCTCCTCTTCTGACTCTAAAAACAACACTTTTTAATGAGATGAAAATCTCAGTGAATAAAACAAGTTAAAAAAAAAGTTCACAAATAACGTTGTTCTCAGCTGGTGAGGAATCCGGAAAACAACCATGGTACCTACAAAAAGATGTTTTTAACGACAAAATATACTTTGTTTCAATTAATTAATTTCTAATATGAATGAATTAATAAACACAAAAACAGAATGGTGTTTTCATTAACACCCTCATGATGCACACAATCAATAGTGATACTCAAGATCACTTGCTCTCACTCTACGGTTCCCAGAACCAAGGTTTTTAATAGATCTTTCAAACGGGTTTATGAGCTCATATTCCATACAATGACGTCCCATTGTCTTCCCTACGCTATTATGGAGGTATCCAGAATCTCTTCTCCATCCCTGATGAAGGTATCTAAAACCTCTTCTCCATATTAAAATGGAGGTATCTCACACTTGATCTCCATCTCAGATGGAGACATTGTAAATTTCCCCCATTATAAATGGAGTATCTCGAACAATATAATCTCTAAAAATAAATTTAAAATGCTAAGCATCTCAATTGGAATTATTAGCTTCATAGTGTCAATATTATCAATAAAATATGAATTAAAAGGTATTGTATGATATTCATAAATGCACAATAATCGTAAAGCATAACCAATGCACTAATTAAAGTCAACAACGCTTGAACATATCATTTTTTAGAATTCATGAAGGGACCTTAATATTATACATATATATATATATATATATATATATATATATATATATATATATATATGCATGTATATATATACACATATATATATATATAATAAATGGAAATCGTCAAATGTGGCATCATCGTGAAACCAAATTTGCTAAGCATACCTAAGAATATACAAAACTAATTTTAAATCTTTGCAATTAATTATAATCATGGACTGACATGCTATTTCTTTTTAATTATCAATTAATCAAGATTCAATTCCCGTATCCTCAAATCGCATCTTGAATTTCTTTTTTGAAGTATTTATTTTCTCACGTAAATATAAACGTTAATGTAATATAAGTAAAATATCGTCTAATTTAAATAATGAATCCTAAATTTTCTTAATAGGATTTAAAAGTGTATCATTCAAAAAATATACCATGGAGTTTTAGAAAAGACATTTTACTCACCTCTTGAAGTGGGATCCCACTATTTCAATCCTTCTACTTCTATGTCCCTCTTTCTCAACCCTATAATAATCAACTAATCTATGATATTTTGAGAGAACTAGTTAACCCTATATATAGTAGTTTAGGGTTGTTTTCCTCTCTCTAGGTTTTTCTATAAAAGATTGATTTTACCCAATTTAAATCCAAAATTTTATCAAATCTTTAATTATTTTATATTATTTCGATTTTAAGGGAATATTATTTGAATATTGTTATACAAATTGATATCAAATATTTTATTTTGTTTTATCTTATTTCTATTTTAAAGGAAATATTATCTTAATCTTGTTTATTCAAAATTCCTAACAGCTTAATCTTTTAATTGATTTTTTTTAATAACTTAGTCTATCTTCTGTTAACTGAATGCTTATTCGAATATTTGTATTTTAAATTTTGGGATGTTATATTTTCTCCCTATTAACTTTTCTAGACTAATACATACTTGAAAGAATGAAGAAGATGAATCATACATCAAAGCTTCAAAATATCAATTGGTTTATTATGTTGATGATGAGAAGGAACAACGATGGTGCATACCAATTCATTTGAAACCAAGAGATTTGTATGACGTGTGTGAAGATGAAGATGTTATGCCATCCATTGAGCCATACCCATCACAAAAATTTAAAATATAAATATTTGAATAAGCATTTAGTTAAGAGAAAACATATTAAGTTGTTAAAAAAATCAATTAAAAGATTAAACTGTTAGGAATTTTGAATAAACAACATTAAGATAATATTTTCTTTAAAATAGAAATAAGATAAAACAAATAAAAGATTTTATATCAATTTGAATAACAAGATTCAGATAATATTTCCTTTAAAATAGAAATAAGATTAAATAAATAAAGATATGATAATATTTTTGATTTAATTTGGTAAAATCAATCTTTTATGAAAAAATCTAGAGAGGGGAAAACCAACCCTAAACTATTATATATAGGGTTAACTAGTTCCCTCAGAATATCACAGATTAGTTGATTATTCTAGAGTTGAGAAAGAGGGATATAGGAGCAGAAGAATTAAAGTGGTGAGATCTCGCGTCAAGAGGTTAGTAAAACACTATTTCTAAGCCTCCATGGTATGAGTTTCTTTTATGGATTTAATTGTTTTTAATATGTAGGCATTATGTTAATTATGTTTGAATATGTATGTATTATGTTTGAATATGTAGGTATTATGTTAATTATTAGTTTATATTTATAAAAAAGAATTGTGATATTATATTGGGATGACCGTAAAAGAATGTGATGTTGCATTTAAAATCTCGTGGTGATTGTTTCAACGTTCGATATGGTGATGGAAATTCGAGATACATCCATCCAGGATGGATGTATGAGATACCTCTATTTAATACGGGGAAGTGGTTTTAGATACTTCAATCCAGGATGGTCTGGATAACTCCATAATAGCATGGGGAAGGCAATGGGACGTCATTATATGGAATATGAGCTCATAAACCCTTTCAAAAAATTTATTAAAAACCTTGGTTCTGAGAATCATAGTGTGAGAAATAGTGATCCTCAGCATCACTAGATTTCACGACAATTGTGTTATGAGGGTGTTAATTAAAATACCCTTTTGTTTTTGTATTTATTAAATTATTCATAGTAGAAATTATTTGAAATGAATTATTTTTTTTTTTTTGAAAACCTCCTTTATTTGCGGATACCATGGTTATTTTTTTGGATTCTGCATCGGCTGAGAACAACACTATTTGCGAATTTTTGTTAAAAACTGTTTTAGTCATTGAGATTTTCATTTCATAAAAAAATGTTGTTTTTAGAGTCAGAAGGGGAGGAAGCTGTGAAGGCTAAGAAGGTGTGAAGACTTAGCCGTAGTTTAGGTTTTACTTTTATGAACGTTGTTATTATAATTTAGAAGAATTTTCCTTTTTATGAATGTTGTTATTACAATTATTCTTTTTATTATTTTGAGATTATATTTTTATTTATAATAATTATTTAATTATTATACTTTGGGCGTTATTGTAACTGAGGACATTACATTATGGTATCATAGCAGTTGGATCTTAAAGGGAACTGTGGTAGTGGGTTTTTTTTCTTAAAAACAAAAATATCAAATGTGGACGCATAAGATTGCTTATTAGAGTTGTAAAATTGCATGTTATCCTTTAGATATTGGATTTGATTAATCAAATGTTTGATTGATGATAGTTAGATTTATGACGACTAATAGGCGTGAGGCAAACATGAATGATGCACTTGTAGTAGCTTTGGACCGGATGGCCACAGTTATGCAAGCACAAATAGATGCTATCTGTCAGATGGGGCAAAACAAAGGTGGCGCAATCGCAGGAGCAATTGCACCCCAAAATGGTCAATACGCGGAGTTATTTGAATTTCATAATCATGATCCACCATCTTTTCAAGGTAGCTCAAATCCTATCAAGGTTGAAGAATGGATCCAGAAGCTGGAGAAGATTTTTCAAGTTATGAGGTGTCGGGATGAATGAAAAGTGGACTTCGCTACTTACTTGTTAGAATCTGATGCTGAACACTGGTGGAATAGTACCCGAGGTGGTTTGGTAACACAAAGAGCTCTTATCACTTGGAACAGATTCAAGGTGGCATTCTTGGAAAAATACTTTCCTCACAATGTTCGCATTCAAAAGGAGGTTGAGTTCCTTAACCTTTGCCAAGGAGAGATGATTGTAGCAGAGTATGTGGTTAAGTTTAAGAGCTTGGCTAGGTTTTCTTGTTTTTTGAGAGATCATCCTCAGGATGAATGGAAAGCTATCAAGTTTGAGCAGGGCCTAAAGCCAGAGTTACGGAGTAGTGTTGGCATCCTAGAAATTAGAGACTATCCTATGTTAGTCAATAAGTGTCGGGCGGTAGAGCAGAATATCCAAGCAGTAATGGCACCACAACATCTAAGGAGAATGCTAATTATTACGGGAACAAGACCAATAACAAAGATGGGAAATTTCAAAAGCGCTCCAACCGGTGTTCACCATCACTAAAGGTAAGAAGACACAAGCAGTGAAGATCGATGAAGGTAGCGAATGTCATAAATGCAGCTTTATTCATGGAGATCGCTTGTGTCCCGCACTAAACACTACTTGCTACAAATGTGGGAAGATGGGACACTGTGCTAGGAATTGCAAAAATGATGGGCAATCCCAACCAAGGCCCCAAAACCAAGGGAGAGTCTTTACAATCCAAGGAGAAGAAGTGAAGGAGTTTGATGATTTGATTCAAGGTATGGGCTTTATTAAAAAAATAGAAATAATTATATTGTTTGATTCAGGAGCAACACATCCCTTCATATCTCTTGACTGTGCAAAAAGGTTAGCCTTACCTATTTCTAAATTTCCATATGATTTGAGTGTTGCTACTCCTGCAAAGGAAAAGCTTGTCACTTCCATTATTTGCTTGAACTGTCCCTTAATGTATCAAGATGTGTCATATCCTGTTAACTTAATATGTATGCCTTTGTCTGGTTTGGATGTCATACTTGGTATGGATTGGTTTTCTGCAAATCATGTTGTTATAAATTGTTCTGATAAGACTATTTCTATTACTGCACAACCCATGACCATTGACTCCTTTGTATCAAATCATGTTACCTCTGTTGCCTCTTGCCTCAAGTGCTTAGTTGAAGGGGCCCAAGGATACATGCTCTTATTTTCGGCTAGAGTAGAGGTTGACTTAGATGTGGCAACTATACGTGTAGTGTGTGGATTCCAAGATGTTTTACCTAAAGAGGTTTCTAGTTTGCCTCCAAATAGGGATGTGGAATTTAGCATAGACCTTACGCCAGGGAGTAGTCTAGTTTCAGTAGCACCTTACAGGATGTCACCTTTGGAGATGAGTGAACTTAAGAAACAATTAGAGGAAATGTTAGAAAAGGGATTCGTTAGGCCTAGTGTATCACCTTGGGGAGCACCGATACTTTTAGTGAAGAAGAAGGATCGAAGTATGAGGTTATGTGTAGGCTATAGGCGATTAAATAAGGTGACTATTAAGAATAAGTATCCTTTGCCTAGGATAGATGACCTTTTAGATCAGTTGAGGGGAGCATCAACATTCTCTAAAATAGATTTACGATTAAGGTATCATCAAATTAGGGTTAGGAGTGTAAACATCCCTAAAACAACTTTTAGGATGAGGTATGGACATTATGAGTATGTAGTGATCCCCTTTGGTGTGGCTAATGCTCTGGTAGTCTTTATGGATTACATGAATCGAATCTTTAGACCTTTCTTGGATAGTTTTGTGGTGGTATCCATAGACGATATATTGATATACTCAAAGACACCAGGTGAACATAAGAAACACTTAAGGATAGTGTCGCAGATTTTGAGGGATCAACACTTGTTTGCCAATCCAGAAAAGTGTGAGTTTTGGCTTGATGCGGTGAAGTCTTTAGGGCATACCATTTCCAAGAAGGGTGTAGCAATTGATTCTAGTAAAGTTGATGCAGTGTTAGAATGGGAGCAACCTAAAACAGTGACTAAAGTGAATAGCTTTCTAGGATTGGAAGGTTACTATAGAAAGTTCATAGAGGGGTTCTCTATACTAGCCTTACCTCTGACTATGCTGACTAGGAAAGGGAAACCCTTTGAGTGGAATAATAGGTGCGAAGAAAGTTTTCAAAAGCTCAAAAAGAGATTGGTTTTATCACCCATTTTGACTATTCCAGATCCTTTAGTGAACTTTGTTGTGTGTTGTGATGCATCTAGAAATGGTTTAGGATGTGTGTTGATGCAGGAAGGATAAGTAGTGGCATATGTGTCTGGGAAACTTTGGACTTATGAAGGGAATTTATCCCACCCATGACCTTGAGTTAGCGGTCATGGTGTTTGCTTTAAAGATTTGGAGGCAGTTTTTGTATGGTGCAAGATTTGAAGTTTTTAGTGACATAAGAGCCTTAAGTATTTGTTTGATCAAAAGGATTTGAATATGAAACAGAGAAGGCGGATGAAGTTCCTCAAGGATTATGATTTTGAGTTGAAGTACCACCTAGGAAAAGCCAATGTAGTGGCTGACGCCCTAAGTAGGAAATCTTTACATATGTCTAGTTTGATGGTGCAAGAGATGAACTTGATAGAGGAGTTTAGGGACCTAAATGTAAGTGTTTCATTGAATGCCTTAAGTATGAGATTGTATAGGTTGGAGATAGGTAGTGACTTGAAAGAGTTAATTAAGAAGGAAAAACTTTTAAACCAAGACTTACAGTCTCTAGTGAACTAGGAAGGTTATACCTTGTCTGCTGATGATTTAGTAATGTTCAGGAATAGAATCATAGTTCCTAAAGGTGGAAATCTTAGAGAGAAAACTCTAGAAGATGGTCATAAGGGTAAGTTCACCATACATCCAGGAATAACTAAAGATCTATCAGGATTTGAAGAAGATGTATTGGTGGCCACGGATAAGGAAGGATGTGGCTAGCTTTGTGACTAGGTGTTTAGTTTTTCAAAAGGTTAAGATAGAACACCAAAAGCCTTCAGGGTTGTTGAGACCCTTGGAAATTCCTGAGTGGAAGTGGGAAAATATCTCCATGGACTTTGTAATAGGGTTGCCTAAGACCTGCCTAAGTCTTGACGCCATATGGGTAATTGTGGATATGTTAACCAAGTCGGCTCACTTCTTGACAATTAAGGAAACTTACAGTCTGAGCAAGTTAGCGGACCTATACATCAAAGAGATTGTTAAAATTCATGGCATACCCACATCTATAGTATTAGATAGAGATCCTAGATTTACTTCCAGATTTTGGAGGGCATTCCAGCAAGCTTTTGCTCTAAGTTGTGTTTTAGCACAACGTACCACCCTCAAATTGACTGTCAGTCAGAGAGAACCATTCAAACTTTTGAGGACATGCTCAGGGCGTGTGTCTTAGATGAAGGAGGCAATTGGGATAGATTTTTTCCTCTTATAGAGTTTGCATATAACAATAGATACCATGCTAGCATAGGTATGGCACCTTTACGAAGCTCTTTATGGAAGAAAGTGTAGATCCCCTTTATGTTGGTGTGAGATAGGTGGGAAGACTTTGATAGGACCAGAGTTAGTGCAGGAAACCACATATAAGATTACGATGATTAAAGAAAGGATGCGCACTGCTCAAAGTAGACAAAAGAATTATGCCGACAATAGGAGGAAACCTTTATAATTCCAAGAAGGTGAACATGTATTTTCGAGAGTCACTCCTAAGACTGGGGTAGGGAGGTCAATGAAGGTCAGAAAGCTAGGCCCACATTTCATTGGTCCTTTCCAAATTCTAAAAAGAGTTGGACTTGTTGCTTACCAACTGGCATTTCCACTTCGATTGTCAAACCTCTGTGATGTCTTCCATGTTTCTTAATTTGACTTTTAAGCCCAAGCCTATTCAAATCAACGACAAAAGCACTAAAACTATGAAGAACAAGATAATCCCATTGGTGAAGGTGATTTGGGAGGGATTGACTCCAGAAGAGGCTACATGGGAACTTGAGGATGATGTTAGACAACAATATTCGTATCTCTTCGATTGAGGTATATTACCTTTATATGTGGATTTATGTGTTATAAGTTAATTTTATTAGTGACATTAATTTCGAGGATGAAATTCTCTGAGGAGGGAGAGAATGTAACATCCCAAAATTTAAAATACAAATATTCAAATAAGCATTCAGTTAAGAGAAGACAAATTAAGTTATTAAAAAAATCAATTAAAAGATTAAACTATTAGGAATTTTGAATAAACAAGATTAAGATAATATTTCTTTTAAAATAGAAATAAGATAAAACAAATTAAAGATTTGATATCAATTTAAATAACAAGATTCAGATAATATTCCCTTTAAAATAGAAATAAGATAAAATAATTAAAGATTTGATAATATTTTGGATTTAATCTGGTAAAATCAATCTTTTGTGGAAACATCTAGAGAGGGGAAAATCAACCCTAAACTATTATATATAGGGTTAACTAGTTCCCTCAGAATATCACAGATTAGTTGATTATTCTAGGGTTGAGAAAGAGGAGCATAGGAACAAAAGAATTAAAGTGATGGGATCTCACGTCAAGAAGAGAGTAAAACACTATTTCTAAACCTCCATTATATGAGTTGCTTTTATAGATTTAATTATTTTTAGACTTAAATAACTTAAGTTAACGGTGTTTTTTTCAATACTAATTAATCGAATTGTGAGTCTCTTGCATAAATGATTTCAAACATTCAAGTATCTTGAATAATTATAATTGCATACTCTATAGCAAAGTAAAGAAGGCATAATAATATAACTGTCGGTATTAATAATTCGTGCACAGGCGTCATATAATAAACTGTAACCAAGGAACTAGCGTTATGGCACTCTTTATATAATAATATTTAAATAAAATATAGTTACCTTGGAGTTGGCCGCACACATTAATTTCAATATACATCCAGGTATGCTTTATTGATTGCCCCACTATTGCATGAATTATGGTTGAATATGTAGGTATTATTATATTGGGATGACGGTAAGAGAATGTGATGTTGCATTTAAAATCCAGTGGTGATTGTTTCAACGTTCGATATGGGGATGGAAATTTGAGATATATCCATCTGGGATAGATGTATGAGATACCTCTGTTTCATACGGGGAAATGGTTTTAGATACCTCCATCCAGAATGGAGAAGAGATTCTGGATACCTCCATAATAGCGTGGGAAAGGCAATGGGACGCCATTGTATGGAATATGAGCTTATAAACCCTTTCGAAGAATCTATTTAAAACCTTGGTTCTAGAAATCATAGAGTGGGAGCAAGTGATCCCGAGCATCACTATATTTCACGACGATTATGTTATGAGGGTGTTAATTAAAATACCCTTCTCTTTTCGTGTTTATTAAATTATTCATATTAGAAATTATTTGAAATGAATTATTTTTTGTTTTTAAAAACTTCCTTTATTTGCGAATTCCATGGTTGTTTTTTCATATTTCGCACAGCTGAGAATAATGCTATTTGCGAATTTTTTTAAAAAAATTGTTTTATTCACTGAGATTTTTGTCTCATTAAAAAGTGTTGTTTTTAGAGTGAGAAGAGGAGGAAGCTGTGAAGGCTAAGAAGGTGTGAAGACTTAGCCGTAGTTTAGGTTTTCTTTTTATGAATGTTGTTATTATAATTTAGAAGAATTTTCCTTTTTATGAACGTTATTACAATTATCCTTTTTATTATTTTGAGATTTTATTTTTATTTATAATAATTATTTAATTATTATTCTCTGGGTGTTATTGTAACGGAGAATTTATTTTAATGATGATGGTCAAGATATGATTTTAATGATGATGATGGTCAAGATATGATGATAGTCAAGATTTATTTTAATGATGATGGTCAAGATATGATTTTATGATTGTAATAGTCGACTTTAAATTTTAAGGGAATGTTATCTTTTATAAAAATTTGTCATGTTTTATGTATCATGTTTATAATTTCTTTTAAGATATTATTCTCATATTTAATTTCTAACTTATACTATTGTTTTAAGTTTGAAAACATGTAGATCACCTTATGGTATACTTGTTTTAAGTTCCCAAATACAGATATGGTTCGTCCAAGACAGGTCTCTTCAAGGTGTCAATCTACACCAAATTTGCAGAATGGATTTGCTAGTGCATCGCATCAAGATGCACATATTCATCAATAGAGTGAGCCTCTAGCTAATATTGAATCCTCTGAAGAAGAGGTATAACATGAACCTGGAGTGGTTGAAGATGAAAATCAACATAATAATTCATCTATTGTTCGGAGAAGAACTTTTCCATATTGGACTGTGGATATTATTAGTATGTAAGCTAATTTTTGTTTCTCATGTTTTAATTATTATATATATTATGGTGACGATACTTTTTTTTTTAACTATACTAGATGCTAAAGGTCATTTTTCACAAACACGTTTAGGGGTGCAAGATGTGTTTGCAATGACAAAAAGTCCAACTAAAGTAATGATAAAGTGGAATAGATTGAATAGGTGACTCTTCTAGTCTGCTAGCAGGATTTTTAGAACAAGTTGCATCCAACTTTGGCAACTTTCCAATCTTGTATGAAACTTGGATACAACTTTCTGAAGAATATAAAAATAATGTTAACACAATCCCAGTATAATTTAAAGTTAAATGAAAACATATATTTGATTTATTAACATAAACATTTTCCAATTTCCAACAAGAAACAAACAAATAGGAACTTTCAATTTATAAGTGAGGATAAATAATTATAAATCAAACTAAAGTGTGACAGAAATGCACATTCAGAGGACAATCTACGATGACTACACATTAAAAAAGTAAATATACTTCTTAGAACTTTTACATTGTGATGAGATATATGTTTGCTGAGAAGTTCTTTTAAAGTCAAACCTTTCTTGTTTACTGCAAAAGCTACCTTCTCTGCTGCTATACTCTATTCCGGTATAAGAATTGCTGTTGGAATGGAGATATATTTGTTTAAGTTATTTCACAACATTCAAATAATTTATAAATTAGTTATAAAAAAAGTAAAAAGAAAATCCATTTGTTAATAGCAGAAGCATACATATGAATATTATAAAACAACATTATTATGATGTAAATAAAAATACCCTTGAATCAATAGATACAAGATGATAGTATGTATAGAGAATAAATATAAAAGATAGAGGAAAGAGAATTTGTGTACCTCATATATATTGAATTGAAGTTCATTAACACTTTCTATATGATTATTATTGGAGAGGTATAAGTTCAGTAAGAACTCTTGAGGGTTTTACTACCTACTTTTTAGGGGATTATTTTAGAGGATCTGTATTTTAATTTGCATAATGGGATGACAAATTTATAATCCCCAGGGTAGGCAGGGACCCCTTAAATGGGCTTTTTATGATTGACTCAACCCATCACAAAGTCAATCTTACTATAATCCCATTCAAAAATAATCATAAAGATATTATAAGATATGATTATCAACATATCTTAAATTGTCAGATAATGATAAAAGATAATTGATTAATATCAATCCGCTATTATTTTCAACATTCTCCCACTTGGATGGTATTAATCAATAATACAAAAAGATATCATTAAGGTAGAATGAAAATTATAGACAAATCTTATATTAAACAACAATATGAGAAATTTTAGCTAGAAAATAATATCCGATAGGGATATATATCATCACGTTAACAAATAGTTCTCATAAAGTATATAGAATAATGTAGTTTAATAAAATGATACTACATGATCCCAAACATCCAAAAAAGCTAAGATACATGTTACTAAAATTATATTACTTCACACATATCTCATAAGAGAGTTTTTAGACTCCCACTAATCTAAGGCATCAAAACTTAACCAAACCATATGAGTTTTACTTGAGTCTGAAAAATTATAAAGGCAAGAAAGCTCTATAATTACATATAGGTACTCATCATAATCCAAGTACTCATCATAATCTAAAAACAAATGTAATTACATATAGGTTACATAAATGCTCTATAATATTTGACATTTAACTAATCTGAATTTCAGAAAATGACTGACTATGTAAGAATTCGAAGACAAGTAGGAATATCCATAAATTCTCTACTAGGGCCACATAGACACCCAGTTTATATAAAATGACACTCAGATTATTGTGGCCACAAAATATCAATTGAGCGAACAATTATATGATTGGTCCAAACAAAAAAATTCATAAGTACTTCAATAGTGCAAAATTGTACTCGATAGGAGTACTATCATAATAATCACTTTTACAAAGTAGAAAATCATACTCGATAAGAGTATTGTATCTACAATATACTTATAGAATTTTGACCAAACAAAATGTGAAATTTTGGGTGAAAGAAATGCACAATTGCATACCAAAAAGATTAATGTGCAATGCCCAACAAAATGCTCTTAACATCCATTTAAGATGTCTATTAAAATAGAATGAATTTTATGTATCTCAAAATAGGACAAAAATAAATAGTCAAGTCTTATAGAGTATGTCATATCATAATTAAATATAAACAATAATATATGACAATACAGATAAATAAATCTCAAGACATAATACAAAATTATATACTTGCAAAATTTTAATCAATTAAAATATGAAATTTGGGTAAAAGAGATACACAATGCATAATTGTATGCCAAAAAGATTAATGTGCAGTACCCAACAAAATGACATTAACATCTCTTAAAGATGTCTACAAAGATACAATGAATTTTATGCATCTCAATAAAAAATAGGACAAAAATAAATAAAGAAGTCCTATAGAATATGTCATATCATAATTAAATGTCTACACAAATATATGATAATAAAAATATACAAGTATTGAGATATAATACAAGATTATATATATACTCCCACTAATCCTTAATATACCAAAAAAATATTAAGATTATCATTAGGGTACATTAGTATTAAATTTCTAGTGATAGTGGGATGATGACTTTATAAGATAATAATAAAAGTGAATTAAAATTCACTATTTTCTACTTAAGGAATTAGAAGGTAGTAGAATAACAAATGATTAATGAGAGAAGTGGTTAAAAAAAAGAATATTGAACCTACAAACTCATCCATAAGAATAAACAATTTTAACAAATGATTCCATAATTAACCACATATTTATCAATCCTTTAGAAAATATTGTTGTGAGGATCTTGAAAAATTAATTACATGAGTGAGAAAAGGGATCTCTTGATAATTTTATGTAGAATATGAAATCATAAGAAGGTTCTAACATAATCATAAAAAAATCAAGTGCTACAATAAACAATATTCTCACATTTGAGAATATGATTACACGCAACAGAAGAATATGAGACCTATTCTTACAAATATTAAAGATATAATAATAAATAGTCTCTAACTCTCATCATAATTTATAATGGACATAGGTTTATTTATATATCCCAAAATAAAGCATAGAGTTTTTACACGAATACTATCAAGAATATATAGAAAATTTGCACCACAAAAAAAAACAACAACATTTTTTGGAAGGAAAAATGTCCAATTCAAGGTTATAAGTCATTATGGAACAAAAGGAAAATGATAGTATAAGATTTGGTTCCATATAAATATAACTAAACATGATAAAATTAGGGAAATAAATTGAACATTTCAACAATAACGAAACATTATGTAATTTTAAAAGTTCAATTAAAAGAGAATTCTTAAGGAAATTACAATGCACTATAACTTATATCAATAAAATTCTAATACCGATAGGGTATAAAAAAATCATTAAAATAAGCAAAGAAAAGTACATTGTATAACACCAAAACATTAATAACAATACACTGATAGGATATAATTATCATCAATGCAATAAAAAAATAATTATATCACAAAATTCACATAAATACATCCACAATAGGTGAAATTATAATTATGTAAATAAAAAAAAGAAATTATGCCTATTGTCCAATAAATTTGCATAATTTTAATCATATATATTATATGACCAAAATACAAAACTCACATTACTATATCCATAAAAGACAAGTAACAATAATGCAAATTAATAAAGAAAATTATGCGCATAAGAGAAGGACAATTAAGATTGTGCATAATTAATAAAATAACCTAAAATTAATTTATAAATAATAATTTAATATTAAAGAGAGTATAGTATAATTGGAGAATACAAATACTGTAAAGAATTATCACAGTGAAAATAGGTCCAAAATTCAAGATTATAATAGTTAAAAAAATTTAATTTAATCTTGAATTATACTAAAAAATACCAATAATATTAAAATATTAAATAAATATGGTATTTGTGAAAAGTAAGAATACAAAAAATGAGCAACCCCATTCTAAGAGTGAATTTATCGTATCAAAATGACGAGATTCTCATTTGACTAAACAATCACAAAATATTGGTATAAAAAAATGAGTCAATGCAACCCAATTAATACTTCCCAAAGTAAAGTTAACACAAATCATCTTATGTTACCCACACAAATGACTCATATTGGTCAAACATAAAAAGAAAAACCTTTGAAAATAATTTACCCAGTAATTGAATTCAAAAGAAAACTATAATATGTTATTTTAACAATAACAATTAAAGGGGTATCACTTAAAGAGAAGTTTCAATATATAATTTACCTATGTAAGAGTAATTGAACGGAACTATAATATGTTATTTTAACAATAACAATAACAAGTAGCGTAAACCCTCAATTTTTTTTGTACAAAAGATAATAGTGAACTATATTATAAAATTTCACTAATAACACAAAAAATCTTCAATTCAAATTTAATTCTCTAATAGGAAAACAACCATAATATGTATCTAATTTGGCTATGATACTGATTTATGTAAATAAAAAGAACCTGTGAATCAATAGATACAATGTTATAGTATGTATAGAGAATAAATATAAAAGATACAGGAAAGAGAATTTGTGTACCTTATATATATTGAATTGAAGTTCATTGTCACTCTATATGATTATTATTGTAGAGGTATAAGTTTAATAAGAACTCTTGAGGGTTTTACTACCTACTTTTTAGGGGATTATTTTAGAGAATGTGTATTTTAATTTGCTTAATGGGATGAAAAATTTATAATCTCCTAGGGCAGGTAGAGACCCCTCAAATGGGCTTTTTATGACTGACTCAGCCCATCATAAAGTCAATCTTACTATAATCCCATTAAAAAATAATCATAAAAATGTTATAAGATATGATTATCAACATATTATAGAAATGTTACTAAAAGCTTTTAGTAACTTTTTTTAATAAAAATGGAACATTTCTAAAAATGTCACTAAAATCTTTTAGTAATAGTTTTTCTTTTCATAAAAAATAATATTATTAAAATGTCACTAAAAGTTTTTAGTAATATTTTTTTAATATAGGTAACATTGTAAAAATGTCACTAAAAATAATTAGTAACATTTTTTAAACAGAAAAGTAACATTATAAAAATGTTACTAAATAATTTTAGTAACATTTTTTAATAATGATGCAACATTCTAAAAATATTATTAAAAGCTTTTAGTAATACTTTTTTTTATATAAAAAGTAACATTATTAAAATGTCACTAAAAGTTTTTAGTGATATTTATTTTTATATAGGCAACATTGTAAAAATGTCACTAAAAATAATTAGTAATATTTTTTAAATAGAAAAGTAACATTATAAAAATGTTACTATTGCAAATGTTTTTTAATACTTAACAAATGTTATTAAATTGTTTATTTTAAAATAAAATATAATATAATTTATAATAAATATTAAATAAATTTTTACACTATAACATAAATTTATGTTGAAAGAAATAATTTGTTAATAAAAAGTCATGGAGAATGAAAAAAAGATTCAAGAAAATTAAAGATAAGCTTGTAATTGAAATATTATAGGACACATCAACATTCATTACATCAGAATAAATATGTCCAAAATTCATTATATTGTAATCAATATGTCCACCATATCAAAATTCATTACATTAGAAATTAACAATCCAGTAAACATAATTAGGTGTAAGTTCAGTTACCCAGCATTAACAAACAGAATACATGTATGAGTACAAAAGGCAACAGAAGTACAACAATTTCAACTAACTGTAAATTACATTTCTTTCCTTGATTCATATAGATACATTATAAATTAAATATTACAATACAAGACACAAATCTCTATGGTTATGGATTATTTTTGTTTAGTAAGGAAGAGTACCTGCTATACTACACTCTTTGTTTATTACATACATATAGACAGAGTATTCTTTTATCAGTAATAAAAAGAACCAATAATAATTCTGAAATTTAGAAGAAATAGGATAGTTTCTTATCTTATTATTATGAGGTTATTAACCTCTATAAATATACATGAGTCAGCTACATATTTTAGGAAATGCAGACTGCCAATCCTAAAACAGATCCCTATAACTATGAAATTAATTAAACATAAATGATCCTAATAAAAACAACACACAACTGTTGCATGAATACAACACATCAAATATAAAGACATCCTAAAATTACATCACGTCAATTACTGCTGCACAAATCACGGTTTTTGACACTCCCCCTCAAGCTGGTGAATAGGTGTTTTCCATTCCCAGCTTGGATATAATTCCTTCAAAGTTACTGCAGTTCAGTCCCTTGGTGAGGATGTCTGCAAGTTGGTTCTGAGTAGACACATATGGTGTGCAAATCATGCCACTGTCAAGTTTTTCCTTGATAAAGTGTCTATCAACTTCAATATGTTTAGTTCTATCATGTTGCACTGGGTTGTGGGCTATGCTAATTGCCGATTTATTGTCACAGTATAATCTCATAGGTTCGTCCCACTTTATCTTCAAGTCTTCCAATATAATCTTCAGCCATAGAAGTTCACATATTCCATGAGCCATTGCCCGAAATTCCGCTTCAGCACTTGATCTAGCCACTACACTTTGTTTTTTACTCTTCCAAGTGACTAAGTTTCCACCAAGGAAGGTACAGTATCCCGTGGTTCATCTTCTATCTACAACTGACCCTGCATAATCTGCATCTGTATATGCTTCAAGACTTACACTCTTGTTTCGTTTGAACAAAATTCCTCTTCTAGGGGTTCCTTTTAAGTACTGAACAATTCTAAAGGCAGCTTGTAGATGAGCTTTCTTTGGTTGGTGCATAAATTGACTAACTAGACTTACAGCAAAAGCAATGTCTGGTCTAGTATGAGATAAGTAGATAAGCATGCCCACAAGTCTTTGATACATCTCCTTGTCCACAGCAATATCCTCCTCCATACTTCCCAATTTTATATTTGGATCAACTGGAGTGTTTGCTGGTCTGCAGCCTGTCTTCCCTGTTTCTTTAAGCAAGTCAGTAATATACTTTTGTTGAGATATAAAGATCCCTTTCTTGGAATGAGCCACTTCAATTCCCAAAAAATATTTAAGTCTCCCTAGCGTCTTGATCTCAAATTCAGTGGCAAGACATTCACTTAACACTTGTTCTTCCTGCTTGTCGTCCCCACTTACTATAATATCATTTACATACACTAATAAAAGTGTTACTCCTCCTGAAACTGAATGTTTGATAAATAATGTGTGATCTCCTTGGCTCTGTTTGTAGGCCAAACCTGTCATGACCTTGGTAAATCTTCCAAACCATGCTCTTGGGGATTGTTTCAGCCCATATAGAGCCTTTCTTAGTTTGCAAACAGTTTCAGCAGCAACATGTCCGTTGTAACCAGGTGGCAATTCCATGTATATTTCTTCTTCAAGATCTCCATGCAAAAAGGCATTCTTCACATCAAATTGTTGCAGATCCCAATCATTATTAGCTGCTAATGACAATATTACTCTGACCGTGTTCATCTTAGCAACCGGGGCAAATGTTTCCAAGTAATCAACTCCATAGGTTTGAGTGAAGCCTTTAGCCACCAACCTTGCTTTGTGACGTTCGATTGTCCCATCGGCCAGATACTTTATTGTATACACCCACTTACATCCAACTGGTTTTTTTCCAGGAGGTAAGATGACAAGTTCCCATGTTTTATTTTTGTGTAACGCCTCCATTTCCACATCCGTGGCATGTTTCCATTTCCTGTCAGTCAATGCTTCAGATACAAAGGAAGGTGTGTGTGTGGAGTTGAGGTTAGTGAGAAAAGTTTTATGGGTAGGAGAGAATTTTTCAAAGGATAAAAAATTTGACAATGGGTAACGTGGTTGTTGGGTGCATGTTCTAGTTCCCTTTCTAAGGGCAATGGGCAAGTCCAGATTTTGGTCCACCTGTGCTTCTATATTTTCAGACAAGAGTTCATTAGAATCACTTAAATTTATAGGATTTGAAGGTGTTACCTCATGCAGTGACGGTGGGTTGGATTCTTGGACATTGCCGGATCTTGGAATGGCCTTAGGTGCAGGTGCAGGCTGTTTCATTGGTTCAGGTGCAGATGTAGGAGGTCTCACTGGTTCAGGTGCAGAATGCTCAATACTTCCCTTAGTTTCAGGTACAATTTCAGGTCCGAACATCATATTTGGGAACATGAGAGTCTCATCTTCCTCTCTTACTGTCTCCCCCTGAAGATGAGGCTGTTTAAAGTAACTTTCTTGTTCATTGAAGGTGACATCTCTTGACACATAGAATCTTTTTGAGAGGGGTTGAAAACATTTGTACCCCTTTTGTGTGGTAGAGTACCCTAAGAAGACACACTTAACAGCCCTAGGATCCAACTTTCCCCTTTCATTACTATGAACATGCACAAAGGATACACACCCAAAAATCCTAGGTTGGAGTTTATTTGTAGGGTCTAAGTGTGTGTAGAATGAGGATAGAACTTCCATGGGACTTTTTGAGTTTAAAATTTTAGTGGGTAACCTATTAATTAGGTAGGTGGCAGTAAGAAGAGCTTCCCCCCAAAATCTCTTAGGAACATGGTTTTGAAAAAGTAGAGCTCTAGTTTGATCTAATAGGTGCCCATTTTTCCTTTCTGCAATTCCATTCTGTTGAGGTGTGTTCACACATGAGGACTCATGGATTATCCCTTCCCGTTGGCAAAAGGAGTTTAGTACAAGATTAAAGTAGTCCTTGGCATTGTCAGACCTAATTCTTTTGATACTAACTCCAAATTGATTTTTAATCATTGAGACAAATTGGATAAAAACAGAGCTAACTTCAGATTTTTGTTTTAATAAAAACACCTAAGTCACCCGGGTGCAATCATCAATGAATGTTAAAAACCATTTAGCACCTGAGATATTAGGAACATAAGCAGGACCCCATACATCAGTGTGAACAAGAGAAAACGGGAGAGAACTCATCTTATTGCTAATGGGAAAAGGTACACGCTTGTGTTTCGCAAACTCACACACCTCACAATGGAGACTCTCCACATTTAAATTTTTAAACAGGGAAGGAAACAAAACTTTTATGACTCGGAATGACGGATGTCCTAGCCAGTAATGGTAAAGTTGAACTTTCTCTTTATTGGTCATGGTGGATGTAGATATAAGACTCTTGGTAGGCAGATTAGGATTCTCCATGTAGTATAGGCCATTCCATTCTCTAGCATGTCCAATCGTCCTCCCCGAGTTCTTGTCCTGCAATATACAAGCATTGCTGTAAAAGACAACATTACATGAAAGATCTTTGGTGAGTTTTTGTATAGAAATCAGGTTGGTAGATAGTTTAGGGACATGAAGGACATTTTTTAAAGTCATGGATGGGCTTATTTGGACCTCTCCTTGTCCAGCTGCAGTTATAAGGGTTCCATCTGCGGTGAAAATTTTCTTGTTGCTAGGACATAGGGAATATATGGAGAAGTATTTGGGTAAGGGGGTCATATGGTCAGTGGCTCCAGAGTCTAATATCCAGTAATGTGTAAATGGTGTATCTGAAACATTGAGTCCAAACAAAAATGGAAACTTACCAGAATATGTCAATGAGCATGTACCTGTACTTGTGGGCTTCTCCAATTTACTAAGAATTGATCTTACCCGTTCTATTTCTTCATGATTCAACTGTACAAATTCTTCACTTTGTCCATTAGCAATGTATGCTTGTCCTTGCCCTCCTTTTTTGTGTAAGCCTCCTTTCGGCCCCCATTCTCGGCTTGAGTTTTCTCCTTTCGATCCCCATTCTCTGCTTGAGGTCTTTCCATCTTTCAGCCCCTATTCTCGGCTTGGGGGTTTTCCGTGTAATTTCCAACATTTTTCCCTTGTGTGGCGCGGCTTGTTACAATAAGTACACCAAGCCTCCTCATGTTTTTTCTCCATACTGGGAACCCAATTTTTTCTCCGGTTAGCAATCATAATTGTTCCTCCTTCGGCTATCATTGCAGAGCTTTCGATGGTTGGGTTTTCCAGCATCAGCCCTCTCCTGCTTTCTTCACTCTGGATAATGGCCACCACTTCATTAAGCCCTGGAAGTTTTTCTTTTCCTAGGATTTGGACTCGGACTTGGTCATATTCAGGGTTTAGGCCTACCAAAAAATCATAGACCCTATCTTGTTCAATATACTCCTTTAGAATTGCTGAGTCCTCTGAGCACTTTGCTTTCATAACTCGATAGTGATCCAATTCCATCCATAGAGACTTGAGTTGATTGGCATATTCTGTGACTGATTTATTTCCCTGTTTGGCAGCCACGATTTTCACTTTTACATCATAGATTTGAGCAGCATCCTTCGCCTTAGAATAAGTTTGTTCAACTGCCTCCCAAATTTCCTTTGCTGATTTCAGAAACATACAGGTATCACTGATTTCTGGAATCATCGAATTCCACAGCCACGCCATAATCATAGAGTCTTCTTCATCCCATGATTTGAATTTAGGATCAGTTTCATTAGGTGCATTACCGTTCCAGTGACTGATCTTCCCTTTTCCTTTCAAGATGGTCCTAATGATTTGAGACCATTTGAGATAGTTCTTCCCATTTAACCGATAAGTTGGATGAATATTCTGCATTTCTCCAACGGTTTGAGGGTTGTCCCCAGTTTCCAGGTTCACGACTTGAGCCATAACAAGGTGAGATTAAGGTAGAGAATTCTGCTGCAATGAAGGTTAGCACAAGACTTAAAGGTAGCGCAACAATGAAGGCTGCGATTTTAGGTTATAGGTCGCGCAACAATGAAGGCTGCGATTTAGGTTTGACGGCACGGTCAGAGACTCCCAGGGATCGGGTGCTCTGATACCATCTGAAATTTAGAAGAAATAGGATAGTTTCTTATCTTATTATTATGAGGTTATTAACCTCTATAAATATACATGAGTCAGCTACATATTTTAGGAAATGCAGACTGCCAATCCTAAAACAGATCCCTATAATTATGGAATTCATTAAACATAAATGATCCTAATAAAAACAACACACAACTGTTGCATGAATACAACACATCAAATATAAAGACATCCTAAAATTACGTCACGTCAATTACTGCTGCACAAATCACGGTTTTTGACAATAATGATAGCACAAAGTATTCTTTTTCCATTTTTGTCCTTGATTGGTTTCACATCAATATTTTATTGTATACAATTATTTCATATTGTTTCTACTACTATGCTTTTTTCTCTTGTTCCTTTAAATTACAACTTTTTTACCATCACCAAAAAATAGTAACGCCACAAAATCTCAATGAAATTCCAAAGAACCATCCATCAAAGATTGTTGGTTAATGGCAAGGTAAGCTCACTATCTACCCTTCATATACCTTTAAATACAACATTTGCAATCAATAAAGTATAGTAATGCTATAAAACCCCAATGTGCCAAAAAAAGATAGATTTGCAAGGAAAACAAAAAAGAGAGAAATATGCTCCACCAAATATGAGAGAAATAAATAAATAAGTGAACACATAAATCCTTATTTAATTAAGAGCACAAAAATAAAATAAAAAGAGAGAACTTACAAGTAAATAAATTTGTTTGAAATATAAGCTCTCTTGTTTGAAATATAAGAAAGAAGTTACAAATATAGCCAACAACAAAGAAATATAGGTCCCTTACTATATGTGTAAGATCATACAAAACAATTATCTTTTGTATTTGAAATTTCTGCATGTGAATGATTAATTAATAACCATAAACACTAATATGAAATTTCTGCCTTCTTAAGCAATATTTGAAACTCATCAACTTAAACAGATAGTTTAGACCTATTTAGGCTAAGGCTCATACTTACAAGTCACAATTTTCCAGCTTGTATTAGAGGAAAAGGAACCAAGAGTTGATGACAAGATTAAACAAGACAACTAAGTATCTCCTCACTTGAATTAAGGATGTGGTTATTCACATTCTCAAATCCTATCTAGTGTTGAACCCTAAATGATCAATAGGTATGCCATCAAGCCTTATTTCAATATACTAAATATGTGAAACCAGAATTAGGTAATTATGTATCTATATAGATTCCTCCTTTTTTAAAGAGTGATATATATACACATTTCAACTGGAAGTTCGCAATTACACCAGATGATAAAAAGAACGAATAATAATGATAGCAATTTCATTGTCGGCAACCATATTAATTTAGAAGTTCCTACACAACTTGCTCAAGTTCATCCACTACTAGAAATATAAAAAACAAAAGCAATTTTGCATAGGCATATTAAGCAAAATACAATTATGTCAGGAGATATGAATTCATGGACTACCTAATGAAAAAAAACATATACAAATAAGCTACAAAATTCACCACGGTGCAAATGTCAAGAAATAAGAATTTTGAATGTTTTGTGTCATGTTAACCATATCACACTCTACTTAACCATAATAACATAGTATGGATTTCTGAGGAAAAAATATGAGTTCACGTACATCTCAGCTAGCTTCTTGACTTGAAGCAATATTTTCCACATTATGAATTTCAAAGGAAAAAAACAAATAAATAAAATAAAGTTTCTAAATAAGTATATTGTAAACATGAAACTGTATAGAGACAACTATTTCAACGTATGTTTCTTATGTTGTTTCTTGTGAGATTTCTCTTCTTTCAACTTACCTAAGTTAGTCCCATCAAAACGAATTTTTTGTTTATGTTCCCTTATCCCTATTTTTCTCCTCGAATAACATTAGTTGTTTTGCTTGTGGTAGATGAAATTCATTAACAAACAATTAGCATAAGCGAACAAAACAAAATAAAAAAATTACTTGTTCAAAATTAATAACAAAAATGACATAAATTATAATTTTTATGAATAAAAACTATGATGTGATAATAAATCACACCAATACCTTTCTTTTAATGGATTGAAATTGTATTTTCCTCTAAGTTGAAATGCTACATTAAAATATGCCTCATTCTCCTAATACAAATTTCAAGAGGTTTATTTAATATTAAATTACTTAAAAATAAAAAACAATTAGGGTTATAGTTACTCTATTAGTCATAGACTTCCAAGCTTCAACAACCTTCTTATTGACCTCTTTTTTTTTCAAAAGAAAAGTTAATTAGTAAATGGCTTAAAAAATACAAAGTTATTAATTTATTCAATTTCACTTACCCTTCCAGAATTCTCTGAATCATCATTGACTTCTTTATTACTTCTTTCAAATCCTTGCCTATAATAATGATTATTATTAGTCAATAAACCAATGAAAAAAATTAAAAATACATTATAGAGAATCAAGACTTACAAGAATAGTTCAAAGGTATTAGGTGGATATTTGAACATATTAAGATTTTTTTAGGTGAGACCACTTTAGCCTTAAGATCGTTTGATTTCTGGGATAAAAATAGCAGGATATGTTACATAGTAGAATGAACCAAATTAGTTAATAAATTATATAAAAAAAAATTGAAGGCATAAATAAGTAAACTAAATTCACCTTTTAGTTAGCTTCGGGTTAGTTTTCTCCTCCTTTCCTTTTTTGCTCATAGAAGCGATCTCCCTTTGTTTCTAACACCAAAATCAACACAACATTTAATTACAAACAATAATCTAATTCAATGATAAGCTTAATATAAAATTTATATAATATACCTCATCAACAACCACTTCTTTTACATCTTGGATTTTGCTAAAATCTAGAATCATTACTTCTGGAAAACTATCTTGTAGTTGACTAACAGCAAATTTGAAACTATCTAAAAGTTCAATTTTTATAGCTTCAACTTGCTCTTTCAGCTTCATTTCCATTTTTTCTTCTATATTTTGAAGTTCAACAATTAATTTTTGTATTTGAACTTGAGATTTAGATCCCCATAAGTCAGAAGGTAAACCCCTTTTCCATATGTGTGCACATAGCCATGTCGATCTTTTCCAAACACTTGGGAAAATACATCATCTTGGGCTGAGCTTTTTTCTGGTGTTTCTAGATAAGAACCAATTGCATCCTCAAGTTTTGACTAAAAATTGAAAAATAAAAATTACACTTGTAATTGAAAGAAAACTATTATGAATATAGAGATAATGATTCAAATTATCATATAATAATTCTTTCAGTTTCCTCGTTCTTAGGCTTATGAGTCAAAATAAACATTTGTGCACGAGATGACTCTTTTCCTTTAGAATTCCTCAGGCTCTATCACATAAAAGAAAAATATTAGTTTTTAATCAGGAAAATAATTAAATATATATATATATATATATATATATATATACACACACACTTACGCATCCATACCTTGTAGGAATAGCCACAAAATAGTTAAATGTGATTTAAAACAAACAAAATGATTAGTTATGCAATTAATCTAACCTCATATTCTCGTATCTCAGCAACAGTTTACAGTAGTAAATTTTGCTTTACTTATTTTATTCTTCTTGTTACGATCCTTTATAATAAAAACATAGTATGAGAAAATATAATACAACAAAAATATAAGTACAAATAATCATGTAATAAAATTAAAGTAACTAACCTTTGCTATGTCAAACTTCCAAAACTTAACAAGAATTTTCCATTGTTCAAGTGGAACACTTGGGGGTCAATTTTTGAAATTGTAATCATCTGACATGTTTTCAGAAAAAGGTTTTTTCTTTAATCGACACCTATGATTCCTCCAACTTGAGCATATACTTCGTAAAACCCACTTTCTTGCATGTTCTTCAATATCAAATTTAGAATTTAAATGTTATATATATATATTAGAATTTAAATGATATATATATATATATATATACAAAATAAAGATAAAGGTAAGTAAATTGTAATACTTTGACTGTTTGCCACATGTCATCCCAATGATCTTTTAGTCCTCTCTAGCTATCAAAAGTTAGAGGAGCCACATATGCATTTCTAGCTTATGTCCCCAAATAATTGCTCAAAGTAGCTCGACAAGTACCAACAGGTTGGCCAAGAGCATTATGTCTAACTGGGAAACGCTCTTCATACCTCAAGCCATGAGTCTTGAGACATTTGGTTGGACTTCTTTTCTTCTTACCATAACTTGCTAGTTAAGTATAAAATTTAAAATTAGTACATTATATACAAGGCATATATATATAATACCACATATTTGAATCCAACATACAAATAACTAACTGATGTGGTGGCATGGTAAAGGAGTTTGACTAGGGCTTGATGTAATTTCTTCCAACTCATCAAGAATATCAACCATAGAACCACTTGGAAATGACACTTTTGACTTCTTGGCCAGCAAGGTTGGTTGTTTTTTCTCATCAATAATACCATTCATAGAGCTATCTAATGCTTCTTAGGTTTCAATATTGTTTGCTTTTCTTGCTCATCAAGGATATCCTGCATTGACTCACTTGACCATGAAAGCTTACTTCCATTGCTTACCATCATGTTGTAACAAATTAAATAATGTAAAAGTAATATACAAAATTTTGATCAATATATATAGAAAACTATGTTTGATATCTAGATATATCACATTACCAAAAAACACGTTTATAAAGAAAAACACACATCCAAGAACTACATTCAAATAAACATTAATATTGTGTTGAATGATGATCTACTATAGTTGTATCAATTGCTATTCCAGGTACATCATCCCTAAACCAACTAACATCTTCATCTTTACCTTCAACTTCATCAATCATAGATTGATAAAACAAGGGACTTTTTAATTGATCTTCCAAGTACTCTTCCATAGCATTGTTCTCTAAGTTCCCATATACATCAAACAAATCTCTAGGAGTGGTTTTAGTGACAACTTGCCAGTTATCTGATGGATCTTCCGTGTAAGATACTTATTTTACTTGAATTGCAAACACAAAAGGGTCACTTTTGTAGATCAATTTCCCAAAATTTGCAAGTATTAATCCCAAAGGATCTTGCTTACTTTCAAACCAATCACATTTAAATAACACAAATTTAGAATGACCATAATAATCTAAGTCTACTATATCTTTCAAAACTCCATAGTAAGTAACATTTTCTACTTCAGGGTTTCCATCTTCTTTATTTTTAAACCTAACAGTAGAGGAAGACCATTACTCTGAAGTTGTGTCTGTCTTTCACAACCCTCAACAATAAACTTGTAACCATTTATCACATAATATAAAAATCTTCTAGCAACAGTATTAGACCCTTTAGCTAACCATTTAACATCTTTACTAACAACCACATTTTCAACATGATTTTCAAACCAATTGTGAAATATAAGATATTGATCTTTTGTCTTATTCCAATTTCTTATTGAACCTTCATAAGCATGCCTAGAAAGAAATTCCTTATGTTCTCTGCACAAAAACTAAAAAAATTGATTACATTTTAATGTTAAAATTAAAGATTTTATGGAAAAGATCACAAAAATATAAATGTTGTCTTACTTGACAAATGCCTTGGTGAGTTCACAATTAAACAACACATAACGGTGAGCTTGCTCCCACACAACAGGTTCCAAACTAGTCATCACTCGATTCCCTATCAGACCATCTAAATTCCTTTGGAGCTTGTTGAACTTTGCTTGGAGATCATTGCTCAAGTACCTTGAACAAAATGTCAAACACTCATTTGCTAAATACCCTTCTGCAATGGAACCCTCTAGATAATTTATATTATGCACATAAGTCTTTAACTTATGAAGAAATCTATAAGAATGTAAAACTATGATTTAGAAATTCCAAAGGAGAAAATCATTTTAAAAGAAAATCATTTAGTAAAAGAATTACCTTTCAACTGGATACATCCAATGGTAATGAATAGGTCCAACAATTCTAGCCTCATATGCTAGATGTATAGATAGATGAACCATTAATACAAAAAAAAAGGAGGAAAAATCTTCTCTAATTCACACAAAGTTAATGTAGTTTCTGCATCCAATGATTCAAACTCTTCAACAATGATGACTTTAGAACATAGAATTTTCAAGAAAGAGCTTAACTTCATTAAAACTCTTGCAACATCTTTTTGCAACACTTTTCTAATTGCTACTTTTAGCAAATCTTGCATCAATGTATGAAAATCATGACTTTTAAGTCCAAGAAAATTTTGTTGTTCAAGATTAATACTTCGAGAAACATTAGAACCATAACTTTCTGGAACCTTCACTCCTTTTAAAACATGGCAAAAAATATATTTTTCTTTGATGAAAGTGTAAATCTTGCTGGTGGAAGGAATACCTTGTTTGGTCCTATGTCTATTAATGGCTCCACCTTCTCCATGGCGTCACCAACTCTTCTCCAAGATGAAATGTTGAAATGGATCTTCCTCAAGGGCTGAAATAGTGGAGCTTATGATGGGTGAAAGTGGTTCATAAAAAAATGGAGACAAAAGAATGGTGTTTTGGGTGGTGGTGGTTGGATGGTGTCTCTTTGGCCAGCTCACTTCACTTGGAGAGGGTGAAGGCCAATCCTAGGGAGGCCCAAGCTCCTTCTAAGGTAGAGAGGAGAGGAAGGGGGCCAACAGATCCCTAAATGACTAAGGAAGAGGAATGATGAGGAAAACTCTCTCAACTATCCAATATATCCAAAAGTGACTACATGTAGTCTAACCTAAGGTATTTAAAGAGAGGGTGGGAGGCCTCTAGGCCATTTGCACGAAAATTTGAGAGCTAAATGCCTCTCAAATGAACCATAAATGGACCTCAAATTAAATGTAGGTCCCTCCCCCCTAAATGACTAAAATACCCTTGTGTCTAGAAAATGAAAGAAATGGACTTTTTACCTCACAAGTCAAGGTTTAAGTCCCAAAATAAATCCTAAACTAATTTGCCCCATAATACAAAGGCTAAATAAAAATACACAATGAAATCCTAAGTGATTAAGGTTCCCCAAAATACAAGGGGAAAATAGGAAAACAAGCAAAACACTAGGTAGATGCACCAAAGTCCACACATGTGATCATCAATGCTCTTGGTGTAGTATGACATTCCTCTTCTTCTATTCTTCTTGCCATGGACCTTGTGATGGGTCCTATTTGATGCCCCAAGGATGGTACTCCATCATGCCCTCCTTCTTGAGAAGGATTTGACCTCAAATCTTCAAGCTCATCCATGTCATGAGCTCCTAGGAAAGGTGTAAGATCGAACTAACTCCATAATCGGAGGGAAGGTTTAGGATGTAGGCATTATCATTAATTTTCTTAAGAACTTGGAAAGGACCATCTCCCCTAGGACTTAGTTTGGACTTCCTTTGAGTAGGGAATCTATCCTTCCTCAAGTGAAGCCAAACCCAATTCCCAACTTCAAAGGTTACCTTTTTCCTTCCTTTGTTGTTGTACTTGGCATATTTTTTAGTTTGATTTTCAATTTGACTCTTGACCTTTTCATGATATTTCTTTATAAAGTCAGCCCTAGATACTCCTTCTTTGTGATACAAGGAAGTAGTATTAGGGAGTGGAAGCAAATCCAGAGGAGTAAGAGGATTAAAGCCATATACAACCTCAAAAGGGGACAAACTAGTAGTCTTGTGGACCACCCTATTGTAGGCAAACTCTATGTGGGGAAGGCATTCATCCCAAGTTTTCTTATTCCCTTTTAAAATTGCCCTTAACAATATGGATAGGGACCTATTCACTACCTGAGTTTGCCCATCCATTTGTGGGTGGCAAGTAGTAGAATAGACAAGCTTTGTTCCTAGTTTTTGCCAAAGAATTTTCCAAAAATGACTTAGAAACTTAGCATCCCTATCGGAAACAATAGTCTTGGGTAGACCATGCAAATAGTCCACTTTCTTAAAGAAAAGCTTAGCAATATAGCTAGCATCATCCACTTTGTGGCATGGTATAAAATAAGTCATCTTGCTAAAACGATCCACAACCACAAAGATAGAATCAAATCCCCTTTGAGTCCTTGGAATACTAAGCACAAAATCCATACTAATATCAACCCAAGGGGTGCTAGCTATAGGGAGAGGAGTGTAGAGTCGATGAGGCATCACTCTTGATTTTTCTTGAAGACAAGTGATACACTTGGAGCAATGCCGTTGAACATCTACTCTCATGTGAGACCAATAAAATTTAGATTTTAGAGGACTAAGGGTTTTATCAACCCCAAAATGGCCCATGAGTCCTCCCTCATGACTTTCCTTTACCAAAAGTTTTCTAATGGATCCTTGAGGTATACAAAGTTTTCCCATTCTAAAAAGGTATCCCTCAAGGATGTAGAACCCATCAAAAGGCTTTTGGAGGCATTTGGTGAAAGTGGATTGGAAATCTTGATCCACTTCATACAACTCCTTTATATTATCAAATACAAGAATTTGGGAACCCAAACAAAAGAGCAAGGGGTGCCTTCTAGACAAGGCATCCGCCACCACATTACACTTTCCCTTCTTATATTTGATAATGTAAGGGAATTGCTCAAGATATTCAATCCACTTAGCATGTCTTTTATTTAACTTCCCTTGCCCTCTAATGTACTTAAGAGACTTATGATCAGTATGTATGATGAATTCCCTAGTCACTAAGTAATGCTCCCAAACTTGGAGGGCTCTAATAAGGGCATAAAGCTCCTTGTCATAGGTGGGATAATTCAAGGTGGCCCCATGAAGTTTTTCACTAAAGTAAGCAATGGGGTGGCCTCTTTAAAGTAAAACAACACCTATGCCAAGACCGGATGCATCACATTCTAGCTCAAAGGTTTGTTCAAAATTTGGAAGGGCTAGAATGGGTGCATTGGTGAGCTTTTCCTTAAGCACATTAAAAGCTTTTCCTTGAGCTTCACCCGAAATGAAAGGTACATCCTTCTTAACAAGCTCATTAAGAGGGGATGCAAGTGTGGAAAAGTCTTTCACAAATATTCTATAAAAACTTGCTAAACCATGAAAACTTCTAATATCTTCAACACTTTTTGGGGTAGGCCAATCTTGGATAGCCTTGATTTTCTCTGGGACAACTTTCACTCCTTCTTTGCCAACTATGAAACCTAAGAAATTTACATTTTCCTTGCAAAAGGTACATTTATCCAAGTTGGCATAAAGGTGGTTGTCCCTAAGAATCTTTAAAACCTCACTTAGATGCCCAAGATGCTCATTTAAGGACTTGCTATAGATCAAGATGTCATCAAAATAGATGACCACAAACTTCCCTATGCAATTCCTAAGTACATGAATCATTAGACGCATGAAAGTGCTAGGGGCATTGGTGAGACCAAATGGCATAACTAACCACTCATACAAACCAAACTTGGTCTTAAAAGCGGTTTTCCACTCATCACCCTTTTTAACCCTTATTTGGTGATAACCACTCTTAAGATCAATCTTGGAAAATATAATGGCGCCATGTAACTCATCCAACATGTCATCTAGCCTAGGGATTGGGTGCTTATACTTTATGGTGATGTTATTAATACCTCTACAATCAGTACACATCCTCCATTTTCCATCTTTCTTAGGCACTAAAAGAACAGGAACAGCACAAGGGCTAAGGCTCTTTTGAACCCAACCCTTCTTCAAAAAATCCTGAACTTGAGTTTCTACTTCTTTGGTCTCTTGGGGGTTACTCCTATAGGCAGGCCTATTTGGAAGGCTTGCCCCCGGGATGAGGTCAATTTGATGTTCTATCCCTCTTAAAGGTGGAAGCCCACTTGGAACCTCTTGAGGAAATACATCATCAACTTCCTTTAAAAGGTTGTGGACCTCTTGAGGTAGAGACTCAAGTTCATGATTAGTGGCAATAAGTGTCTCTTTGAAGTATAGAAGGTATAAGGGTTGTTCAAGCAAGAGTGTTTTCTTGATATCATTCTTAAGTGATAAATGACTCTTGTGAACAACATCTTTAGAGGAGACACCTTCCTCTAAACTTGATACCTTTCTTCCTTTACTTTGGCCTTAGAAAGACCCTTTTTATCTTTCTTTTATTTTTGTTTTCTTTCTTTTTGGTCTTCTTCACTCCTAGATTTCATTTTGAGTTGGTCCTCACACACTTGGGAAGGTGTTAGAGGGCACAACACAAATTTCTTGCCTAAGTGTTGGAAACTTATTTTATTGGTAAGGCCATCATGCATGGTTTTCTTATCAAATTGCCAAGGCCTTCCAAGCAACACATGACTAGCTTCCAAAGGCACAACATCACATAAAACTTCATCTTTGTATTTGCCAATGAAAATTGGTACAAGTGCTTGTTGGTTAACCATAATACCTCCATCCTCATGAATACATTGCAATTTATAAGGTCTAGGATGTGGTTTTGTGGATAAGGCTAGCTTTTCAACCAATCTAGTACTACAATAATTACAACTAGATCCACTATCCACAATGAGAGAAAAAGTGCTTTCTAAAATTTTGCATCTTGTATGAAACAAGTTCTCTCTTTGTGATTGGTCAATCTCACTAGTTTGGTTGTTAAGAAGCCTCCTTACCATAAGTAAGTCTCCATCACAAGGTAAGGTCTCTTCCGTGGAATCCATGGCTTCATCTTTACTACTTGAAGTAGAAGAAGAAGAAGTAGCTTCATCAAGGCTACTATAGTGATCTTGGCCTCTTAAAATCATTGTTTTCTTTGTTGGGCATTGAGAAGCAATGTGACCCCTTCCAAGACACTTAAAGCAATTGATGTTACTTGACTTAGACTCCTTAGAAGGTACTTTAGAAGAATATTCTTTTTCTTTTTCTTTATCTTTTTCTTTTTCATCTTCTTTGGAGAGAGGTTTGGAAGAGGGACCCTCCTTCTTAAAATTATTGGAATAAGATGGAGTGAAGTCTTTTTTGAACTTTTTCTTTTAAGTTGGCGCTCCACTCTTGAACAAAGTTGAACAAGTTCATTAAAATCTCTATATGGAAAAATTTCAACTTTGTCTCTTATTTCAAGATTAAGGCCACTTTGGAACCTTGAGATGGTGATCCTCTCTTCTTCCTTTATACCCGCCCTTATCATGAGTAACTCCATTTGTTGCCTATATTCTTCCACACTTAATGACCCTTGTTTCAACCTTTGAAGCTTATCCATAAGCTCGTGGTCATAGTATGGAGGAATATGCCTCCTTATCAAGGCACTACAGAGTTCATTCCAATATTGAATTGGGGGCTCATGATTCACTCTCTTTTCTCTTTCTAAAGAAGTCCACCAATACATGGCATGCCCTTGGAAGCTAAGGGTTGCCAAAGAAACCTTCCTCTCTTCACTTACCCTATGGCAAGCAAAAAGTTGTTCAACCTTCATTTCCTAATCCAAATATGCATCAACATTGTCCTTTCCAAAAAATGAAGGAAGGTAGACATTAGGTTCCTTATTGGAGGATTCTCTTTGCTTATGTGTTCTTGGGGGCCTTTGATAATAATCATTATTGTGATGACTACTATAAAGGCTAACACTTGGGGTTTTGGTATGATGATGATCACTATCCTCACTTTCACTCATAGAAACCCTTACCCCTTTTCCTTTTTGGGACCTAGATGGTTGGACTCTATGTTTTGAACCACTAGTTCCTACCCCTGAAAGTAACTTAGCAAGCATTTCTCTAATTTCCTCATTTTGTTTATCATGTTCTCTCTCCCTCTTCCTAAATTCTTCCTCTTTTTCTGCACTTTCTGCTTCTTTTCTTCTTATATACTCCCTAAGTTCTCTAAGTTCATCTCTAAGGCTAGCATTATTAGGGTGTGAGTTTTGACCATGAACACTTGAATGATCACTCATCTTTGATCTAGGAAAGATTTTCACAAAAGGCTTTCTTGAAAAGATTTTTTTTCAAAGAGTGAGTAATAAAGGTTTTCACAAAGAGATTTTGGTTCTAGACTTATTACTTGGAGCAGTTAGAATTGCACTCTAAAAGGGAGGTGGACTACAAGGAGTCACTTAATAACCAAGCCTCTTAGTAGTGGGAAACTTATCAACCTTTGCCCCTTTGTAAGCCTTACAAAAACAAATTTTGACACTACAAGTGTGTGATGTGCAACGGACCCCTAATAAGCACTTAGAAGTCTTCTAAACGAACATACAACAACCTAGAGCATACAACTACAACAAATTAAGTAAGGAAAGTAACAAAGGCATACACTAGTCGAAATTCCTAAGGTGGAAACAATCCCACCACTAAAACGAATTACACCTAAGCTATCACAAATCAAATGAGAGTTTAAAGTGTCCAAATTACAATCCAAATGAATAAGAAAAGACCAAGTACAAATGGCCCCAATAAAAACAACAACAAAGAGCAAAAGAAAGAAGAAAAATTGGTACAAAAATCAAACAAGAACAAAAATAGAAAGATACTAGGCGCAAATTTAAAATAAAAAAGAAAGAAACAAAATTGAAATTCTTCAAGCTTCCAACTTGGAGTTCCTTCACAAGTAAAAAACTTGTTAGTCCTCTCTTTATAGTGTTTGCACTCCCACTATTTGGTGATTTTCTCCAAAGCACTTTGGGACTTATGGCAACTTCCTCCAACTCAATCTCCCAAGATTCATAAGGTGAACCCAAAGTGATTCACCTACACCAAGCAAAGAAGCCAACCAAGAGAAAGAGAACCAAGAGGCCAAGAAATAAAAACTAAAAAAGGAAAATTAAGAAGGTTAAACTCAAGAGATTAATTATGAGACAAGACTCAAAGAATGTGAAGAAAGACAAGCAAAAATAGGCACACAAGAAAGTTAAGCACTCAAAAGGAAATTAGAATGACTCTAGATTAGAATTTAAGTGTTTAATGTTCCTTGTCCTTAAAATTTCATGTCCAATTTCCAAACTCCAGCCAAGGTTTTGGTCATAAAATGGGTCCAATGATATTCCAAAATAGTCCAATGTGGTCAAAGTTCAAGTCCAAAGTCAAAGGGTAAAATGGTCCACAAGTTAGCAACAATTCCTTTTAATTTTTGTTTAACTTTCACTTCTTTTCACTCAAAATGTGTCCCACCAAGGAGGATCAGATTTTATTCTTTTTTTAACCTTATATGTTGCATGGATTTTACAATTGTGGTGTGTTAAAAGTGGGTACAAAAAGGTGGTAAATAAAAGTTGCTATTTTGGTGCAAGAAAGGTATCTTTTTGGGAAGTGTTTCTTGTCTTTTTCTCTCTTGTTTAGGTGCAGTTTTTTTTCAGTTTTTTCAGAATATATTCAGCCATATGACACTTTGTTTGACTTAGGATCATGCAATAAAGACAAGGAATGATGTAGTCATGCAAAAGGAAGGCTAGCTAAAAATGTGTAAGGCATTAATTACACACATAAGTCAAATAAGACATGAAGCATGCAAGAGTCAATTTTTACATGCAAATATGAGTCTCCTAAGGCTCACAAAATGTTTGGCCTGCCAAGAATGTGAAAGAAAAAGCACCAAATTTTTTTCAAAGTTTCATGCATCTTGTGAGAGAAATATGCATATATTTGACTAGTTTTTGAAAAATAAGGAGGGAAACTTCAAACATGACACAACAAGGATTCAAACAAGATTAAAATGATGTTCATAGCATGTTCATCACAAAAAATTGCAGCCATGGAAAAACAAAGGAAAGCTCTAAAAGAACAACCTTTTGAGAAAAACTCAAAGAACACTAAGAAGGCTCATGAATGATGATGAACCACACAAAAAAAAGAGACAACTTTTAAACACAATATTTAGACAAAATACTCAAGACAAAGGAGAAGACATAAACATGAAAAGAAACATATTTTTGAAGACATAAAAAAAAGAATAGAGAAGAACACTAGTTACCCTTGAAGACCACCTTAGCTCTTGATACCACATAATGGCTCCACCTTCTCCATGGTGTCACCAACTCTTCTCCAAGATGAAATGTTGAAATGGATCTTTTTCAAAGGGCTGAAATAGGTGTGAAAAATGGAGCTTATGATGGGTGAAAGTGGTTCATGAAAAATGGAGACAAAAGAATGGTGTTTTGGGTGGTGGTGGTTGGATGGTGTCTCTTTGGCTAGCTCACTTCACTTGGAGAGGGTGAAGAACAATCCTAGGGAGGCCCAAACTCCTTCTAAGGTAGAGAGGAGAGGAAGGGGGCCAAGAGATCCCTAAATGACTAAGGAAGAGGAATGATGAGGAAAACTCTCTCAACTATCCAATATATCCAAAAGTGACTACATATAGTCTAACCTAGGGTATTTAAAGAGAGGGTGGGAGGCCTCTAGGCCATTTGCATGAAAATTTGAGAGCTAAATGCCTCTCAAATGAACCCTAAATGGACCTCAAATTAAATGTAGGTCCCTCCCCCCTAAATAACTAAAATACCCTTGTGTCTAGAAAATGAAAGAAATGGACTTTTGACCTCACAAGTCAAGGTTTAAGTCCCAAAATAAATCCTAAACTAATTTTCCCCATAATACAAAGGCTAAATAAAAATACACAATGAAATCCTAAGTGATTAAGGTTCCCCAAAATACAAGGGGAAAATAGGAAAACAAGCAAAACACTAGGTAGATGCACCAAAGTCCACACATGTGATCATCAATGCTCTTGGTGTAGTATGACATTCCTCTTCTTCTATTCTTCTTGCCATGGACCTTGTGATGGGTCCTATTTGATTCCCCAAGGATGGCCCTCCATCATCTATAGGATGAAGGTCTTTCTGTATGTCTATCTCCACCAAGTCAAGGCAGGATTTAAGATTCTCCTTTGGTTTCCTCTCTATATTTAATAACGCTCTTATTGGATTTTCATATATATTATTTTCAATATGCATCACATCAAGATTATGACGAAGTAAGTTAGTCTCCCAAAATGGCAAATCAAAGAATATACTTATTTTTGTCCATAGATCATCCTTCATTCTTTTCCTTTTTTGAGCATTTCCAAACACATTTTTTCTACACCTAATATAGCCAGTATGGTACACCTTGTTAATTGAGTAGGTGGTCCTCTAAATTCTTGGGTACCATCAAAACACTTTTTATCTTTTTGCCACTTGTGTCTTGAATCTAACCACCTCTGATGACACATATAACACCTTCTTTTACTGTTATTTAAATACTTAGAGCATGTGTGGTAGTTACATACAGGGCATGCCAATTTTCCACTTGTACTCCAACCTAATAACATAGAATATGTAGGCAAGTCACTAATAGTCCAAAGTAATGCAACATGTGCCTGGAAAAACTCCTTGCTAGAAGCATCATAAGTTTCAAACCCTTTCTCCCATAACTCCTTCAACTCATCAATAAGGGGTTCCAAGTAGATATCAATACTACTTTTAGGGGAAGAAGGACCTGGAATTAGTAATGACAACATCAGGTAAGGTTGTTTCATACAATTCCATGGAGCTAAATTATAAGTCAATAGCACTACTGGCCAAATACAATGTTCTTTACCCATCATCTTAAATGGAGTAAATCCATCACTTGCTAACCCAAGCCTCACATTTCGGGGATCTGATGCAAAGTTAGGATGTAGAGAATCAAATGTTTTCCACATAAGTGAATCAGCTGGATGTCTTAGTTTTCCACCTTTTGGTGCAACCTTCATCATGCCATTTCATTAATTTAGCAGTTTTTATGGCATAAATAGCCTTTTGATCCTTTGTTTTAAAGGAAAGTACCTTAAAACTTTGGCTGGAATTGGAAGTGAAGCTACCTTGCAAGAAACTTTTCTTCTAGAATGTTTTTCCTTCTTTTCTTTATATCTAGAAGCATGACATTTTGGACATCTGACTTCATTCTCATACTCCTTTTGAAATAAGATGCAATCATTAGGACAAGCAAAAATCTTTTCATAACTAAACCTAAGTCCTTAATGATAAACTTGCAATCTTAGAATGATGATGGTAAACAAAATTTCTCAAGAAGCAACTCTTCTAACAATTGTAGCAACATATCAAATGACAGATTGCTCCAACCATGGAGATTCTTAATAACTTGGAGAAATTTTTACAACCAAGGTATACTTCTTGGGGAGCATCACATGCCAATTTGGTAAACCTAGTTGTTTCAGTATCAAGCACTTCATCATCGTCATCCATAATGTTATCAAATTCATTTTCTCCAAACTCTGTGGGCATCATCAATGTCTCCTCCAACAAGCTATCCAAATCATTATGTATATTAAATTTCTCTTGTTCATTATCGTATGCCTTCTTTGAAGAGCCACATCCTCGTGAAAAATCCACTTTTTATAATTTATATCAAATCCAACACACATTAGATGTTCATGCACTTATTTTTTATTACCCCAAGAACAATTGTTACACTCCTTGCAAGGACAAAGAATCTTATATCCTTGGGCAGCATTTTCAAATGCAAAATCTAGAAAAAAATTCAATCCATCTGAATACCTAGTAGATGATCTAGGTGCTATCATCCAACTATTTTCCATAGCTATGTTGTGGAAAAAAATATAATACCTAAAAGAAACAAAGTAACTAGAAATTAAAAAATGTTATTAAATGCAATTTATTTAATTAGGTTGGTTTTGAAAGGTTTACAATTTGAATAGCAATATGGTTAGTTTGAAGTATGTTAACTAGGGGTGTTCATAAATTCGGGTCAACCCGACGAACCTGGTAAACTGAACCAAACCAATTAGTTTTGTTCAGTTTTTTCACTTAATCAGACCTGACATAAATTGACTAGAACAGACCATGTCTAGTTAGGGTCAAAACTGTGACCCAACCCGAACCAACGCAAAAGAATATATTCTTGGTTCGGTTTTATTTTCCCCAAAACTGAACCTGCCTGAATTGTGAACCCCCATAATAGCAACAAATTATACTCAACTTAATCACATCACAATTATGAAAATGAAAAGCTTAACATAGTCCCTATATGCAATAACATAAATTCGTCAACTTTCAAAATAAACTATACATACCAATACTTGTAGATTCACCAGTTCGCCAATAACAATATGCTCAACCTAATATGAGAGAAAAAAATAAAGAAGTGAATACAAATCCTTATTTAATTAAGAGCACAAAAAATAAAATAAAGAGAGAGATAAATACTAACTTTTACATATTTTCTCAATCTATTATATTATATGAAATTCTTTCTTTTGTTTTTCAATTGAACGAAAGATAAAGGTTTTGACAAAACAAAAAATTGCAAACGTATTGGTGAAATGATGAGAATTGAATAATGAAATAACTCTTTCAGACATACAAAATTCAAACATATGAAAAATATTTAATATTTTTTAGACATGAGGATTTATTCCTCCAATATTCATGCAATATTTGACAACTCATTCTATCATAGAAATAATTAACCTTTCACATAGGGTGAGGTATAATATAATGCACACCTATACCATTATGTTGCTAATTGCAGCAAGGTAGTCAAAACACTCAACCAATCAAGTAGTAGAGCAACAAAGCCTGGGTGCAGTAATGGAGCATTAAAACATTATTGTGTTGAAGTTCAAACAAATAAGAGAGCTTATATTTCTAAGTAGTTCTCAATCCCAGGACTTAAGAGAGCTTATATTTCAAACAACACTTTTCCCAAACTAGAATCCACAATGTTTGGTTAATAAGGAAGCAGATAAACAAATTACACATAATTCAAATTAAGTATTGATATCATTGTTCTTAGGGAAATACTGTTATACTAATATATATTTCGCTTGCTTAGAGAATGATCTTATTTTTAACAACTTCCTAAGAGAGCTTACAAAAAAGGTAGCAACTTTTTTACACAAACACCCCAACCAAACATGCAAGGAAATGAACCATTAAAAAATAATCACTTGGGGTTCATAAAAAATTACTGTATTAGAATTTGGCTCAGACCTTTTGGCCTTAACTTATTATTTATGCATTCACTTACTCGCTTGATTTGGGCCTCCACTTACAGCTATGCTCCATTGAATATATTTCAGACACAATAAAGAGGGTGATGGTATGGTGAAAATTGCAAAATATTGGGTTAATCCAGCAAGTGCTTTCAGAGTTCTAACACATATACTAGAAAAAGGTTATGTTATTTGTGCACTAAATTGCATACCCCATTTTTACAATTTTACTGTTAGGAAAAATAAAGATAAAGTGTGCATTGAGACACGTTTTTTGTTATTTTATTTGTTACTACTAAAATGGAAGTGTAAAATAATGTAACGAATATTCTGTGTTAACAACATCATTGTGTTGTATTTAGAATTATTTATTTTGAGAGCCATGCAAACACAACATTCAAGGCACCCCATCTACCCTCTTTTGCATGCCATAAACTTTTCTAATACTCTCCTACGACACTAAAAGGTTATCTGCATTAATAGTAAGAAGGAAAGTAGTTGCATTGGGAAAAAGAGAATGACATAATTTAAGTAACCTTGCAAAGTCTAATTGAATGTAATACAACAATTGAAGACCTCTCTCTGTACTACCATAAGCTTTTCTAATGCTCTCCTACCAGACCAATTTTCTTATATTTATCAAAATGTACTGCAATACTCTTATTTTATATGCACATTTCTCTGAACAGTCCCTCTCCCTTTCAGCCTCATACACTGCATTTTTAATAGTAGCAGCACTTTTCTTCCTCCTTGCAATTTAGCTTGCCCATATTTTACCTACAGTTTGATTTAGTAGATATAAGTTAATGATTTTTACCTACAATTCTTACCTATAGGTACATTGTAATTTTTACCTACCATTGGAAGCATACGTATAATAATGACTTCTACCTACGCAAGTTGTAATTTGTAAGTATTACTAATAGTGACAGTTAGATGTGATTGTAGATGAAAATGCATCTGTAGATAAAACCTATAGTGATAAATTATTTTTTGTCCCTATACGCTCCCTTAAAGTTGACAATCCATAGGCCGTAGGTCAAAGTCCTATATACTTTTAGCTACACTTTTTTAACTTTAAGTGATAGTTTTTAT
Source organism: Psophocarpus tetragonolobus (assembly GCA_037954015.1). Classification (NCBI taxonomy): domain Eukaryota; kingdom Viridiplantae; phylum Streptophyta; class Magnoliopsida; order Fabales; family Fabaceae; genus Psophocarpus; species Psophocarpus tetragonolobus. Next base: position 47,403,786 of record CM075690.1, on the reverse strand, counting down.
CCATAGCTATAAGTCATTTTTCTTGTACTATTGGAACAATATTTTATCCAAAATGACAAGAAATAGGAATGAAAAGTCATATAAGTGGGGAGGTTTTAAAAATAAGTCTAGTTCTGTAATTTGGCTACAACTTGAAGAATTTTTTAGCCTCTATGATAACAACATGACCACAATTGATGTCACATTTGTCTACAATTTCTCGTAATATAAAAAAATGAGATGAAACTACAACTGCAATTCAAAATCATGCCTATGACGAACATCTTACCAAACTATTGCAACTAATGCATCTGCGATTATGTTGAAGCTTGAGAAGACCCTAAATCACACGCTCCTTCTTCTCATCTCCTTCATCTGACTCGCCATCTCCTCCTCTATTTAAACTCTACACTTAAAAATTCAATTGCATCATCACAATAATGGAAAATAAAATCGAGTATCTAGCAACCAATGGAAGGAAAAGAAGTGCAGAAACAGAAAATAACAAATCTAAGAACGATAGTGTTGTGAGATTGAAGAAAGAATTGGTATGAAATTAAATAAATAACTAACCCTAGGAGGTTGAGAAAATAGAATTGGAAACAGTTGAAGAACTGAATTGAAGAGACCCACACGAGAGAGAACAAAACGCAAAGAATGAAGATACTGAGCAAAATCGAAAACAATAAAGGTGCGGAACCAAAAGGGAGTCAGATAAGAAATGAGAGAATGATACTCAGAGAACAAAATTGCAGAGGTTCATAACTTTTTTTATTGGTGAATAAAAAACTTAGATACAATAAAGCAAAACTTAGAAAATGAAATTGCACAGAACGAAACTTACTTGGAGAGGTCACAAAGAGAAAGAAGTTGCAGAGAAGGAAACTTACTTGGAGAGGTAATAACTTTTCTTTACAGTGAATAAAAAAAATAAAAAAAAAATTATTTTTCACTAATTTTTATTCAGCAAGTTTTAATTTAAATATTTAACTAATAAGTTTATTGATTTTAAAATATAATAAAAAATTTAATTATTTATTAAAGTGTAAATAAGTTAAAATTAAATTTATATAAAATAAATAATAACAAAAGGTACTTTTTAAGAAAAAAATAACATGATTAATGAAAAATTTAATAAGAATGTATTTTTTAAAAAATAATGATCTTTAGTAACACTTTTAAAAAATGATACTATTAAATGAATTAATTTATTTTATAGTGATATTTATTTAAAACATGTCACAATATTATAATAATATTATCTATAGTGATATTTATTTTAAAAAATGTCACCATAGTATATAAAATTTATATGTAGTAACATTTTTAACAAATGTCACAAAAAAATGTCACTAAACATATAAAATGTATTAGTGTTGCTAACCACGATGGGAACCAAGAACACGAATGGTAAGACAACAACAATGTTTGAGAGGTGCTATTGCTATGTCTAGTGATTGGTCTTCTGCAGGGTCCTTCATCAATTGCTATTCTGAATAGTGAGGCGGGACTATTGTTGTGTCTAGGTTCTGATACTCTTGCTTGATAGTATTCTGCATTAGTTCTGCATCAAAATGGTATTCTACTCTGTTGGTTATTACCTGCCGTTGGCAGTAATGCTGCACTGAGTGGTATTCTGAATTAATGACTTAATGTTATTTTATAATGTACTGGCTGTAATATCGTGTAGGCTGCTGCTAACCTTAAGTTGTCTAATTTGGCTCTGTTTTAGACCTCTTGACAATTTGTTTTGTTTTAGTTAAAGCATTGTGATTACCTTGTATTAAAGGGTAATATTTGTTACCACTTCTAGGCTTAGCTAGGGGCTTCAGATTTTATGTTGATGTACAATGTTGTTTCATTGCACCTTGGTGTTTTTGAATCCATTATTTACAAAAAAAAAAAAAAAATGTTTGAGAGGTGCACATATATAAGTATTCCGTATTTTCTTGTACATCGCACATACAAAGAAGCACTACACAAGTGACACTACATATATTATTCATTTTGGCGTAGTGCATATATATAAAATAATAACAATAAAGGAAAACATCATTTCTTTGAGCTTGGAATTATCTGAAGATAATTTAAGAAAACCTTTCGCAAAAGGAAGAGATGATTTTATAATTAAACAATCATATATAAACCTAAGAGGACACTAAACATGTTATGCTATTAATAAATTACCCTATTATGTTAACAAATAAGTTCACCAATAAAGCAAAATGCTTTTCCTCCACCATAATCTTTGTTTCCACATTTATGTGCTCAAATCTAACTTGATTCCTAGCAGTGAAATTTCTAAAAATATAGTACTTGAACGTGAAACAAACGTTCCCAAGAAAAAAAGCAGAAAAATAACAATGTAATAATTGCCTTATAATAGTTTTGTATTGTTTTGACATGGATTCTATATAAACTGGAAAATTGGTGAGTAAATTTTAAAGAGGAAAAAAGCTCCAACTTCAGGTTGTATCCTAAAGCTTAATTTCAAGGTAATACTTCGGATTCTTCTCCCTGATATTATTGTGAATTATCATCTTCTAGTTCTGCTGTGTTTCAAAGATTTCGGAAGTGACTTATATGTCTATTAGTTCAGTTTTAGGAAGATCATTCTTTTAAAACCATTAGTAGGGAATTTTAAGATAGTTTAGTTTTTAGTTTAAGATCTCTTTTTGTTAAGACGATCCAGTGTAGAGTCAAAAGAAATTTTCAATGTAAAAGATAAGATGTTTTCCAGAAACCATTAAGATCCATCTTTTTTTTCATTTGAACATGTGGGTAACTTATGAACCAATTTAATGAAATATATAATAAGTTTATCATTAATTACAATAAAAAAAGGTTTTAGAAATAATTTAGTAGTGGAGGGAAAAAAACCGTAATTAAGAACCTATGATGAGCTTGCAGATGCTTTTATTTTTTTTACTGAGTTTGTAGATGCTTTTATACATTGTGCTTGACCAGGTTCATTTGGGAGGGAGAGAAATAAAAAGAAGCTAGCTACTTAGATGTGAAATAGATTCTTTCCTGCTATCTGAAATAATGGGAAAAACGGGTTATATATATAAGGATTATTATTGAAACATTTGAAGGAAGGGAGCTTCTAGTTGAATCTGAAAGAATTGACGGGGCGCTTAATATTGATTCCTCTCTACTATAAGATTTATGTTCTTTTTTTTTTTTTAGTGTTATATAACTTTGTAACTAATATTGTAGCCCTTTTTACCAAAAACAAACCAGCATCTCCTACTTGGTCATCAATCCTAAGTTATTAGCATCGCCTATGCTTGCTAATACCTTTGCAATTAGACATTTAAGTATTTAGGCAATATTCTTTGAATTTTGTAGCTAGCTTGTCACCCCAAACATCCCTCAGCAATACTGAGAAGACACTGAATCATATAGCCCTTTAAATTAAAATATCATTAGTTGTTTTTAATTGAGTTTTGTTTTCTATATTAAAAATTACTCAGAAAAACCATGTTATGTTTACCTTTTGAAAAAAATAACATGTTATGTTTAATATTTTTGTATTGATTAATAATTTAATTTTAAATTTTTTTTGTTAAATTTAATTTGAAACATAATTAAGTGGACATAAAAAATACATATAAATGTAGGTCTTTTAACTTCTTTACCATTGGAGTAAAAATATATCTGAAGTGTAAATTAGCATTATTTATAGGACTACAAACATTAAATTAATATGCTCTAATATTCCCAAAGCGAGTATCTTACCTTTTGAACATTAGAGATCCTCTTGGAACCAATTGATTCATAGCGAATGCTTAGAATAACAGCTGCTTTGGAATTTGTGCAGTTTTGATACTAATTCTTTATAAGCTGGAAAATTGAACATTAGCTTACATTACGACTGCCAACAATCTCCTGAATAATTAATTTTCAAGTTTTAGTTGAGGGATACCCTGTGAAATAAAAATGGTTGAGAGCCCATATTTAACTCTACTGAGTCCGTTCCTCATTATCAGACTCAAACTCTTAAAATTGATAGCAAATTCCTTGAAACAAATATTCGAAAACTATTCTGTTTTTCCATAGAGAGTACTGACCCTTCAAATAATTGCATAGATCTATATTGTTTGCTATTTTTGGACACAGGAAAAACAAGCACTCAACGCAAAGTAGAAAACCGACTATAATGTGGATGGATAATGATGAAGATATTGAAATGAGTTACCCTCATTGAGAAGGGTCTTTACTATTTATCAAAATCAAAATGAAATACAAACCTTGGAATCCATTGCTGACGAAGGTAAAACCCATCCTTGGAGTTTGTCAAAGAGAACATATGATTTCATGAAACAAAATAAATTTCTATCCAATTGGGGAGACATAAGGGATGACATTTTCTTGCAAGAGAGTCCTATGAAAAACACAGTGGTTCATATAGCAGCTCTCTATGGAAAAGATGAGTGGGTGAATCAGGTCATAGAAAAAGCACCATTCCTTTTGGCTGCAAAAAATAACAATGATGATACAGCACTGCACCTTTCTGCAAGAGCTGGCCATATCTCTACTCTTAACAAGTTGTTGGCTGCCATTTTGTCTAATGTAAAAAATCAATATTTTGAAAAACCAAAAGAGGCTTTGAATGAAATACTAGTAATGAACAAGCAAGGAAATCATTTCTTTCACGAGGCCCTATTGAATGATCATAAAGATGTAATAACGAAGATTCTAGATTTTCTAGAATTAGAGATTGAGGGTGACTTCAAGGTATTGAAGGATCTATGTTTGTTTGGACAGACAAGGAAGAAAAATCAATTTTACACATGGCAATTGAGAAAGGTTTGGAAGACATTGTTGATATTGTATTGACAAAAATTAGGCTTGCCACTTGGCCAGGTACAATGTTTCTACACTTTTCCTTAATTTCAATCATTTGGTTAGGGGAATGGACAATATATTAATGTTAACTCAACATAAGAACAATACTTAGTAACCGTTCAATCTATGTATCATATGTAAGTAATATATTGGAATTATAAAAATATTATGTCGTTTTAAAATTTGCATCTTATAATAAGTATATGAGATAATATTAGATGCATTTAATACTTATGTATTGTAGTTAAAGAATTTTATACTACTATTCAATAATAATCCTTTATTTATATAATTTTTAAATTATTAATTGGTAAAGTCATCTACCATATCATATATTAAAAAAATATATTAAATATTAGTATAAAAATTTTTATAGTGACCATATATAAATCTTTTCTTCATATTAGATAGTGGATAGTTTTTATGTTTTTAAAATGAGTCAAATTCATCCTTTTAAAATAATCATTAGTTTTATTTTGCAACACAATTTTTAAACAATGTTTACCATGTATCAAGACCTGTAACTTTATTGATTAGATTCATGAATATGAAAACTTTAAAACCTACCTCATGTTTAGTTATTCATCAAACTTATTTTTATGTGACTTTCACCATATTTATGCTTCGTTTTAGTAGATCATGAGTTGGATTCATGGTATTTATGTTAGTAAATCTGATATGACTAGTTTATGTATTGAAGTAGTAAAGAAAGAAAAAGTTTAAAATTATGTCCCAAAATAAAAAAACAATCATTACTTTTAATGAAGCTTTTTGACTTAGTAATAAAGCATTAAATTGAACTTTTAAAAGATAAAAAACTAAATTCAACATAACAAAATAAAAAGATAATAAAACTATATTTAATATTATTTCTATATCATTTTTATCACTGGTATATCTTTAATTATTTATGTTTGACATAAATAAATGATTGCAATTACGAATCGAATACTTATAATGTTTTTGTTTCACATTACTTCTTAATAATTTTTTTTATAATTTTAGTTCCAAAGATATCTAACCTCACTTTTTTAAAGTATTTTAAAAAATTATCAAAAATACTTTATTGGAGACTAATAAAATAAAATAAAATATTTATTGGAGACTAATTATAATTTTTTTAAAGGAATCTACTACAAAAGTTCGCGAATATATCTGCAATATATGTAAGCCCTTATATTTTGTATCTTTGGAAGGATCTTAACTTTCGTATTACATTTAATTCTCTTCCTTTATCATGCAAGATATGCTTTTTCGCATCCTTAGGGGAGGGGTCCGTTTACTGTCGACATGAAAATTGAAGCACATAGCAGCACCGGTTGTCAGAAAAGGAACGACATCAAGAATTATGCAATGTCTCTACAATGGAAAAAGAATTCAAATACAAACTAGTTAGAAGCAAAAAGAGCTCTTATGGAAAAGGAAAACTAACAACCATTGTGGCAATCTTAAAACAGGATTTAGGTAATGCTTACCGAATAATACTACTTCCATTTCTTTCTTTTATTAAGGGTTGTTTGTAAAACAAACAAGTGTAATCAATTTTTCATCCTAAAAAAGTAGTTACACTAGACTTTGTATTCTATCCATTCCTCTGAGTATATAACTGACAAAATAATAATTAATATTATCCTTACTTTAAAAATATAGATAAAGAAATAAAAAATATTTCAAAAAGTAATGAATTGGGTATTAATAACACATGCTAAGAGGGCTGACCTAAAGTGAGAGAACTAAAGCAAATTATAAAAAAAAAATAATAAACTTTTGGATGATACAGTTATATATATTAGGTTTTTTCTTAATAATAAGACTATTTTACTTTACAAAAATTAGTAATAAATAATTTATTATTGTTGAGTTTAAAACTTTAGCTTTATATCATCATTCCTTGTCATTTATGTCAGGTATTTTGCATAAAATAATGATGAAAATGAAAGAATGGGTTCATTTATGGGATTACGAAGGAAAGTGTTGGAGTGCAAGTGTGAGTTGAAAGTCCCACATTGGTTAGAAATTGGGAAGTTGAGTAATATATAAGTGAGAAAGACCCATAACCTAATGTCTTAAGGTTTTAGGTTGAAGGTGGTGTCATGTTCTCTTATATTTGGGCCCGTGACCTATTGTTGTACATCTCCCTAGTGTTTAACCCCCTTGGTTTGTCCCAACAACTGGTATCAAAGCCAATGGTTGTGATCAGCTAAGGTTGACGGTAGATTCCCTTCATCGAAAGTCCTCCTGACAAAGGAGGATTTTAGAATGTGGAACATTTTGGTAGGGAAAAGACAATTTAGAGATAGAAGATTTTCATTCTATTAAAGCTCGATATCATTAAACATTTTTTACCCTATTTCTTTCTTAATTGTTGTGTTGTTAACTAAATTTCTAATATAAAAACTTGAATTTGCAGAGGCTAACATGGTCTCAACTAAAGTCTACTGGTGCACAATATGCTAAAAGAGAGTCACACTCAATCATGATCCCTCTTCATTCTCGGAAAGCTCTAAACATTAATCTGTATAAAGATAGAATCAACACCCTTATGTTGGTTTCAACCTTTATACAACGGTAACATTTGCTGCAAGTTTTACTTTGCCTAGTAAACAAATAGCTCTGAAGCAAAACCAGGCATGGCCATTATGCTAAACCGCGCATGGTTTAAGCCATTTATTTTCTGCATTACAATATCTATGTACGATGGTGTTAGTGTTACCATTATACTGATTTGAACTCAGTAGGAGATTTAACTTTGGCTCTTCTTGCCCTTAAAGTCCCAATGCCCCTTTTAGGAGTTACTCTTGCAACACTTTCAATTACATTCACAGATGTTCTCCACCTTGTTATAAGTGATCTCAATTGGTTGGCAACTATTATTCTGATTTTATGTGTGATCTTTGTTCCTGAATAGACCTCTTCGGATACTCTCGGTTAGAACTCTTCGGATATCTCCTTCGTCACTCCTTGGACTTAAGTTTTCACATGGTGACCGAACAGGTGGGTACTTACAAAAGACACTCTGACGCTCAAGTTAGGGTAGTATTCGGTTTAAGTGTCAGACAGGGAATATATATTTAACTCTCTGTTTTACCTTGGGTACTGTTCACCTATTTATAGAGATGGACTAGGCCTCTTTCTATTGGGCCTTGTTTAGCTACCCAGAAATTAGGTAATGTGACCTTAATCAAGTTAATGACTAGTAATTGAGTTTTGTGCTAACTAATCCCGACTTGATCGTTGGCCATAGTCTTCAGTACTTGGGCCGAGGTCTTCAACGTGACTAAGGTCCGGGTTTAGTGTCGAGACCGAAGTCTTCGATCTTGACTGAGGTCTATCCTGTTCACTTGCCCCCAACTTCGGTCGTAGTGCAATAAGGACCGAAGTTAAAAAGAAAAACAAAATATGTAAGGTTTCGGTTAAAAAGGAAGTCTTGTGTTGGCTGATGTGAAGAGGCGGGAAGCGAGGGGTGCAAGATCTGAGCTGTTGATGTCATCGCGGGGGTTACGATCTGAAGGGTCGCAAAATTAGGGTCGTTGATATGGAAAGGTCTGGACGGTCACAATCCATCGTCTCGCCTAGGTTTTTGGTACTATATATAGAGGGCGTTCCTTGTTCAGTCTTCACCAGATTTTCTATCGTCTAAGCCAAGATCTCCGAATCCCGACTTGTTAATTCATCTTGCCTAAGAAATCTGACAAGGTACGCTGTTCCAAAAAAATGTCTTCATCTTCCTTTACTAGTTCTACTCCGTTTTCTTCTTCCTCTTCTTGGGGTGACGCCTCGAACTCAACCAAAGTCACCCTTTCCCGGGAGGATAGAAATATTTGTTCTGCTACCCATCCCCTTGCCGTTCCTGCCGCCGCCACTAAAGCCAAGGCCGGGGTTACTCTTCCTGAGGGGTCAATGAAGGAGGAGGCCCCTACTCGCAAGGCCATGGGAAATCCCAAAATGGAGTTTCCCCCTATAACAAACCCTGAGTACGACTAGGTCGACGGCGAGGTTGCTACTTACTACTCCCGTTATAATAAGCAGGAAGTTTTAGTAGCCTTTGTAAGGACCGTGGAGTTATGCCCTTTTGAAAATGCTTTAAATTACCCTTTCTTCATTCGTCGCTACTGAAATAGCAGTTTTGACATGCCTGACTTTGTTTATCACCATAAGAATGCCGAGGATAAGTTCGATTTCTTCTATGTCTATGATTGCATGTTTCGAGACCTCGGCGTCTAAATTCCCTTTGATGACTTCACTATGGGGGTTCTCCGTATTCTCAATACCGTTCCCACACAACTACATCCAAATGTCAAGGCCTTGTGTTTATTTACACATGTCCAGGCCAGTCCCAATTTGTTCTTGTGTCACTTCACTACTTGTCCACATGAGAAGTGTAAGTGGGTGTCCTTATACCGAAACCCTAAAAGTCCCCTTCTCCAACTATATACCACCTCTTACAAAAATTTCAAAACCGGTTTTTTTTAACTCTTGGTTGATCCCGAGACTGGTCCAAAGCATTTTTGTGACCGAGACAGGGGGTGGTTGTTTCCTTTCTACTGGAAGTGAGCACTGAAGAGGTATGATTCCTATCCTGCGGAGTTGGTCATGGCCGAGGAAGTGGCAGTAGCGGCCTTTCTGGATTCACTTCCTCAGCGCCTCCCCTTCGGAAAATTGATAAAGTTGTTCCAGTCTCCTACACCCCTCGAGGACTTAGAGTGTGAGTAGTCGAAGTTAATGTCTTGTTTCTATTTCGGCTTAATGGATGTGCTGCTTTGTGCAGGTATAATTATGGACGCCGATGGAAACGTGATGGATTTCTGAAAGAGTCAGTGCGTTTTGGCTGATCTCTCTTCGGACGAAGAAGAGGAGGTCCCTCAAGAGATCTTCGAGCTCGACCCAGAGCCGAAAGACCATTTTACAGACATTCTTCCTCTGCCCCGAAGGATCAAGGGGAAAGTCTAAGCTGAAGGGCAAGGACATCGAAAAGGAGAGGGAGAAGGGGAACAGAAAAAACAAGGAGGGGAAGAAGTCCTCCTCCAACAAATCCAAGAAGGCAAGGACCGAAGATCCCTCCCCTAGCTTTGTCATCCCTACCGCCATGGTCTCCTCCTCCTTCTTCCACGTAGACATTGATCCCCTTACCGTCATGTGCCAGGTTAGGGAGAGATTGTTTGAGACAAGCCAAGATTACATGACCACCACAGACCCCACCCTTCACTAGGTTCATTACTGCGAGCTCTCGCCCCGAGTGAAAGCTTTGGGTTGCCATCTCTTTGCCACCGAGACCACGAAGCTTTGGCAAAAGCTGAAGCGTTCAGAGGAATCATTAGAAGCAACCACTAAGGCTATAGACTATCTGAACGCTGAGGTCGCGGGACTAAACGAGAAAAACAAGTCTATGGTCTCGGTTGAGGAGCATGAGGTGGCCTTGAAGGAAAAGGACGCGAAGGTCGAGGAGGCGTTGGACATGTATAGGGAAGTTGACACCGCTCCTAGTTTGATTCTTAAAAGTTCAATTTTGTCTTTTGAAAGAGCTTTTGTTAAAAGATCTGCAATTTGATCTTTGGTTGTGCAATAAAGTAGATTGACCTCTCGTTCTCTTTGCACATCTCTTGAGTAAAACAACTTGATCTTAAAATGCTTATGCTTGTCATGAAAAACAAGATTGTTTGAAAGAGAAATAGTTGCTTAATTCATATATAAATTAGCACATATATGTGTAAGCCAAATAGCTTGATTCATAGCTATAGTGGTTGCCAAATATTCTACCTTAGTTGTGCTTTGAGCTACACTTTACTACTTATTTTAACACTATGAGAACATACTTGAAGTTAAACTGAAACAATAATTTGTTGTACTTTTCATGTCATCCACTAAACAACCTTAATTATTGTCAAAATATCCACGAAATTGAAAATTTTGAGAATACTTGTACTTGATACCATGTTGTATATTACCTTTCATGTATATCACAATTTGTTTGCATCTTGAAGGTTTACTTCTCTAGCACAATGCATAAATCTTAATAGCATTCTTATTACAAAACATGATATCTGATTTAGTTGTAGTAAGATAAAATAGGCAACCAATTAGGCTTCTAGGGTGGTTTTTCCCAAATTTTTCCTTTTAATTAATTGGTGTGGTAGAATTTTTGTAATCTTCCACGAAGAGCTTTTTTAGTATCTCCTTTGCATAATTCTTTCGTAGATAAAGACTCCGTCTAGATCTTGTTTTACTTCCATACCCAGAAAAGGGAGTCAAACCAAGATGATGCAAGCTGGCCCAAAGCCCCTTGGAAGGATACATATGAAGAGCTTAATTTTTTTCATTGCATATAGAATTAGGACTTTCTTTGTATTTATTTTTACTTTTACTTTTTAGTAGGTTCACTCTTAAAGTCAACCTTCCCTTTTGACCATTGTATTTAGGTCACCCCTTATTTTCTAAGGTACTATAGTCATCATATTAAAGTATGCTAAGTTGGGTAGCTTTTAGTGAGATGGGCGTGTGATATGTTCATTCATTCTCTTAAGAGCACACCTCCCTAGTATGCTCAAGGCATGACTACTATTCTTACCTTTTCCTTGCTTGGTGCCACCCCTCTTAGTCATGCTTTAAGCATGACTACTTTTTGCCACCCTTTTTTACTATTCACGCCAAACGAATCTAGACTATATTAGGGGCATGTTCTTAATTGGTTATACATGACCATATTTAGCTACCATGGTTAGATTTAACTCAAATAGAGTTAGTTTAATCTTGGTTAGATTAATCCATGGTCTAGTTAGCCTAACCTATCTCTTCTAGCCTATAAATAGTACCTATCACCTACATGTAATGGACCTTCGAATTTTTATCATTCAATAGAATTAAACTTTGCTTGATTTTGAATCTTGAGTGAGAGAGAGACTCTCCTTTGGTTGTGAGCCTCTCTTCCTTTTAGAGAGTTTCTTCTAACTTTTATCAAGGATCCCTCCTTAGGGCAAGCATTCTATACTTACCTCTCACCCTTGAGGGTGGTGTGTTCATTCCATTGCATCCCTTCCTTTCCATCCTCCATGTAAATGCTAAGATGTTACAGGTTTTGATGATGTCAAAAGTGACAAGAAATGTTGATACAAAAGCAAGGAAGCAAAAGAACAAAACAACATTGACAGAGAAGTATTCAAGCAAAAAGAACAAAATAAATTAACTTATTTATTGTATAAAAGAATCTCTACGAATTTTCATAACCTTGGTTTGACAAGATATGTTTTTTTATCAGTTCAAAATTATGAACTGGTAATCAATTATGAGGCTATGTAATTGATTACCAGAGATCTAGATTTTTGAAATTCTGAATACAAAAGTTACAACGGCACAAAATTTTAAATCATGTAATCGATTACCATTTTTATGTAATCAATTACCAAAAAAACTATTATCACAAAATTGAAAAATCACAATCTTTCGTTAAACGATAAAATATTACAAGTCATGTAATCGATTACCAGTTGATGTAAACCAGTAAGCTGTAACAAAAATTTTGAAAATTCACAACCTTTCATGAAAGAACACATCACTTTTGTTTTAGCACTATAAATAAGTGACTTTTCTTCTATTTTAAAACATGAATTCTTCTAATCTTTTTTTGAACAAAAACATGTGCAAATTCCAGAAGAGTTCTCATAGGATCTTCAAGTTGTATCATCTGCTCTTTAAGATAAATTCTTCTTCTAATCACTGACTGTATTCAAGAGAGACTTCTTGAGTAGTAAAAGGAATCTCAAAGACAGGGAGAAGGCTCCCAAGGTGATTGAGGATTCATCTATTTGTAAAGTGATTTACAAAAGTAGTAAAAGCTCAAGTGGGGATACTTGAGGACTGGACGTGGGCAATTGGATTGGCCGAACCAGTACAAAAAGTATTTGCATATTTCTCTTCCCTAAACTCATATTTATTTATTCTATTTGCATATTTGAACACTTCACTTTTATTTTCAAATATTATGGCATGCAATTGAAATTGGTCCATTTATCCCTACAATGCAAGTAGAAAATAAAATTGTAGAAAAGTCTAGAAGAATGGAATGAAGACAATAGAAGAAGAGTTCAATATAATTTAAAATCCAAAAATATAATCACTTTTGCTCTAGGAATTGATGAATATTTTAGGGTGTCAAATTATAAGACTACAAAAGAAATGTGGGACATATTAGAAGTAACACATGAAGGCACTAGTGATGCCAAAAGATCTAGAATAAACATTATCACTCATGATATGAACTTTTTAGAATGAATTAAAATGAAAATATACAAGATATGCAAAAAAGATTCACGTATATAGTCAATTATCTTGCATCTCTAGGACAAGTTTTTCCAAATGAAGATCTTATCAATAAGGTTCTGAGATGTTTAAGCAGGTAATGGCAACCAAAAGTAACAGCAATTGCAGAATCAAAGGATCTCTCAACAATGTCTCTTGCCATGTTATTTGGAAAACTGCAAGAACATGAACTGGAATTGATAAGACTTGATCAACATGAAGAAAATGACAAATAGAACAAAAGCATTGCACTCAAAGCTTCCTTATGCACCCAATGAAGGAAAAGACAAAGAAGATTCAAATGATGATGTAGATGATGATGAAGACTTTAGTCTTTTTGTAAAAAAGTTTAACAAATTTTTGAGAAATAAAGGAAATCGAAAGAGAACAACGTTCAATACAAGGAAGAAAGGGGAAGACTCATCTTCTACCCTGAGATGTTATGAATGCAACCAACTAGGGCATCTAAGACTAGACTGTCCTATCTACAAAGGAAAAATAGAAAAATCTAATAAGACAAACTTCAAGGAAAAGAAAGGAAAGAAGGCATATATTACATGGGAAGAAAATGACACTGATTCATCAAATGACTCAGACAATGAAATTGTAAATCTTGGACTCATGACCAAAGACTATGATAGCGAAGAAGAGGTAACCTCCTCTAAGCTTGAAACTTCTTTTTCATTTGATGAACTTCAAGAAGCATTTAACAATTTGCATGAAGAATCAATAAAACTTGTAAAACTAGTATCATCTTCCAAGAAAACAATTTCAAACTTAGAGGCAGAAATTTTAAAATTAAATAAAGAATTAGAAAATCTTAGATCTGAAGCTAAGACACTAGAGCTAAATTAAAAACAACCAATTAAAAGCAATATAGAAAATAAACATCATTCATGTGCATCATGCAGTAAATATAAAGAAGCAATTGTTAATCTAAAACTCACACTTGCTAAATTTACTTCTGGCAGAAACAATTTAGATATATTATTAGGAAAACAAAGATGTATCTTTGACAAAGCAGGAATAGGATATACTCCTCTAAAACAATAGAAAATGTATAAAAATTTCTTTGTATCCACTCAAGCAACTAGTTCTCCATTTTTGACATATTTTTATTGTTGCAAGAAAGAACATAGCGTATCAACAAGCCATCTTAGGAAGAACAAAAATAGCAATATGATATGGGTCCCAAAAAGATCCTCAGTTAAAACTAACCCACAAGGACCCAAGAAAGTTTGGGTACCAAAATCATGTAATCTATTTTGTGTTTGAAATAATCTTTGAAGAAAAGCTGGTACATTGATAGTGGTTGTTCAAAACATATGACAGGAGATACTTCAAATTTTCTCATTTTGAATCCCAAGAACAATGGACATGTAACTTATGGAGACAACAACAACGGTAAAACTCCAGTAAAAAAATATTCGAAATAGGAAAACAAATTACTTACCCTTTTAATCCCCACCGGAAACGAACTCCGGTGGTGTAGGTGTCACCGGAAAGACCGTCGGAGCCGGGCTGCCGCCGGAGAGCCTCTCCCCTTTTCTCTCTCCTTCGTGCTCCCCTTCCCCCCCTCTGCAACACTTTCTCTTTTGAAAAAAAGAGAAGAAGAACGTAGCTTTTTTTTCAAAAAATCATATTTTACTAAGTTCACCACCGTGAAACGGCTATTCGCACTCCCCTTTTGGTCAAACGGTCAAACTGTTATCTACACCTCCATTTCTTGCTGTTTGCGGCCCAGCCCAATAATAAATGGGTACTATTCGCACCTCCTATTTTTACTATTCGCACCTGTTTTACATCATGACCCATTTTGTGTTTTTAACCTCTGTTTACTGTTTACACCGCTGCTTTTGCTCAATGTATTTCTTTCGTTTTTAAACTGAAAATGCATTATTTTTAGCCTTTTGTGAGTATAAATTGTAAGTTTTTTTTATTTTATTTATTCTATCATTTTTCTTTTATTTACGTTTTTCTAGTTAACATGCTACGAATATTCGAAATAACTACTAATAAAATCAAATCTAACAATAATAATAATGTTAATAATATTAATTTAAAAAATGAAACTTATAATAACTATTTTACATTTTTTTCCAACTTAAATGTTATAAAACCTTTAGCGGTTATAATTACAAAAGAAATTTAATGATGGTAACTTTATACGCACTTCTAATTTGACTATCACGAAAACTAAAATAACCACTATAGATGCATTTCTAATTTGGTTTCTTTTTATAAAATCTTGGTTATTATAATTATTATCATGATATTTAAATTATTTAAAAACAAATGATGGTCACTTTAGATGCACTTCTAATTTGATCATTACGAAAACTAAAAGAACCACTTTAGATGCACTTCTAATTTGGTCTTTTATAAATTTTAGTTGTAATAAATATTATTACATCATTTAGATTATTTAAGAAAAATGTAATAATGGTCACTTTAGATGTACTTCTAATTTGATCATTACGAAAACTAAAATAACCACTTTAGATGCTCTTCTAATTTGGTTTCTTTTATAAAACCTTGATTATTATAATCATTATCATGATATTTAAATTATTTAAAACAAACAATTGTCACTTCGAATGCACTTCTGATTTAACGGCAATGCTAAATAATTATCCTAACCACTTTGGATACACTTCTAATTTGGTTGCGGTAATAATATTTTAAAATGAACCCAAAAATAAAATTAATTACTAACATAAAAAAACCCTGATAAACAAACCATTGTCAAGAACTACATATACTCTGATTCTCCATTTCACATGGAGATACGCAGGAGCAGGAACTTACTCCTGTCGAGCCCCCGAAAAATAAAAATAAAAAAAGTCAATTAAAAATTAAAATATTAATAATATTTTATAAAAAGAAATTTTCAATAATAATTTTCTCATTAAAATGTTAAAAGCAAAAATAAAGTAAAAAAGTATTTGTTATATTTCAACTATTTTAAGGGTGAAATAAATATTTTCAAGTTATCTAGTTTTGCACATTTAATTAGAGGCAACTGTCCTTAAGACGGACGTTGTAGGGTGCTAATACCTTCCCTAGGCATAATAGACTCCCGAACCCAAAATTTGGTTTAGTAGACCACCTCTCTTAAAGGTTTTTTTCAATTTTTTCCTAGATAAGTATTGGTGGTGACTCCTCTGATTTTCATAAACGACTTTTTCACCATCCTGTTGAGACCCCCGCTTGTTGACAGTATGGTCTAAGCTAGGAACTAAACTCCTGTTCTACACTACGTGTCACCCACAAACAGATGGGCAAACTGAAGTGGTCAACAGATCCCTATCCATTATGTTAAGGGCACTCTTTCGAGGCAACCCCAAGTCTTGGGATGAATACCTTCCCTATATAGAGTTTGCATATAACCGGGTGGTTCAATGAACCACCAAGCATTCTCCTTTTGAGGTTGTCTAAGGTTTTAACCCTCTTACTCCTATGAATCTCTTACCACTCCCCCTTTCTCACTCTTTTCATAAAGATGTTTGTTAAGAAATTACATGAGAGGGTCAAAGCAAACATAGAACAACAGTCCAATGGATATGCTGCCTCAGCTAATAGGGGAAGGAAGGAGATCATCCTCGAAAAAGGGGATTGGGTTTGGCTTAATTTGAGAAAGGACTATTTTCCCGCTCAAAGGAAGTCTAAACTTAGCCCTCGAGGAGATGGACCTTTTCAGATCCTAGAGCGAGTGAATAACAATGCATACATCTTAGATCTCCCTTCAGAGTATGGTGTCAACCCTACTTTTAATATCTGTGACTTATCTCCTTTTGCAGGTGCTGATGAGGATGAAGACCCTTAGGATTTGAGGAAAAATCCTTCCCAAAGGGGAGGAGATGATGTGATCCTCCCTAGCAAGGGTCCTATCACTAGGGCCATGGCTATGAGGATAAAGGAGGACATGGCTAGAGTGGATGGAGGAAGACCTCACCTCCTCATGCGAATTGCCATTATGCCATAGTTCTTTTGTTTTTCCTTTGTATTGTTTTCCTTGAGTGGAATGGTCCAGCTTTTCTTTTGGCCTTGTATTTGGGCATTTTGTTTTGTATAGGCTAAGGGACTAAGTGGTTTGTGTAGTGATTATGTGGAGTGTATTAACTAATTTGGCAATTAAGGGGTGTTGGTGGGTTATTTTATTAACCACACCCCTCTTTTCTAATTAAACCCCAATTAGTTAGCACATGAAGCATGGAGGAGACAAGGTGGGGCCCTTGTTCCCCCCTAATAGGCGCCGAAATTCATCTAATGGCCACATGGCATCCTATATGGCATTTAGTTAGTTCTAAGATCCATAATTTTAGGAGCATGTGCTAATTATTTGAATTTGCACCTATTTGAATTTTCCCTCCAAATCTCACACAACCAACCTTCCTCCTTTTGCTATAAATATAACCCTCCACTCACTTGTATTGGCTACTCTTGATTTTGAATGAAATTGTGAGAGTTGCTTCATCTTTGAGTGTCTCTTCTTCTCAATCTTTGAGAGCTTCCTTTAGTGTTTTTATCAAGGGTTCCTTCCCTTGTAGCAAACACCTCCTTCTAGTCTTATCAAGCTCCTTGTAGCGCCTACCATCTCCATTTCTTTTCTCAATCATCACTCCATCTTCTTGTGGCCTTCCATGGAATAGATCTTGGGGAGAGAAGCATGCAAGGCGAGTTGCATCATGTGGTGATTAGAGCTAGTTCCTCCAAGGTCACGTTTCTAATCTTGTCTTACTTTTAATTTGTTGGTTTCTATCTTCTAGTTAATCTACTCCTTCTTTTAATCGGTTCATTTGAGTTGTTTGAGCTTTATCCTTACTTTTCTAGTAGTATCTTGTTTAGTAGTTTGTTCTTTGATTTTGCACTTCCATTATCTCTCTTTGTTTGGTGTAATTGCTTGTTCATTTGGTTCATCAAGTGCTGTGTGTTTTAGGTTCATTCTCTACTCTTATATAGCTTTTATTTGGTGTATTTTGTGCTTGGTTTAGTGCGTAAGAGATTGAGAAACCTTGGCCACATAGCTGTGCACAAAACCACAACCTAGTGGTGATCAATCTTGGCTAATCCAAAGCACAAGCCTCACTCTGTTTTTACTCTATTTTTATGCTTATTTTTATGGTTTATAATCTTGTGATTTTGTCAAAATAAGTCATGTTCATTCCATACCTTGTCATGTATAACTTCCTCCAGGTTTAACCTCTTCAATTTTTCAAAAAAAAGCTCCTAAAATACTCTTGAAAATTGAGCTTCTTAGAGGTTTACCTCTAGTCTAAGTCTCTTAAGAGTATTGTGCTTTTAGTTCAAGCATAATCCAAAAGTATTTTTCTAAATTTCAGCTCAATTTCACCTCCTATATCTTTTGTTATATTTCCTTTGTTAGTAGCCTTTCTTTTGTTCATGATTAACTAGTAGAATGTATGCATTAGTAAGTGTTGGGCGCATAAGTTGATGAATGGTTGAACCATCTTCTTTGATCTCCTTTTATGCCAAATGCTTATAGTACATTTCTATTTGTTAAACCATTGGATAGGCTATTGGAAACTTTGATTGGTATGCATTTGCTCAAAGTATTTTGGTGCGTTGAAAAACGAAATTTAAGACACACTTGTTAAACTTTACCAAAAAAAGAAAAAAAGGAAACTAGTTAAGCACGTTAAAAGCAAAAAAGGAAGAAGCAATTTTCAAAAAGAAATAATATAAAAATATTACTCAATACAATTTTAAAAAAAAAAGAGGGAAAAATTATCACGTATATAAACAAAAAAAAAAAAGAAGATAAAGTAGTGTGCTTAACTTGATCCATTTCTACAAATTTGTGTGTTCATGAAATTGCATCTATGTTAGTTTGTTCATAAATGCAAATTAAATGATGTTTGAGTCTTGATTGTGTTCTTCTCTAGCACCTTCTTAGGAAATCTTTTGTATGCTTACCTCTTTCTTTACCTTAATTCTAGTTTGTCTTATCTAATAATCTTCCTAGTCTTGTCAAGATACTCTTTATCCACTTGGATTAGTGACCTTTAATTGTGATTATCTTTTCTTGCTTTTTTCCTCCTATTCTCCAGTCCCTTGGATTTTTCTTTGCTTGCCACAAAGGTACCACTTAAGGACAAAGGCTAGAAGGGACACTTCCACAAGGGTGGTGTCTTAGGAAGAGTTTATTAAAAACACAAAGGAGAGGATCAAGGAGGAGAAGCAAGGGCGTGTAAGGACTTGACATAAGTGGATGTGAAGAACTAAATCATTTTCTAATTTCTTGTTTGCATTTATTTAAGGAGTGTTGGTATCCTTTCAAGGATCACTCCATTTGTTTGTAATAGTTCTTTTCTTGTTTAGTCTCTCGAAAATAAGGTGTGAAGAAGGAATTGGTACCCCATCTTCTACATCTTCTGGGAACACGTTTTAGATCCCTCATCTTTTAATTTCCTTTACTTTTAAAGCTTTCTTGACGTGTAGTATTGGCTTGAGTTCCAAAGACTCACATAAGCCACCTAGGGTGAAAACTAAGGAGAGGAGAATGTTTGTATTGTCTCGGCCAAACCCTAGGAATTTAGGACCTCTATACCATGTCTCAACACACACACATTAGCTTATCTTCAAACAAGAGTGTTAACCAAAGAATGAATTCTAAGGATAACTCTCTTGAAAATTTAACCATGGAATTTAGAGAGTGGATGAGAGGAGAAGAAATAAGAAGAGAAGAAAGAAAAAGGGAAAAATTAGAAAGATAGGAAAGAAGGGAGAGAGAAAAGGAAGAGAGAAAAAGAAGAAAGGGGGAGGAAGAAAAAAAAGAAAGAAAAAAGGAAAGAGAGGAAGAGAAAAGAGAAAAAAGACAAGAAGAGGAAATGAAAAGAAGAGAGGAACAAGAGAGATGTATGTGGGATAGAAAAATGAAGGGAGTAGTCATAGGGTCTCTTTCTAGAGGCAAGAGTAAGCATGAAGAGTATTATGAGGAGAGACCTAGAAGGAGTCATTACTCTCATTCATCCATGCATGAACAACCCCATCATCGTAGAGATAAAAAATTTTATCTCCCTCCCTTCCATGGGAGAGAAGATGTGGAAGCCTTCCTTGATTGGGAAGTCAAGGTTGAACAGCTCTTTAAATGTTTTGAAGTTAGAGAAGAGCGGAAAGTCCCTTTGGCGGCCCTTAGCTTCCAAGGGGATGCCCTTCATTAGTGGCAGGGTTTGACTAAAGAAAGATCTTGAACTCATATGCCTAAAATAAAATATTGGAATGATTTAATAAGTGCTATGAGAAGAATGCATATTCCCTCTTACTATGAGAGAGACCTATTGGATAAACTCCAAAGGTGTAGGCAACAAAACCTAAGCATAGAGGAGTATAGACAAAGGATGGAACTCCTCTTATTAAAAGTGAATATAAAAAAAAAAACTTAATGCCACCATAGCTAGATTTTTGTGTGGGTTGAATCCTGACATAAGGGATAAGGTGGAACTCTTCCTATACTCAAACCTAGATGAGTTAATCTAACTTGTTGTTAGGGCTGAGAATCAAATTAAAAGAAAAGGAATTAAAAGAGATTCTCAACCTTACACCAAGAGGGACCCACTAAAGGGGAATTTTATAAAAAAATTCCCTATAGAGGAACCCAAGTATCATAAAGAGCAAAAAACATCTCATATAGAAAGACAACCCCTACTACTGATCCTCAAGAAAGGCATAGTAGTATTAAGTTCTTTAAGTGTTTAGGGAGAGGTCATATTGCCTCCCAGTGCCCTAATAAGAAAACCATGATCATGCAGGGCCTAGACCTTTATAGCAGTGAGAGTAGCTCACCTTCCTCTTCCAGTAAGAATGAGGAAGAAGGGGGACATGCATCATCAGAATGTGAGGATGTCTACGCATATGAAGGGAACCTCTTAATGGTGAGAAGGCTTCTTGGAAGCCAACCCAATCTCAAAGGGAGAACATATTCCGCACCAGGTGCAAAGTGAATGAAAAAATATGTTCTCTCATTGTAGATAGTGGATCCTGTTGCAATTGTTGTAGCTCCCGGTTGGTGGAAAAGTTAGCCTTGACTCCACTTCCCCATCCAACCTTACAAATTACAATGGCTCAATGAGTCAAGGGAAATGGTAGTCAATGAGCAAGTTAGGGTTCCAATCACCATAGGGACTTACTCTAATGAGATTCTATGTGACATAATCCCTATGGAGGCTAGCCATATCTTGCTAGGTAGGCCATGGCAGTTTGATAAAAAAGCAATTCATAATGGCCATACCAACCAGATAGTCCTCACTCATTTGGATAGAAAGGTCAAGTTGTATCCTCTAACACCTGCCCAGGTCGCAGAGGATCAACTCAGCATGAAAAATAAAAGAGATGAGGAGCATTACAAAAAAAACAACAAAAACATAGTAAAAAAAAAAAGAGAAAGCTTCACCCCTAAAGCTTGAAAGGGGTAAGGAGAGGGATAAAAGAGGTGATGCCTCTTCCAAAAAGGATGTAAGTAAGGAGAGCTTATTTGCCACAAAAAATTATTTGAAGGAAGCTCTCCTCACTAACAAACCTTTTTATCGCCTCCTTTGTAAAGAGGCATCACCTCTAGTAAACACTGCACTTGAAAGCACTGCCATAGAAATTGGGCAGGAGATTCTACCGGAAGGGGTAAAAATGCTTTTAAAAGAATTTGATGATATATTCCCTAAAGAAATTCCCAAGGGACTTCCACCTGTTAGGGGTATAGAACATCAAATAGACTTGGTGCCCGGGACTAGCATACCCAATAGGCCCGCCTATAGGACCAGCCCCATTGAAATTAAGGAGATAGAATCTTAGGTCCAAGAGTTATTGGAGAAGGGTTGGGTTCAAAAAAGCCGCAGCCCTTGTGCTGTGCAGGTCTTGCTGGTGCCGAAGAAAAACGGCCAATGGCAAGTTGTATAGATTGTCAGGCAATCAATAACGTCACCATCAAGTACAGGTACCCTATCCCCCGACTAGATGATATGTTGGATGAATTACATGGGGCACAAATATTTTCTAAAATGGATCTTAGAAGTGGTTATCACCAAATCAGGATTAAAGAGGGTGATGAGTGGAAAACCGCTTTTAAGACTAAGTTTGGTCTTTATGAATGGTTTGTAATGCCTTTCGGGCTTACTAATGCCCCTAGTGCTTTCATGCGACTTATGAACCATGTTTTGAGGGATTGCTTAGGTAGGTTTTGTGTAGTTTATTTTGATGACATACTAGTGTATAGTAGGAGTCTAGATGATCATGTAGGACATCTTAGACAAGTCTTTTGCATTCTTAGGGAAAACCACCTCTTTGGAAACATTGAGAAATGAACCTTTTTGTGTAAGTGGTCTTTTTAGGTTTTGTAGTAAGCAAACAAGGGGTCCATGTGGATCCTGAAAAAGTTAAAGCCATCCAAGAGTGGCCCACCCCAAAATGTGTGACAGAGATCAAGAGCTTTCATAGTCTCGCTGGTTTTTATCGGTGCTTTGTGCCAAATTTCTCCACACTTTTTGCACCACTCAATGACTTGGTGAAGAAGGAAGTTCCCTTCCTTTGGGGTGAAAAACAAGAGGAAGCCTTCTGTCTTATCAAGCAAAAGCTCATTAACGCACCAGTCCTGGCATTACCAGATTTTCACAAAAACTTTTGAACTTGAGTGTGATGCCTTTGGTGTGGGGGTAGGAGCTACGTTGTTGTAGGGTAGGCACCCTATTGCTTACTTCAGTGAAAAACTTAACGATGCCCCTCTCAACTACCCCACCTATGACAAAGAGTTTTATGCCCTGATAAGAGCCTTTCAGACTTGGGAGCATTACCTTGCTCCTAAGGAGTTTGTCATTCACAATGACCATAAGTCACTTAAATATCTGAGGGGACAAGGCAAGTTAAACAAAAGGCATGCAAAATGGATGGAATACCTTTCCCTATGTCATCAAATACAAAAAGGAAGCATAATGTGGTAGCCGATTTTGGGTTTTGATGACATATGGGCCATGTTTCGGCCCCATCTTTGCAGCCTCTACATCTGCATCTAAAACCCTTAATGGGTTCTTTATCAGTGAGGGGTATCTCTACAAAGGGAGCAAGCTTTGTATACCTAGAGGATTCATCAGAAAATTGCTCACAAAAGAGAGCCATGAAGGTGGGCTCATGGGGCATTTTGGGATTTCTAAAACTCTTATATTTTTATAAGAAAAATTCTTTTGGCCCCATATGAAGAGAGACGTCCATAGACATTGTACTAGATGTATAACTTGTCTTCAGGCTAAGTCTAAGGCAATGCCCCATGGGTTGTACACACCTTTACTTGCTCCTTCTGCACCTTGGCTGGACATCAGCATGGACTTTGTCCTTGGCCTCCCTCGTATCCAATGAGGTGCAGACTCTATCTTTCTGGTAGTTGATAGATTTTCAAAAATGGCCCATTTTATACCCAGCCACAAAATAGATTATGCGAGCAACATCGCAAGACTTTTCTTTAGAGAGGTTGTCCGCTTGCATGGCATACCCTCCACCATAGTGTCAGATAGGGATGTAAAGTTCCTTAGCCATTTTTGGAAAACTCTATGTGTACGCACCATTTTTTAAAATAAAAATTAAAAAAAAATAAAAATAAATCCAGATAAAAGCAAAATGCCATTTCCATACACTGTCAACATACATAACAATGTTCAGAATACACCTCAATACCAGAAAGCTCAAAATAGAAAATTTTATGGAAAAATAAAAAATAATAACAACGAAAACCACAGAAATCCGAGGATGAAAATGAGAGGAGAGTGGTCAACCTGAACCACTGCCATGCCTGAGCTCTTTGAATCAATGGAGATGCTCTTTGGCTCAGCTACATCACTAACATAATCCCATAAAATCTGAAGATAAAATGTTTAAATTTTGGTGAGTAAAACAAGTTCAAGATGACTCTATAAAAGGGGGCACTTGAAGCAGAAAGGGGGACTTTTTTCGGGAAGAAATTTTTAAAAAAGGGAGTTACTTTTTTGGAGGAGAAGAAATAGCTTGGAAGAGGAGAAGAAAACGACGAGGTGGAGAGCCAAAAAAGGAGAGTTTTGAAGGCTAAATATGTATTAATCTACACTATTATTTTTAAAATCCAGTAAAAAAATATTCGAAATAGGAAAACAAATTACTTACCCTTTTAATCCCCACCGGAAACAAACTCCGGTGGTGTAGGTGTCATCGGAAAGACCGTCGGAGCCGGGCTGCCGCCAGAGAGCCTCTCCCCTTTTCTCTCTCCTTCGTGCTCCCCTTCCCCCCCTCTGCAACCCTTTCTCTTTTGAAAAAAAGAGAAAAAGAACGTAGCTTAAAGGGGACACAACATGCGTCCCCATGATTATACATTTTTTTTTCGAAAAATCATATTTTACTAAGTTCACCACCGTGAAACGGCTATTCGCACTCCCCTTTTGGTCAAACGGTCAAACTGTTATCTACACCTCCATTTCTTGCTGTTTGCGCCTCAGCCCAATAATAAATGGGTACTATCCGCACCTCCTATTTTTACTATTCGCACCTGTTTTACATCATGACCCATTTTGTGTTTTTTACCTCTGTTTACTATTTACACCGCAGCTTTTGCTCAATGTATTTCTTTCATTTTTAAACTGAAATGCATTATTTTTAGCCTTTTGTGAGTATAAATTGTAACTTTTTTTTATTTTATTTATTCTATCATTTTTCTTTTATTTACGTTTTTCTAGTTAACATGCTACGAATATCCGAAATAACAACTAATCAAATCAAATCTAACCATAATAATAATGTTAATAATATTAATTTAAAAAATGAAACTTATAATAACTATTTTACATTTTTTTCCAACTTAAATGTTATAAAACCTTTAGCGGTTATAATTACAAAAGAAATTTAATGATGGTAACTTTATATGCACTTCTAATTTGACTATCACGAAAACTAAAATAACCACTATAGATGCATTTCTAATTTGGTTTCTTTTTATAAAATCTTGGTTATTATAATTATTATCATGATATTTAAATTATTTAAAAACAAATGATGGTCACTTTAGATGCACTTCTAATTTGACCATTACGAAAACTAAAAGAACCACTTTAGATGCACTTCTAATTTGGTCTTTTATAAATTTTAGTTGTAATAAATATTATTACATCATTTAGATTATTTAAGAAAAATGTAATAATGGTCACTTTAGATGTACTTCTAATTTGATCATTACGAAAACTAAAATAACCACTTTAGATGCTCTTCTAATTTGGTTTCTTTTATAAAACCTTGATTATTATAATCATTATCATGATATTTAAATTATTTAAAACAAACAATTGTCACTTCAAATGCACTTCTGATTTAACGGCAATGCTAAATAATTATCCTAACCACTTTGGATACACTTCTAATTTGGTTGCGGTAATAATATTTTAAAATGAACCCAAAAATAAAATTAATTACTAACATAAAAAAACCCTAATAAACAAACCATTGTCAAGAACTACATATACTCTTATTCTCCATTACACATGGAGATACGAAGGAGCAGGAACTTACTCCTGTCGAGCCCCCGAAAAATAAAAATAAAATAAGTCAATTAAAAATTAAAATATTAATAATATTTTATAAACAGAAATTTTTCAATAATAATTTTCTCATTAAAATGTTAAAAGCAAAAATAAAATAAAAAAGTATTTGTTATATTTCAACTATTTTAAGGGTGAAATAAATATTTTTAAAGTTATCTAGTTTTGCACATTTAATTAGAGGCAACTGTCCTTAAGACGGACGTCGTAGGGTGCTAATACCTTCCCTAGGCATAATAGACTCCCGAACCCAAAATTTGGTTTAGTAGACCACCTCTCTTAAAAGGTTTTTTTCAATTTTTTCCTAGATAAATATTGGTGGTGACTCCTCTGATTTTCATAAACGACTTTTTCACCATCCTGTTGAGACCCCCGCTTGTTGACAGTATGGTCTAAGCTAGGAACTAAACTCCTGTTCTTCACTACGTGTCACCCACAAACAGATGGGCAAACTGAAGTGGTCAACAGATCCCTATCCATTATGTTAAGGGCACTCTTTCGAGGCAACCCCAAGTCTTGGGATGAATACCTTCCCCATATAGAGTTTGCATATAACCGGGTGGTTCAATGAACCACCAAGCATTCTCCTTTTGAGGTTGTCTAAGGTTTTAACCCTCTTACTCCTATGAATCTCTTACCACTCCCCCTTTCTCACTCTTTTCATAAAGATGTTTGTTAAGAAATTACATGAGAGGGTCAAAGCAAACATAGAACAACAGTCCAATGGATATGCTGCCTCAGCTAATAGGGGAAGGAAGGAGATCATCCTCGAAAAAAGGGATTGGGTTTGGCTTCATTTGAGAAAGGACTGTTTTCCCGCTCAAAGGAAGTCTAAACTTAGCCCTCGAGGAGATGGACCTTTTCAGATCCTAGAGCGAGTGAATAACAATGCATACATCTTAGATCTCCCTTCAGAGTATGGTGTCAGCCCTACTTTTAATATCTGTGACTTATCTCCTTTTGCAGGTGCTGATGAGGATGAAAACCCTTAGGATTTCAGGACAAATCCTTCCCAAGGGGGAGGAGATGATGTGATCCTCCCTAGCAAGGTCCTATCACTAGGGCCATGGCTATGAGGATAAAGGAGGACATGGCTAGAGTGGATAGAGGAAGACCTCACCTCCTCATGCGAATTGCCATTATGCCATAGTTCTTTTGTTTTTCCTTTGTATTGTTTTCCTTGAGTGGAATGGTCCAGCTTTTCTTTTGGCCTTGTATTTGGGCATTTTGTTTTGTGTAGGCTAAGGGACTAAGTGGTTTGTGTAGTGATTATGTGGAGTGTATTAACTAATTTGGCAATTAAGGGGTGTTGGTGGGTTATTTTATTAACCACACCCCTCTTTTCTAATTAAACCCCAATTAGTTAGCACATGAAGCATGGAGGAGACAAGGTGGGGCCCTTGTTCCCCCCTAATAGGCGCCAAAATTCATCTAATGGCCACATGGCATCCTATATGGCATTTAGTTAGTTCTAAGATCCATAATTTTAGGAGCATGTGCTAATTATTTGAATTTGCACCTATTTGAATTTTCCCTCCAAATCTCACACAACCAACCTTCCTCCTTTTGCTATAAATATAACCCTCCACTCACTTGTATTGGCTACTCTTGATTTTGAATGAAATTGTGAGAGTTGCTTCATCTTTGAGTGTCTCTTCTTCTCAATCTTTGAGAGCTTCCTTTAGTATTTTATCAAGGGTTCCTTCCCTTGTGGCAAACACCTCCTTCTAGGCTTATCAAGCTCTTTGTGGCGCCTACCATCTCCATTTCTTTTCTCAATCATCACTCCATCTTCTTATGGCCTTCCATGGAATGGATCTTAGGGGGAGAAGCATGCAAGGCAAGTTGCATCAGTAATCAATTACCAGTTATCCCTACCTATATATTCAGTGTTTTCTCTCTCCACACGCAGAACCCTTTCAGCTCCTTTCTCAAAATGGCGCCAACCCTTTCAAATCTTCAATTCTCCTTCAATTTTGCACCAAAATTCATTCTGTAAGTTTCAATTACTTCATTTCATCCTCCTTTTCAATTCCCACCAAACAAATTTCTCAAAATCTTCCTCAAAATGGCTGAATCTGCAAAAAGATGTCAGGGCTCTTCCTCCTCCACCACCACTGGAAGCCGTCAACGTGGTGGCACCAATAATCCCTCCACACTCCCACACTCCCCTATTATTCTGTTTTCCAACAATGCTCAACAGGAGAGGTACTATGCTCATTTTTCCAGCCATGAGATTCGTGATCCTAAATATGTCAATGATAAGTTCTTTGATGAAGAACATTTGATTTTTATGACACCTTATGCGCTTATGGGTTACTTGATTTTCTGACTTTAAAGGAACCTCATTTTCCTGATTTAGTTTGAATCTTCTATAGCAACATGCGTATTAGCGAGGCCATTATTTTTAGTGAAGTAAACAAATTTTCTATTGTGATTGATCAATCCCTCTTTTACACTCTGACAAAATTAGAAAGTCAAGAGGTTTCTTTCGAAGGCTTTATTATTGATGAGTGGAAGAATGATTATTCTACTCATAATGCTCATTTAATGGTCATTATTGATAATGCTAATATCACTGGTCGATTGCTTGTTGGTTCTCTGAAATTTGAATGTCAGATTATGCATTATATCATCGTTCGGGTATTACTCCCTTGTTCAACCAATCTTGCTCAAGTTACTGAAGAAGATTTAATCATCATGTTTTGACTAGGAGACCCATTAATTGGGCTCATCTTGTGCGCAACTGTATGAATAAATCTTTATGTGACAATGCTTCTCAACCATATCCACAAATTATTACCAATTCTTGAAACACTTTAATATTTCCCTTGATGGTGTCCCTTTTATCAAGGTCAAGAGATCTTTTGAAATTGGTGTTAATACTCTTTCCTCTTTTGGTTATTGCAAAACTTTCAATCACTAATGGGTTTGTAAGCAGGATTATCAAGATCATTCTCCTGATGATCGTACTCCTTCCCCACCACTGCCGGCTCCACACTCTGCTCTTCTTAATGATGTCCTCCATGGCATTCAAGATCTTCATGCTTTTGTTGATGAGCGTTTCACTTTTGTCGATACTCACCTTACTCATCTTGAAGATGATATGGGACATCTTTGTCGACACTTTGACTCTACTTAGCTTATGTTTTCAGCATATGTATGTTTGTGATCATTTTAAACATTAAAATCCTTGCTTAAAAATCATTTATCTTAACCAATTAGTCTTTCAATTGTTTCTTTCTTCCTGCCCTTCATTGTTTTTTATGTTGCCAAAGGGGGAGAGACTTGTAAGGTAAGGAAATTATATTAGGATATTATTGTTTTTGACAACTAAATTATTACTTGCTCTATTTTCAAGAAAACTATTTACAAACTATACAATACTCATAAAAGTCAATAAATGTTAAATAAAGGGGGAGTGATCGATAAATATATATGTCATTATTTTTCCTTCTCTTAAAGATGGTTGTCATCATAAAAAAGGGGGATAATGTAAATGCTAAGGTGTTACAGGTTTTGATGATGTCAAAAGTGACAAGAAATGTTGATACAAAAGCAAGGAAGCAAAAAGAACAAAACAACATTGACAGATATTCAAGTATTAATGTTAAGTTAGAAAAAGGAATTAACTTAGTTATTGTATAAAAGAATCTCAACGAATTTTCATAACCTTGGTTTGGCAAGATATGTTTTTTTATCAGTTCAAAATTATGAACTGGTAATCAATTACTAGGCTATGTAATCGATTACCAGAGATCTTAATTTTTGAAATTTTGAATTCAAAAGTGACAATGGCGCAAAATTTTAAATCATGTAATCGATTACAATTTTGATGTAATCGATTACGAGAAAAATTGTTATCACAAAATTCAAAAATCACAATCTTTCATGAAACGGTACAATATTACAAGTCATGTAATTGGTTACTAGTTGATGTAATCGATTACTAGTAAGTTGTAACGAAAAATTTGAAAAGTCACAACCTTTCATGAAAGAACACATTACTTTAGTTTTAACACTATAAATAAGTGACTTTTCTTCTGTTTTAAAACACAAATTCTTCTAATCTTTTTTTGAACAAAAACTCTTGCCCAAACACTTGCAAATTCTAGGAGAGTTCTTATAGGATCTTGAAGTTGTATCATCCTCTCTTTAAGAGAGATTCTTCTTTTTCTTCTTCTGATCACTAATTGTATTCAAGAGAGACTTCTTGAGTGGTAAAAGGAATCTCAAACACAAGGAAAAGGCTCCCAAGATGATTGAGGATTCATCTATTTGTAAAGTGATTTACAAAAGTAGTAAAAGCTCAAGTAGGGATACTTGAGAACTGGATGTAGGCAAGTGGATTGACCGAACTAGTATAAAAAGAGTTTCCATATTTCTCTTCCCTATACTCCTATTTATTTACTCTATTTGCATATTTGAACACTTCACTTTTATTTTCAAATGTTCTATTATAAAATCAAATAGAAAGAAAACTAAGTTTAAATTTTGATCTACTTAATTCACTCACCCTCTTAAGTAAATTGAGGCAACTTGTCTAACACTCCATTTCACCTTAGTTAGCCTTTTCATGGAAGTAAGATCTAGGGAACAAGATAAATCTTCATCACAAAATTTTTCATCTCAAATACTTTGAGAATTTTAGCGTTTGAACTCCGTTATTAACTTTTAATTAGTGTTTGTTACAAGTATTTCATTGACATTGATAGAAACTATGATTCAATTAGCATTGACCATTCTTAAATATAATTTAGCTTCACTTGAACTCTTGTCCAAGGTTTCAAAGATAATCATCAATTCTACCATACCAAGCCTTAGGGCCTTGTTTAAGACCATGCAAGGTTTTCTTTAGCTCGTAAACCTTCTCGATCCTCTTGTCCCTTGACTTGAATCCCTCTGGTTGTTCCACAAATATCTCCTCGTACAAATAACAATTTCAAAAAAGCATATTTTACATCTAAATGTTAAATTTTCCATCCTTTGTGTGCAACCAAAGCAAACAACATTCTTATTATATCAAAGCATGCAACTGAGGCAAATCTTTCTAAACAAATCTCCTCGAACACTTGAGCGTATCCTTTCACTACTATTTTGGCCATGTATTTCTTTATAAGGCCATTTGCATTTAGTTTTTGGCTCTATAAGTCCATTTGATTCTATGGGTTGTTTGTTCACCATCTCCCATATGTTAGTTTTTTTTTCACTTCATCTCTTCCTCCATATTTTTGCTTAATATGGGATGTTGTACCTTTGGTAGATCTTAGATAGAGATTTTGTACCTTTAACAAGCATCTCATCTATATCATCATAAAGGAATTGTGGGATATCTGGAAGTTGCTTCCTTGTTGGTTCCTCTTAGATCCATTGTTAATCCTCCATGAATTTGAAATCTCTACTCACATGAATTTTTTCATTTTATGGTTGGAAAATTTTGTAAGTTTAGAAGAGATACTATATCATGTGAAAACACCAGGTTTAGCCTTTTTATCAAGTTTGTTCATCTTCACCTATGAAACATAAAAGAAACAAACAGCAAAAAAATTTAGATTTTGTAAATCTAGTTTGTACCAAAACCATCTTTTAAGTGGAGTTTTTTTTATTCAAAACTCTGGTTGGTTCCCTATTAAGCAAATATCCAACAATGGTTGTAGCTTCTACCCATAACATATTTGGCAACTCCTTTTCATGCTACATACACCTTATCATCTCCATAATACTTCTATTTTTCCTCTTCATAGAATTTGTCAAAGGTTTCATTTGAATATTCCTTCCCATTATCTGATCTTATTGAATGTAACCTGCAACCACTTTGATTCTCCACCAATGCTTTATATTTCTAGAATATATCAACAATCTAAATCATAGATTTAAAGATATAAATCTAACAAAATCTGGAGTAATAACAATCAATGTAATATAGTATTTATTACCATTTAAATAGGATACTCTCTAAAGTTCTCCAACATCTATATGTACCAACTACAACTTATGTATTGCTCTACATGTTTTTTGGGGAAACAGTCTAATAATTTTCTTGCCAAATTGACAAGCCACACAATTAGCCATCTTCTCTTCAAGCAATGTCACACCTTTCACTAAGCCATGTTTCTACATGTATAAAAAGTCTAGCAAGGTGAAAATGTTTTGAGTCTCTTGTGCCACAATTCAAGATTGTTAGTTATGCTTGGAAAAGTTCTTTGCTCCTCCTTCGTTAGACTTAAAGCATAAATTTTGGCTCTCATTTTCAACTTGAATACATCTTTGCCTTTTCTGGTCTTGATCAACCATCATTTATCTTTAGATACGAATTTGAAACCGTTTTCTACAAGTTATGCAACACTGAGCAAATTTTGGTAAATGTTAGGGACATATAAGACATCGGAGATATATTGAAAACCTATCAAGCTTTCAATAGCAATGGTCCATTTTCCCTTGACTAAGATGAAATCACTATTTCCATTTTTACTTTATAAATGATGGTTTTATCAAGCTCTTGAAAAGGTTTCTGGTCATTGGAAATATGGTTTGCGTAGCCACTATCTATTAACCATGAGTCACTAGAATTGCTGCTTATATAGCAAAGCACGTTGCAACAAAGAGTTTCTCATTTTCTTGTTCCTCTATAGTCATCTTTATCTCCTTTGGTGTAGATTTACAAATTCTCTCTATATTTTCCATATCACCATATTTTCAGCACTTGACATCTGGTCTCCACCAACATCTTCTCTAAGGATGGTTTGTCTTTTTGCAATACTGCCAAGGAGGAAAAGTCTCACTTGTTGATTGGTGGAGTCTTCTATTTTTTTGTTCTTTTGCCAGATCCACCTCTTGAATTTTGTGCTTTCATATGAAAATCTCTTTATACTACCTCCTCCTGTGATGCATGCCTCCCTTGATCTTTTTCTAGAGGTTTTCTTCTTTGGTGAAATGGTTTATGGAAAGGTAAGAAGTGAGGTGGTTTTAGGCGCCACTTAAGGTAAGATAAGCCTAAGAGGGAAAGTTTGCCACAAGGGATGAAACCCTTGATAAAAACCTAAGGAATTCTCAAAGAGAGAAGGGTGGACACTAACAGAATTTTGGCCAACTCAAGGTTTTTCCATTCAATAAAGTGTAAAAAATACAAGAGTGTGAAGAAGCACCATTTTATAGAGGAATCTAACCTCTTGGACAAGTCAAGAACGAAAGGAAGGGCTAGGATTAAAAGGAGTCATCCAAGGGAGGAGGATTGAAGCCCAAAGTCCAATCAATCCCCTCCTTTAGATGAGAATTGGTGCCCAAGCTACCTCATCCAAGGGCCAAAATTACTCCTTTATTAGTTTTGGGTTTTATTTTGGAAAAGAGGGTGTAGTTATCAAACTACCCCCTTATTTCCTAAATAAAGGCCCAAAAGCTAATCTTACCCCTTCTTATTACTAAAACACCTCCTAGAAAATTAAATGGACTAATACATGTCCAAAATAAAATCCTAGGTTCCTAAAATAAAAATTACAAGTAAATAAGTCATGACTTGCATAACTTG
Source organism: Psophocarpus tetragonolobus (assembly GCA_037954015.1). Lineage (NCBI taxonomy): Eukaryota > Viridiplantae > Streptophyta > Magnoliopsida > Fabales > Fabaceae > Psophocarpus > Psophocarpus tetragonolobus. The sequence goes on along the minus strand of CM075690.1, from coordinate 47,370,579 downwards.
ATGGTCATATGGAGGTGAGATCTTCCTCCTTTTACTCTAGCCATGTCTTCTTCTATTATCCTAGCCATGACCCTAGTGATAGGGCCCTTGCTTGGGGAGAATGCATCATCCTGCCTCATGATTCTTCTTTGCTCCTAAGCTGATGAAGCATTTATCAATTCTCCCAAAATGATGTTTCATAGGTATTTTGACTCCTTTAGTGCCAATATTTAGGATTTATATTTTTCTATAATAGTGACAAGAAATTTTGTGCAGTTCTTTCATCTAGAAGGTCCCTACTAAGAAATCACACTTTTTCACTCTACTTAAAAGTTTATCAACATTGCCTTTGATTGCTTTTGTCTTCTTCATGCTCTATACCTCAAATTCTCTCGTCAAGTTGAGAACTTGCATGACCTTTGGTTCTTTCACAACCATGATATTCATATTTGAGATACTCTCAAATGGCTTTAGAAGACTTCAAGTCAATAATTGTTGTATTAATTTTGATACTATAGAAATAGGAAATTTTTAGCAAACCCTTGCATGATTGTATAGCTAAGCAATTTGGGAAAATTAAGAAAACCAATAACATTGAGAGGAGAGGTGTTGGCACTAGATGTTAGAGGGAAATTAAATGCTCAACCAGGGACATGGATGGAACTGTGTAGGAGTAAGGACGAGGAACACTGAAGAATGAAAACTGTGGAAAGTGAGGTATCGACCAATAAAGCATGAATTCAGATGATATTATGCCACTGTTATGAGACACATTTAAATCTCACTAATTGTTTCACTCGAAAACTAAGAATAACCTCTGTCAACATGTCTTCCTTTCTAAGAATGGAGAAAAGGCACATTATGAATTATAAACAACAAACAAGAATATGGGTATTACTGTGTGAAAGCACTCTTTGTTGGATTATATATTGAATGAAACATATATTTCTCATATATTATTTATTTTTCATGAATTTCTTTATTGTTTTAAAAATATTTTATTCAATTGATTTATTTTGTACGTGCCTTTAGACTGAGACTTACTTTTCTATTTTTATTTTATTTTTTTATATTAAATAATTAGAAACTATTTTTAATTTGAATTAGTGTTATATTTTAGTTATCATATTTGTTTGTTCTGACTGATGTTCTCTTTCATATTTGTTGTGATATAGTTTTAATATGGTTGTCAATTATCCTGTTTTTAAGATTTGGGTTTGCAACAAATATCTTTTACTAATTTTAGAACATTGGAGAAAAATATATTCAATTACTTTTATTCAAATAGTAATGTGGTTACAATCTCTTTTATAAATTGGGCTTTTATTTGACTCTAAAAAGTGTAGATATTGCTGGGCAATTGTTTCTTGTAAAGAAAAATAGTTCTCTTTGTTCTAATACTTTAATCTTGTCTAAGAAGAGTCTGTTAAATTCTACCAGTTTGGTATGCCACACAAGTAAATCCTTAAGGATTTATTGTTCCTTCTAAATTTTCATAAATTGCATTGGGTAAACCTTGCTTCTTGTTTAAACAACAACCCATTCTTCCAACCATTTCTCCTTGGCTTCACTACATTTCATTGATTTCAATCCTTCAAAGAAAGAGTATATTACTATTATGATTGGGTGTCTATGATGAAAAACACTAATATGATGGAGAGGTAGAACTACTTTTGTTATTGTTTCATTCATTTGATAAAAATGGTTCCCAAAGGTACACATGTGCAACATAATAAGTTAATTTGTAACGTGTGCAAGGTCTGCTTTTTTTGTGTTAGTGGTTCATGATATGGTTTAATTATTTTAATCAATGTTATTTTCTTTATTTTACTCCTTTTAAAGGAGAACCTTAAAAAATTAAAACAATATCTATTAATTATATATTGTTATTCAAGTTTGTTTGTAGACTTTTGATTATAAGTTTGAGTCATAATCAATTATATATTAACAAATATAATATCTATTATAAAGATAGGGAATTTCCTAAAGCCCAAATGGCATTGGGAGACTTCAAGTCCATAATTCTTTTATTAATTTTGATACCATGGAAAGAGGAAATTTTTAGCAAACCCTTATATGATTGTATAACTCTAAGGATGAGTTTGGTAAAATTAAAAAGTCAACAACAACATTGATAGAAGAGGTGTTGGCACCAAAAGATACAAGTGGGAAATTAAATACTTAATTAGGGACATGGACGAAAGTGTGTAGGAGTAAGGACACGGAACACTAAAGAATGAAAACTGTGAAAAGTGAGGTGTTGACCAATTAAGCATGAATTCAAATGATAGCATCCCATTGTTATAAGACACATTTAAATCTAACTAATTATTTCATTGGAAAACTGAGAATAGTCTTTGTCAACATGTCTTCCCTTTAGAGAATAGAGAATAAGACACATTATGAATTATAAACAACAAATAAGAATATGGGTATTACTGTGTGAAGGCACTCTTTGTTGGATTATATATTGAATGAAATATATATTTCACTAGTATTATTTGTTTTTCATAAAATTTTTTATACATTTTAAAATTATTTTATTCAACTTAGTTATCGTGTCCATGCCTTTAAATTGAGTCATACTTTTCGGTTTTCATTTTATTATTTTATATTAAATTAATTGAAAATTATTTTTAATTTGACTGAGTCTTATATTGTAGTTATCTTATGCGTTTGTTTTGATGGGTATTCTCTCCATATTTGTTGTGAAATAGTTTTATTATGGGTGTCACTTATCTTTTTTTAAAGATTTAATTTTGCAACAAAAATATTTTACTGACTTTAGAACATTGGAGCAAAATCTATTCAATTAGTTTTATTGAAATAATAATGTGGTTACAATCTCTTTTATAAATTGGGCTTTCATTTGGCTTTAAAAAGTGGAGATATTCCTTGGCACTTGTTTCTTTTAAAGAAAAATAGTTCTTGTTGTTTTGATACCTTAGTCTTGTCTAAGAAGAGTTTGGTAAATTGTGGGAGATTTTTGTACCACATAAATAAATCTTTAATGACAATGTCTTTAACATATGTCACAGACTTATTGTTTATTTTTGGAAGCATTATTGCTCAACCTTTTTCAACAATCTTAAGGATTTATTGCTCCTTCTAAGTTTTCATAATTGCATTGGATAAAGCTCGCTCCTTGTTCAAACAACAACCCATTCTATCAACTATTTCTCCTTAGCTTCACTACATTTCATTGATATCAATCCCTTAAAGAAAGAGTATATTACTATCATGTTTGGGTGTCTACGACGAGATAAAACCAGTTTGATGAAGAGGTAGAACTACTCTTGTTAATGTTTTATTCATGTGATAACAATGGATTCCTAAATGTGCACTTGCGCAACCTGATAAGTTGATTTGTAATGTGTGCAAGGTCTCATTTTTTTTATTTAATAGGTTTTTGATATGGTTCAATTATCTATTTCGAATCAATGTGATTTTCTTTATTTAACTCCTTCTAAAGGAGAACCTCTAAAAACAATTTTAAAACAATATCTATTAAGTGTATGGTGTTAGTCTTTTGATTAAAAGTTTGAGTCGTGATCAATTAAATATTAACAAAAATAATACCTATATATAAAGATAGGGAATTTTCTATAGCCCAAATCTCATTGACGTGTGTTGTATTTTGCCTATTATTAATTGTAATTAAATATTATATGTTTTGAAGATTTTTATTACACTATGCATTAATTTAGGATAAACAATATGAGTTGAAAGGTTTTGACCATCTTATACATAACAATGTGATTTCTCAAAGCTTTATTATAATTGTGGGATAAAATATGAATTGCATGCAATGTGCATATATATGAGTTTAATTGGTATTCATTGTCGGTCACTGCATATAAATGAAAATTTATATAAATGAAAAATTATGATTGAACGTCTGTCAGTGCATATTAATTAAACTTTCTCTCTCTCTCTCTCTCTATATATATATATATATATTATGAGACCAATATGTCTATCGATTTTATTGATGTACTTTTATATATGAGTCTTCATATTTGTTTTTAAAGTCATTATCATATATGACATAAGTTATTAGAATTATTAAAAATGAAGTTTGAGTAATTTTTTTATGTGGCTATATGTCAAGTGTAATATTCTACATATTACAAATTTGTGTAACATAAAATACTTAAGAGATACTATAAATAGGGTATAATAGAATTTTCCTTTTATTATTGGATACAATGATATGTATTGAATTTTTAATCCACTAATAGTTGTGTTATTACACTTGATTGTGATAGAGCTACTTAGAGATCAACCATACAAATGATAATTAAATTTAAGTATTTTACTATAGAGATGGTTGATCAAAAGGCTTAGTGGTTAAAAATAAACCACTTATGCAAATATTCCTTTAAAATATATACATATATACTTTGAAAAATAACATGTGCTAGAGCAATTGTGCAAAAGATATTTTTTTTGTGAAGTCAGTATTAATGGATTTGACCGATTCCTTTGACTTAATGTGATTGGAGATCCCATGAAAAAGGTTCATATAGGTAAAAACAAGTTACTAGTTAGTTCTGCTAACACAATTTATTTTTTCTCTTCCCATGATGTTAGATGTGTTATATTACATTATTGAGATGTAAGCTTAAAACTTTTAATGAATTTGATATCATTTATGGGTGGTGTATGAATTCTGGCATACACTTGATGAAATCACCTATATGAATATCAAGTGGGGCCACTTGTAGGATATGTTCGCATAATCTATAGAGTATTCATGAATTACCAGGCACACACATGGCCTATTAGCGCAAAATGGTGCCAACAATGAGAATTGTGAGGTTGTAATGTGATTGATTGACTGCTAATATACATGAAAGTATATTGGTTCATAGAAGTTTCCTTAACCAACTCACTTGTATATTACGTTTCATCATTCCAGATCTAGTTCATAGTCCAAAAGACACTAGACTCATGCACTTATACTCATGATAAGTTAACACAAGATTATAATTATTTTTTTAAAATTTGATTGAAATGTGTTATAATACTTTTGAAATTGTGGGGGATTGTTAGATTATATATTGAATAAATATATATTTCACAAGTATTATTTGTTTTTCATGAAATGTTTTATTAGTTTTAAAATTATTTTTATTTAATTTAGTTATCATGACATGTCTTTAGATTAAGTTTTACTTTTTGGTTTTCATTTTATTATTTTATATTAAATTAATTGGAAACTATTTTTAATTTGACCGAGTCTTATATTGTAGTTATCTTATGTGTTTGTTCTGACTGATATTTTCTTTCATATTTGTTGTGAAACAGTTTTAATATGGTTGTCAGTTATCGTGTTTTTTAAGATTTGGTTTTGCTACATATATATTTTACTGATTTAAGAACATTGGAGAAAAATATATTCGATTAGTTTTATTCAAATGTGGTTAAAATCTCTTTAATAAATTTGGCTTTTATTTGATTCAAAAAAGTGGAGATATTGTTGGGCAGTTGTTTCTTTTAAAGAAAAAATAGTTCTTTTGTTGTTCTGAAACCTTAGTCTTGTCTAAGAAAAGTCTGTTAAATTTTATTCTAAAAAGTGGAGATATTTGAATACTCTTGATGCACCGCACATATATGTGTCCCTTATACCTACATTTAAAAAGTGTACGTCTAACTGACTTCATATCCCACATAGGTAGCAACTTTGATCCTCATCTCCACACTCGTTAGGTACCTATCTATACCTGCACTTGCGACCAACACTTATGTGTAGAGATAAAAAATCAATATTGCTTACACATAAGTAAATATAATATGAAAAATAAGTCAATATAACTTTAAATAGAATAAAAATTATAAAATACTCTCTAATGTTTTATATGATTACACGTAATCCTATTTTTTTTTATTCATAACATCAAATAATGTTATAAGTTCATTAAGAGTTATTTCATAAATAATTATTTTTCTTGTAAATTTTATTTTTATTTATTAAATTTGTGTAAAATATATTATTTGACTCTTTTTATTGTATAATTATATTATGTATCATAAATTGTAATACAAATAATTTTTTTAACAATATTTTTCACTCAATTATAATTATGTAGTATCATATAATATAATTGTATTAAATAATATTTTATATAAGGTGGGAAAGGGGATACTATAGTACCATAGCCGCATAATTTTTTCAAATCCCCTCATATTAATACCCACTTTTGTGAGTAATTACTCACCCTATATGAGGCTATTTTTCTGGTTACCCATGGGGTCTAAGTCCACTTGGTGAATAGAGACGTTTTTTCTTGCTCAGTGCTACCTTTTGCTGCTTGAGGGCCTTATTCTTCCTTAGACATTGAGAGTTACCATCGCCTCAAGGTCTATCATGTTATCCTTTAAAACCTTGAAGTCATTGCCTCAAATTTAACTCCTTGACAACATCTACCGATTTCTTCTTCTCCTTAACAACAAACTTTAGCTTCCCTTTGCGTCAATGATTTTGGACTTGAAGTGTCACATAGAGGCAAGAAACTGGATGAGGGAAACCTCAGTTGAGTCAAAGCTACCCTCAGCTCTCACATAGTCCATCATCCCTTTTTTATTTCAAGCATCATCCCTTTCTTTTGTAAGCATCATCCCCTTATCTTGTTTGGAAAGCAATATTCAGAAACTGAGAAGGTGTAAAATTCATATTCCACAAAGATGGGACATCCAGGGTAACTGTGCAATGATCCAACCTAGGCATTCTCTGCTTCTGGTGATAGAACACCATCTGCCCATGACAAGTAGAGGTACAAGCTGTAAAAAAAGCAAAACGACACTTAGCACCTTAAGCCAACAAACACACAATACCAAATACGTAAAGCATAAGACAAACCTAGATGCATAAGACAAACCTAGATCTTGCTCCTAAACCACCACAACCACCACCGCAGTAGGACTCAGAACAATATCAATACGGGTTAGAAACCTACTCCATCTGTGCAACTGCCTAGTCCTCAGTAGTAGGTGCCTCCTCAAGAACCTCGGTAGTTGGCCCCTCCTCAGGAACCTTAGTAGTAATGATATTAATAGGCAACTCTACCTGAGGTGGATGATACCTCACCTCAACCTTTGGAGGTACGGCACCTCGGCAGCTTGCACCTCCAAGCTAGGCCGTTTCGCCTTGGAGCCCCCACCCCTTTCCACTTCCCATCCTTACCCCACATCAAAGCAATATCTCTCCTTCCCAACAACAGTAACACTAGCTCTCACCACTTAAAATTCAAATTTCTTCATGATGTCTGCATAAAACACTGTAGAAACAAGACAAAAGGAGAAACTCATTACTAAGATACTTATTCACATCAACCGCATACTCAAGATCAAACACAACCTTTATGTCCATCTTCCAGGGGAACTGTATATTGATGGTGATTTCCCACTTGTCCTTAGCCAACAACATATGGTTGGGATGCAACTTGAAGTGACAAGGGAGTTCTTGCCAATACAGCTAAAATTGTGTAGTCACCCCATCCTCTCTGCATCTTACTTTTTAAACTCTATGCCATGCACCCAACAACACCAATTGAACATGGCTGTTTTTTCATTTAGTGGTCACCATCTCTAATTTTATTAGTCTTTTCTCACGTTGTGACAGAATAGCTATGTCTATGTAAGTTTTTGTGTCACTGCATCCAATTAACATTTGATAAGCCATGTATTGAAGAAATAAACAATAAAAGGACAAAAAAAAATCCTTGATCAATAAAACAACGACCACAATGTTCCTTTCATTATTCAAATACTCTGACTTTAAAGGTGACTAACTTTTCGATTCTTGTGAAAATTTAAAACTTTCTTCATTAAAATTTATTATAAAAACTTTTATGCAATTCTCAAAAAGTAAAAATATGATTATTATATTATATATTCAGTACATGAGTTTGGATCCTCAATTGCACATATTTAACGAAAATTGACCAATTCAACAACCAAGTGTGAAAAGAATTCATAATGTGAAAAGAAAAATCAATTGGATTATTTCCTTTGCATAAAAGTACACAACTTGTAGATAGATTTAGACATGGCTAAAAAAGCTAATAGAAGTAGGTAGCATTCTTAGCATGCAAACATATACTAAGTATGTTAGACAAGATGATATCAAAATATTTTCTTCTCTTTAATTTTGATTAATTCTTAATCATAACTCCAACAAAGCAAATGCAGCTAAACTCATATCTATTTCATTTTTTCCATTGCATTTTGTACATGTTATCTTTCTCAACCCTTTGCATGGTTTCCTTTACATGACATTTCTTTTTTAACCTCATAATTTGCAATTCTCTTTAAGTGATTATCCTTAATAATAGAGGATACATTTAATATTATAAAATGTCAATTACAAATTATTATATCAAGATATTTACGGCTTACTATACATCTAAATGCAATTTTACATTTGATATAATAATCAAATTAGATACTAGTCATTCACAATCTATTAAACAAATTCATAATAGGTTTTATTCATTAATCACACTATGAAATTGAACAATAACCAATTGGCATCAACATTCAAAATTCAATGGTAGATTTGGAGGGGAGAAAGAACCTTAACAAGAAAGGGAGAATTGGTATGCTGTGTTTGCTTTTCTATTCCATAATTTTTATATTTTGCTGTAAAAATAGAAAAAACTCTATACTATTTAAGACTAAGATATAAATGAAGTTTGAGATGAAAATAGTAAAAAGAGTATTTAACTAAATTTAATTGATACGTAAAAATATTTAACTAAATTTAATTAATACGTAAAAATATTTGACTAAATTTAATTAAAAATAGTAAAAGAAAAGAAAATTTCTTAGAAAGAAAAAAGAAAGTATACTTAACAATTACCTTAATTTTTTGTTTATATGTCTATGGATTTATATACGTTATATTATAAGTGTATTGAGTCAAAAATTCACTATAAACCTATATTCTAACTACAATTACGTGTATATCTACTCGAGTGTTCCTACATTGACAACACAGTAACCACATTCCTAATCTTACCGAACAGATCCTCTTTTAAATTATTCTTAACAAATAAGTTTGAACTTATATTTCTATAAAACAACTCATAATTCCTTACTTACTTTTAACACCTTACTAATAGATTATGACAATTAACTTTCTTGTGTTTATACCATTATACAAGGGGAATACACTTTTTTTTATATATATAAACATTTTATAGACCATTTTAATTTTAACTAATTTTTTCCTTCTTTTCTTAACTCTTTTAACTAATTTAAAATACTGCTTCACTTAAGCAATTGTTTAAAAATATAACCAGTTAAACATAACGAGGAATAACATAACTCTATAAATTTGTATTTTTAGTTAAAAATATAAAATAACGTTAACCATCAAAATACATAGTGTTTACTGTTTACTAGTATTTTATAAATTAATATACACCATAAATTTATATATTAACTTTTTTCATTTCATTTTTACGAATTAATTTTTTATTTTCAACATAATTTTTACTTTAATATTTCCTCTTTTCCAGTTCAAGATTAGAAAATTTTCATAAAACTAAAAAATTATTGTATTTAAATTAAAATGTTCTTATTTAATATGTTGATTTTAAAATTGTAAACACTAGTGTGCCTAAGGATATATTTATTAAAAAGAATTTAAAATTTTAAGATATGAATTATGAAAAATAAAAGGAAAGCATTGACTTGAATTCATATTTAATCTCTGCTAGTTGATATCTTTCAAACACAACTTTTTGTTGGAATTGTTTAGTATATTAAAAAAACAAATTTTATTAAATTACAAACAAGGAAGGAATCAAGGATATATTTATTAAAATAATAATAAAATTTTAAAAAATAAATTATGAAAAAAAAAATCAGAAGTCAACATCAAATATGTCAAGGAAGAAGTAATAATTGAATTCATATTTAAAATCTATTTAATGATATCTTTCTAACATAAGTTTTGTTAGAAATTTTATATTTTTATAGAAAGGAAACAAAGCTTATTAAATTCCAAACAAGGAATAAAGGAAGTATTATGAATAAATTAAGTAAATGAACTGTAAAAGATGTAACATCATATATAGTACAAACTACGTATTAACTTGTAAACAAATTTTCATATATCACCATTCTTGAAGGAGCCATCTACCCTAACCATCAAAACTGCATGAATATTTCTCCAATGCAAAACATCATGATATTAGTACACACATTTATAAGATCATTAACTATGACAACTCCCTCCAAGAAAGCGTCATGAACCAATGACTAATGTTTTATCTTTAATCCAAATATATAATTACCTGCAAACCATAGTGTCTAAAATCTCGCCCTTACATTCCCACAATCAAATTAAAAAAAAAAGTCATAACATCATCATGCATTATTAATACATCTTACTAGTATAGAAAGAATTAAATCTTTCATAGCTATTTTACTTGATACCTAAAAAAATGAAGGGTACTCATTCTATTAAGAAGTTAGATAAAGAAAATAAAAATTCAAAGTTATGCTTGTAAAGCATGTAATGCATATTACTTTTACAAATGTGATAAAAAAATTCAAATATATACATCTTTCTACATGTAAAAGTAAGACGGTATAAAATACATACATACCACCCATTTCATAATTTCAATAAAATCAACATAGATGCCATAAAATATTTATTTATGACACAACACACTCTACTAGAGGTTATTGAGAACTAAGAAAAATAACCTAAATAAAACTGTTAAGAGAGTTAAGTAAAAATAAATGAAGTTATAATTGTAATGAACCAACACACTAAAGCCAAAGCAATATATCCGGTTGCTATTATTTTTTGTTTTGAAAATATCCGTGCTACTTTTGAGTTGAACAATATATTGATAATTTTTGTATTCATCACTTTTTAGTTACATTTTGAGTACCAACAATTAAACTACTTACTTAGTGGAAGGATGTAGTTCTTTTTTTTTTACTTTAAGGTCTTTTGATGATAGTTGAATATTGTAACCTTTGACACTTATTCAAATATACTTTAGAAATATGTATGTATATGTTAATGGTGGGTTGAATTCTCTCAATTATTCACTATTTTCTATCTAATTGATGATGAGGATTGAAACCCTCTATCAAAAATCAATGTGACAATTCTTATTCCAATCAATCAATAAACATTATGTTATTTATGAATTTTTTTTTATAAATTCTTTTATGTCTTATATGGCTTATTAATTGCTGACATGACATTTATTAATTAGTTGGAACAGGTAAGACACAAAGTTGAGATAGAACATTTTCATCCTCCTCATGATGATATGTATATCAAAATGTAAAAATAAAAAATATATTAGACATATGTATGTATAAGTAAACTTCGATACTTATTGAAATACACTTTAGAAATATGTATGTAGTAATGGTGTGTTGAATTCTTTCATTTATTCATTATTTTCTATCTAATTGATGATGAACATAATGATATGTATATCAAAATATGACAATAAAAAGGTATATTATTTTAAAATCCAAACAATATTATTTTACATATTAAAAATATTAATTATATTATGAAATAATTGTTGGAAATAATAGTGGATTGATATTAATCAATTATATTTTATCATTATCTGGCAATTTAAGATTTGATAATAATCATATCTTATAATTTTTTTATGATTATTTGAATGAGATTATAGTAAGATTGACTCTGTGATGGGTTGAGTCAATCATAAAAAAAAGCCCATTTGAGGGGTCTCTGCCTACCCTGGGGGATTATAAATTTGTCATCCCATTAAGCAAATTATAACAACAACAACAATACACATTCTCTAGAATAATCCCCTAGAAAGTAGGTAGTAAAACCCTCAAGAGTTCTTATTGAACTCATATCTCTACAATAATCATTCCTAGAGTTTTTTTTTTTGTTCTTGAAAATCAAGAACTTCAATTCAATATATTTGAGGTACACAAATTCTCTTTCCTCTATCCTTTTATATTTAATTCTCTATACATACTATAATCTTGTATCTACTGATTTCAGGTTTCTTTTATTTCCATCAATTGGTATCAGAGCCAAATTAGATACATATTATAGTTGTTTTCTATTAGAGAATTATGGTTGTTTTCTATTAGAAAATTAAATTTGAATTGAAGATTTTTTGTGTTATTAGTGAAATTTTATAATATAGTTCACTATTATCTTTTTCACAAAAAAAAAAATGAGGGTTTACGCTACTTGTTATTGTTAAAATAACATGTTAAAGTTTCATTCCCTTACTCTTACATGGGTAAATTAATATTGAAACTTTTTTTTAAGTGCTACCCCTTTTAAAACCTAGTTTTCTTTTTTAAATAATTATGGGGTAAATTGTTTTTAAAATTACTTAATAGTTTTCCCTTTTTTTATGTTTGACCAATATGAGTCATTTGTGTAGGCAACATAATATATTTGGGTTAACTTTTACTTTGGAAAGTATTAATGGGGTTGCATGGACTCATTTTTATACCCATATTTTTGTGATTTGGTCAAGGGAGAACTTTGTCGTTTTGATACGATCATGTATGATGATTCGTGTGTTAAATTCATTCTCAGAAGCATTGAATGTGGTTTCTAATTTTTATATTCTTATTTTTTCAAAAATACCATATTTATTTAATATTTTTATATTATTGGTATTTTGAGTATAAAAAAAAAATTGATTAATTCAAGATTAAATTAAAATTTTTTTACTATTATAATCTTGAATTTTGGACCTATTTTCATTGTGATAATTCTTTACAGTATTTGTATTCTCCAATTATACTGTACTCTCTTTAATATTGAATTATCATTTATAAATTGATTTTAGGTTATTTTATTAATTATGCACAATCTTAATTGTCCTTCTCTTATGAGCATAATTTTCTTTATTAATTTGCATTATTATTACTTGTCTATCATGGGTATAATAATGTGAATTTTGTATGTTGGTCATATAATATATATGATTAAAATTATGCAAATTTATTGGACAGTATGCATAATTTCTTTTTTTATTTACATAATTATAATTTCACTATTTTATATGCATTTATGTGAATTTTGTGATATAATTATTTTTTTATTGCATTGATGATAACTATACTCTATCGGTGTATTGTTATTAATGTAATTTGGTGTTATACAATGTATTTTTCTTGGCTTATGTTAATGATTTTTTAATACCCTATCGGTATTAGGATTTTATTGATATAAGTTATAGTGCATTGTAATTTCCTTAGGGATTCTCTTTTAACTGAACTTTTAGAATTACATAATGTTTCCCTATTTTTGTAATGTTCAGTTTATTTCCCTCATTTGATCATGTTTAGTTATATTTATATGGAACCAAAATTTACACTCTCATTTTTTTTGTTCCATAATGACTTATAACTTTTAATTGGACATTTTTCCTTCAAAACAAAAAAAAATGTTGCATTTTTTGTGGTGCAAATTTTCTCTCTCTCTCTCTCTCTATATATATATATATATATATATTGATAAAGAAATAGTTGAATTTTATTTATCCCTCTGGGTATTTTTTTGTTATGTCAACTTATTTTTTCTTTATCAAGTGGAAGGATTTTGTATATTAGAATTTTAATTAATATCTTATAAAATAAATTGTTGTGATATAAGGTTTTTTACTTTAAATGTCCAATTAATCATACATGTGCAAAAGCAAATGTTCTTGATAAAATTATTTTTTTTCTTATCACATTATTTGTGATCACATTGTTGGGATCTATATTAAGGATTTTATATTGGTCTCTTGTAAAATATTTTCTTGTATAACAAACTCTCTATTGATTTGCAATATTAGTATGCAATTCTTGTAAGGACAATATATGAATCCCAAATTTTAAGAGATTAATTTCTCCATACCATATTTTATAATATTGTTAATGGTATTCTTGTAAAAGCTAGAGACTTTATTTTGGGATATATAAATAAACCTATGTCCATTATAAATTGGGATGAGAGTTAGAGACTATTTATTATTATATCCTTAATATATGCAAGAATATGTCTCATTCTTCTGCTGCGTGTAATCATGTTTTATTCTCAAGTGTGTGTAAATATTGTTTATTGTAGCACTTGATTTTTGTTTATGATTACTTGAGAACTTGCTTATGATCTCATATTCTACGTAAAATTATCAAGTGATCTATTTTCTCACTCATGTAATTATTTTTTCAAGATCCTCATAGGGGTCAATATTTTTGTAAAGATTGATTAATATGTGGTTAATTATGAAACCATTTGTGAGAATTATTTATTCTTATGGATGAATTTGTAGGTTTCATATTCTTGTTATTTTAACCACTTCTCTGATTAATCATTCGTTATTCTACTACTTTCTAATTCCTTAAGTAGAATAATAGTGAATTTTAATTCACTTTTATTATTATCTTATAAAGTCATCATCCCACTATCACTAGAACTTTTAATACTAGTGTGCCCTAATTATAATCCTAATATTTTTTTGGTATATTGAGGATTAGTGGGAGTATATATAATATTGTATTATCTCTTGAAACTTATATATTTTTTATTGTCATATAATTTGTGTGCACATTTAATTATGATATGACATATTCTATAGGGTTTCTCTATTTATTTTTGTCCTATTTTTATTGAGATACATAAAATCCATTGTATCTTTGTAGACATCTTTAACAGATGTTAAGGTCATTCTGTTGGGTACTGCACATTAATCCTTTTGGTATACAATTATGCATTGTGCATCTCTTTTACCCAATTTTCATATTTTAATTGATCAAAATTTTAGAAGTATATAATTTTGTATCATGTCTCGAGACTTATCTATCTGTATTGTCATATATTCTTGTGCACATTTAATTATGATATGACATACTTTATAGGACTTGACTATTTATTTTTGTCCTATTTTAATTGAGATACATAATTCATTGTATCTTAATAGACATCTTTAATGGATGTTAAGAGCATTTTGTTGGGCATTGCACATTAATTCTTTTGGTATGCAATTAAGTATTGTGCATTTCTTTACCCAAAATTTCACATTTTGTTTGGTCAAAATTCTATAAGTATATTGTAGATGCAATATTCCTATCGAGTATTATTTTCTACTTTGTAAAAAAGTGCTTATTATGATAGTACTCCTATTGAGTACAATTTTGCACTATTGAAGTACTTATGAATTTTTTTTGTTTTGACCAATTATCTAAGTGTTTGCTCAATTGACATTTTGTGGCCACAATAATCTGAGTATCATTTTATATAAACTAGGTGTCTATGTGGTTTTAGTAGGGAATTTATGGATTTCCTACTTATCTTTGGATTCTTACATAGTCACTCTTTTTTGAAACTCAGATTAGTTAAATGTCAAATATTATAGAGCATTTATGTAGCCTATATGTAATTACATATGTTATTAGGCTATGATGAATAATTAGATGCATGTAAATTATGCTTTCTCACCTATATAATTTTTCGGACTCAAGTAAAAAAAATTATATTAATTAAACATTTTTTTTATTCACTGATCAAATACTTAACTTTGGAGTTTTATAACTCATATGGTTTGGTTAAGTTTTGATGTCTTAGATCAGTGGGAGTCTGAAAACTTTCTTATGAGATATGTGTGAAGTAATATCATTTTAGTAACATATCTCTTAGCATTTTTGGATGCTTGAGACCATGTAGTATCATTTTATTGAACTACATTATTCTATATACTTTATGAGAAATATTTATGATATATATCCCTATCAGATATTATTTTGTAGCTCAAATTTCTCATTGTCTAATATAAGATTTGTCTATAATTGTCATTCTAGCTTAATGATTTATCTTTGTATTATTGATTAATACCATCCAAGTGGGAGAATGTTGGAAATAATAGTGGATTGGTATTAATCAATTATATTTTATCATTATCTGGCAATTTAAGATTTGGTGATAATCATATCTTATAATATCTTTATGATTATTTGAATGGGATTATAGTAAGATTGACTCTGTGATGGGTTGAGTCAATCATAAAAAGCCCATTTGAGGGGTCTCTGCCTACGCTGGGGGATTATAAATTTACCATCCCATTAAGCAAATTATAACAACAACAACAATACACATTCTCTAAAATAATCCCCTAGAAAGTAGGTAGTAAAATCCTCAAGAGTTCTTATTGAACTCATATCTCTACAATAATCATTCCTAGGGTTTTTTGTTCTTGAAGATCAAGAACTTCAATTCAATATATTTGAGGTACACAAATTCTCTTTCCTCTATCTTTTTATATTTAATTCTCTATACATACTATAATCTTGTATCTATTGATTTAAGGTTTTTCTTTTATTTCCATCAATAATAGCTTTCTTAAATATCCCCACGTATTATTTGTCTTTTGGCATTGGGGTAAGTTGAAATTCAAACCAATAAAATCGAAAAATATAAACTCTTAATAGGATTGAATTGAAAATGTGCATTGAAGTACTTAATGATGGTTTGAAACACCGTTATAAGTACTAGCAAAAATACAGTTATCGTACACTTATGTATTCAAGTTTTTATTGTATTAATTTTGGATGGATAAAATGACACAATTATAGTATATTTCTTGTTTATTATCATGTTAATTTGGGGGTTGCCTTTTACGAAGACATGAGTTGTCTTCCTATAGCACTAATGAATTCCCAAGGTATACATATGTCAATTTAATTTTCTTCTTTATGGTATAGAGATTGACGAATTCAGTTACCCTATGGTTAGCATGGTTTCTACCTCTAGGTGCCAATAGATCATAAGAAAAGCATAAACTCAGTCTTGCAGTTTCATCCCACCCGTGAGAATTTCTTTCATCAACCCTTGCATCAAAGTTTTAAACATATTTACAACATGCTTAAAATTATAGCTAGGTTATTGAATTAAAAAATAAATATATTTCTTCTTATTTCTAAAATTCTTTATATAACTATTCAAGATATAGGCTAGGAATATTTTTTTTATTGAGATAAGAGGAAAGATAATCAGGGGAAGCTACAGAGAAATGGTGAGGGAAGAAAAAAATAATTGCCAGCACTGTGAACACCAGCTACTAAAAAATCTTAGAATAAGAATTGGTGTCTTGTGTCGAGAATCTCACCCTGTTCCCCTGGAATGGTTTGTGGAAATCGATGTTGTAACCAAGATGGACTCTTAATTGAAGTTCAGGTGAAGGGAGCTAGTTTTTCAGTAAAAGAATTAAAAAATAACAACTCCTCGAGGTAGAACTTATGCGTGGTCAGGTTGGAGAAATCTGGAGGAGGTGAGAGAGTATGTAGTTGAGCACCTTCTAACTCTAAGTCACTTCCTTCAGGCATGGGAGTCAAGCTGATTGAAAAAAGGAATTAAGCCACAATTGGACAGTCGAGTGAAGGTCTCTTCACAATCGAGACTATCTCGTTCGTAGTCGAGTAGACATGAACCAACAATAGCTAAGCTAGATTTTTGCAAACTAGGTCTGTATGCAAGAGTTGACCTAAGTTGAAGAATATAATTTAAATAAATATCATAATTTTTGTCCATATTTGGTGCGCCTTGATGTACCAATAATGAGGCTAAGGGAAGCAGTATTTAATAACGGTTGAAACACTAAGTGTGTTAGGATCAGGGGAGGCAATATTTAAAAGAATTAAGGTAGAAACTTGAGGACGTCAAACCACATCTAGTTTAGAATTATAGGATCAGGAGGTTTTGTGACCTAATGGAGGCTCGATCTTCAGAAGTTGGAGAGAGAGGTTGCTTGCTCAAGCCAACGGTCAAAAAGGACTACCAAAATTCAGTATTTGCTTGAGGAAGCATGGTTAAAGAAGAGGGATCAAGGACCAAGGACAAAAATGTTTGAAGAGGCAATATCTCTGGAGGAATCAAGTTTGAAAGAAAGATTGAGAGTCAACACAACATAAAATAAGGATCAAAAGTAACCGTTACGTTAGTTGTTATAAGTTAGGAAGTTTTATGGTAGTTTATTCCAAATGGAATAAAATACTATTTCTTTCAAATTTTAAAGGACAAGTTTTTGTTGTAGAAAGTCCTATAAATACTCTTCACTCATGTTGAAATCAATGGTCAAAACATGTGCACAAAATCTTACTAAACTCAAGATACCTAGGGAATAGTGCCGATTGAAGAGATTGAGATGTATGCTCTTATTACTTTGATGGCACTTTTTCTATAGAATTTTCTTTATTGTGCTTCATTTGCTTTCAAGTATTTAATTTCCTTTAATCTCTGAGGATTTATTTCACATTTACTTCTTTTACTAGGATTAGAATTTTAGGTTTTCTTTTGAGATTTATATTGCATTTCATTTATCTTTACTACATATTTATTTCTTTTAAAATCAATTCTTCCCTGAACAACTTTGGGTACATCCCACTTCGGATTTCTTTTCTTTTAACCTGAACTTAAATGAAGTAAAATTATGTTTTCATCAAATGTCAAGTCTCCTAAAGTCAACATTCATGTGTCTGGGCTTCAGGATTAATTACAACCAGTTTCATTAAAAAGAACTCACAAGCGCACACTTTTTGTATTCTAAAGTTCCTCGAATAAATATAAAATTGTTTAGTTTTAGAATCTCAGTGATAATTTATTGGATTCAAATACTATATTTTATAAAAAACAAATGTCCCCACAAACAATAGGTTTAAAAAAACTAATAATACACGTATTATATTATTTTAAATAATATATATAAGCTTTTATATAGCATATGATATGTATGATAAAAGTAATCATATATTATATTTTTAATTTGATATATTGCCTTATGTATATATTTATCTATACTATTAATAAAGTAAATACTCCCTTTTTATGTCTACTTTGCAAAATACCTATTCTACCCTTAAACCTATTTTAAAATTAAAAAATAAACTAATTTGTCAGAAGAAGGACTTGAACACATAACTCTTATGTCCTCAACATATACTTTACCACTAGGCCAACCTTATAACTTGAAATAATAATTTACTTTAAAATATTAATATCTAACATACATAATTGTACAATTGTATCTATAATGTATAATATATGGTATTATAGTATATAATATATATCTATACTTCTATACTATTAATAAAGGGAATACTCCCTTTTTATATCTACTTTTTAAAATACCTATTATACCCTTACACCTATTTTAAAATTAAGAAAATAAACTAATTGGTCATAAGAGGGACATGAACCTATAACTTCTAATTTTCAACATATACTTTACCACTAGACCAACTTTATCACTTTAAGCAAAAAATTACTTTAGAATATTGATATCCAGCATACATAATCTGTCTAATTATATCTATAATGTATAATATATGATATTCTATTATATACTATATATCTATACTATTAATAAAGGGGATACCCCATTTTTTATATCTATACTATTAATAAAGGGAATATCCCATTTTCTATACTGTTAATAAAGCAAATACCCCCTTCTGATGTCTACTTTGCAAAATGCCTATTCTACCCTTACACCTATTTTAAAATAAAAAAATAAACTAATTTGTCATAAGAGAGACTTGAACCCATAGCCTTTTATTTCCCAAACATATAGTTTACCACTTGGCCAATCTTATAACTTTAAGCAAAAAATTACTTTAAAATATTGATATTCAATACACATAATTATCCAATTATGTCCAATTATTGTCCAATCCATAATTGTCCATATAATAGTGATATTATATTATATCAAACGGGAATACCCCCTTTTGATGTCTATTTTGCAAAATACTTATTTTACCCTTACACCTATTTTAAAATTAAAAAAATAAACTAATTTATCATAAGAGAGACTTGAACCCATAGCCTCTTATTTACCAAACATAGACTTTACCACTAAGCTAACCTTATAACTTTAAGCAAAAATTTACTTTAAAATATTGATATCCAATATACATAATTGTCCAATTATATATATAATGGGAATATAACCTTTTGTGTCCACATTTTATGATTATTTTACTTCTAAACATTTTATGATTGTTCTCACTTTCAAAGTATACATTCTCCTTATTAATAGATGCGTACATTTCATGATAAATATATTTAATAAACATGCAAATACACTGGTGCAACAATATTTTGATTTCTATTCAAACTCTTCTCTTTCCATTTTTTCATATTCATTTCATATTTGAGATATCCATTGATGATCTGACATATTTTTATCATGTTATCATAAAAAAAATATAAAATTAACAAAATATATTTCAAAACATGTTACATAACAAGTTATATTTCAAAATAGAAAAAATTACGATATTAAATTAAAAACCTACCATTGTCATAACATATTAAAATAGAAATGCAAATATACAGACACAACAACGCTTGTGTTTTTGCTAATATTCATAATAATTTTGACATATAAATTTAAACTATACTGTAATAAAATTATAAAAATCTAATAATTATTTAATATTAATTATAATTTAAATTTTATATAAATTTACAATTTAAGTAAAACAGTTTCATAAGTAAAATAAAATTTATATAATTTATTTAAAATTATATGATGAATATTATATCATATCTACTCTTATATGATGAATACCAAGAGTCAAATAATTTATATTATATTATAGAAAACAAAAACGTGATTGGACTATATCTATTCAATTAGTTAGTTTAAGCTATCTTTTGTGTTTTTATCTTTTCATATCATAATTTATTTTAAAAAAAATTCAAATTATTTAAACATATTAATCTCTGTTGTTTTTTTTGTCTACAACCAATTATCAATATTTTATCTATATAGATATTCAGTTATCTTTTTATCTTTTAAAATTTTAATTTTAAAATATACTTATCTAAATTAAAGTAAAATAATTACAAAGTATACTTATCTAAATTTTTATTATATATTTTTCTCTTTCATATTTTGTAACAATAGTTTATTAATATATATATATATATATATAAAGTTATTTTAAAAAAATATTATTAATTTTACTGTAAAAATTAACATTTATCATTTTATTTATTTATTTTGATTTTACTTTTTGTTGGTTAATCAACTATAAATTTTTATACAAAATAATTAAAATATAAATTTATTTTCTTGTGTGTGACCTTGCACAATTTTGTGAGGGACTTGGGTATGGTTTTAATCAACCGGGTGTGACCATCTATTTATAAGTATGAAATTAATTAAAATTTGAAAATTTTGTAAATATAAATAAAGATAAGTGATCCTTTTTAAATTCGTATTTGAATAAATTTGTTATTTTTCTTCTAAAATTTTATGGAAGTTGAATTCATATTTTGTAAAACAAACATGCTGATATTTTAGAGTTTTTTTTAACAAACTTCAGAGTATATCTTAAATTACATATTATTATTATCCTCTTTTTTTTCCCAGATTTTTAATTTATTTTTAAAATAAATTTCAAATACTTTTAAAAATATGTTTATCTAAATTTTCTTATAATTTTATTTTATATTTTTATTTCTCTTTTATCTTTTGTACTCAATGTTATAATATGTTTTTTATATATTTTTTTCTTTTCTTTTAAACTTTGAATTCTCCAGGTTCTAACAATAATGTTGTACGTTTGATAGATCTTAGATAGAGATCTTGTACCTTTGACAAGCATCTCATCTATATTATCATAAAGGAATTGTGGGATATTTGGCGGTTGCTTCCTCGTTGATTCCTCACAGCTCTATTGTTAATCTCCATGAATTTGAAATCTCCATTCACATAAATTTTTTCATTTTATGGTTAAAAATTCTGTAAGCTTTAGAAGTGTTGCTATATCACATAAAAACACCAAGTACAGCTAAATTCATATTTATTTCATTTTTTTCTTGCATTTGGTAAATGTGATCTTTCTCAACCCTTTGCATGGTTTCCTTTACATGACATTGCTTTCTTAACCTCATTTTTGCAATTCTTTTTGAGTGATTATCCTTAATAATAGAGGATAAATTTAATCTTATAAAATGCCAATTACAAATTATTATTTTAGCAAGATATTTACTGTTACTATACATCCTAAATACAATTTTACATTTGATATAATAATCAAATTAGATACTCATCATTCACATTCTATTAAAAAAATTCATAATAGGTTTTATTCATTACTATTGAACAATAACCAATTGGCATCAACATTCAAAATTCAATGGTAGATTTGGAGGGGAGAAACAACCTTAATAAGAAAGTGAGAATTGGTATGCTGTGTTTGCCTATCTATTCCTTAGTTTTTATATTTTGTAGTAAAAAAAACTCTATAAAGACTAAGATATAAGTGAAGTTCGAGATGGAAATAGTAAAAAGAGTATTTAACTAAAAAATAAGTAAAAATATTTAACTAAATTTAATTAAAAATAGTAAAAGAAAAAAAATTGCTTAAAAAAAAAAAGAAAGCATACTTAACAATTACCTATTTTTTGTTTATATGCATGTAGATTTATATACATCATATTACAAGTTTATTCAGTCAAAAAATTCACTATCAACCCATATTCGAACTACCATGACGTATATATCTACCTGAGTCTTTCTACATGACAACACACCTTCACTTGCATAGTTAGTTTACTAACCACATTTCTAATTTTACCAAAGGAGAATACACTATTTTTAATACACTTTTTTTTTATATAGACCATTTTAATCTTAACTAATTTTTCTTTTCTTTTCTTAAATCTTTTAACTAATTTAAAATATTTCTTCACTTAAGCAATTTTAAAAAAGAATAACTACTTAAATATAATTATGAATAACATAACTCTGTAAATTTTTATTTTTAGGTAAAAATATAAAATAAAGTTTATCATCAAAATACGTAGTGTTTATTGTTTACTAGTATTTTATAAATTAATATACACCATAAACTTATATATTAATTTTTTTATTTCATTTTTACCAATTTTCTTTTTCAACATAATTTTACTTTAATATTCCCTTTTTTCCAATTCAAAATTAAAAAATATTTGATAAAAATAAAAATTGTTGTATTTAAATTAAAATGTTCAATATTGTAAATACTAGTGTGCCTAAGGATATATTTTTTTAAAAAAAGAATTTAAAATTATAAAATATGAATTATTAAAAAGAAAAGGAAAGATTATCATCAAAACATGGTGAGAAGAAGTAACAAGCATTGACTTGAATTTTTTTAATTGATATCTTTGAAACACAACTTTTTGTTGGATTTTTTAATATATTAAAAAACAATTTACTAAATTAAAAACAAGGCAGGAAGGATATATTTATTAAAAGAATAATAAAAATTTAAAAGATAAATTATGAAAACAAAAATCAGAGGTTAACATCAAAACTGCATCAATATTTCTCCAATGCAAAACATCATGACATTAGTACAACTTTAACAACATATGTAGATTGAGATTTAAACTCATAATCTCTTATTTCCTAAAAATATATTTTACCACTACATCAACCTTATAATTTTAAGCAAAAAATTACTTTAAAATATTGATATCCAACATACATAATTGTCCAATTATATCTATAATATATAATTTATGATATTATACTATATACTATATCTATACAATTAATAAAGAGAATACCCCCTTTTTATGTCTACTTTTCAAAATACCTATTGTATCCTTACACCTATTTTAAAATTAAAAAATTAAACTAATTTGTCATAAGAGAGACTTGAACCCATAACCTTTTATTTTCCTAAGATATACTTTACCACTAGACCAACTTATAACTTTAACCAAAAAATTACTTTAAAATATTGATATCCAACATACATAATTGTCTAATTATATCTATAATGTATAATATATGATATTATATTATATACTATATCTATACTTCTATACTATTCATAAAGGGAATACTCTCTTTTGATGTTTACTTTTAAATATACCTATTCTACCCTTCACCTATTTTAAAATTAAAAAAATAAACTAATTGTCATAAGAAGGAATTGAACCCATAAACTCTTATTTCCCAAATATATACTTTACCACTAGACCAACATTATAACTTTAAGCACAAAATTACTTTAAAATATTGATATCCAACATACATAATTGTCCAACTATATGTATAAGGTATAATATATGATATTATATTATATACTATATCTATACTATTAGTCTATACTCTATACTATTAATAAAGGGAATACTCCCTCCTGATGTCTACTTTTCAATATACCTATTCTACCCTTACACCTATTTTAAAATTAAAAAATTAAACTAATTACCCTAAGAGGGACTTGAACCTACAACCTCTTATTTCCCCAACATATACTTTACCACTAGACCAACCTTATAACTTTAAGCAAAAATTTATTTGAAAATATTTATATCCAACATACATAATTGTCCAATTATATCTATCATGTATAATATATGATATTACATTATATACTATATCTATACTTCTATACTATTAATAAAGGGAATACCCCTTTTAATGTCTACTTTTCAAAATGCCTATTCTACCCCTACACCTATTTTAAAATTAAAAAAATAAACTAATTTGTCATAAGGGGACTTGAACCCATAACCTCTTATTTCCCAAAGACATACGTTACCACTAGACAAACCTTATAACTTTAAGTAAAAAATTACTTTAAAATATTAATATCCAACATACATAATTGTCCAATTATATCTATAATGTATAATATATGATATTATATTATATACTATATTTATACTTACTATTAATAAAGGGATACCCCCTTTTTATGTCTACTTTTCAATATATCTATTCTACCCTTACACCTCTTTTAAAATTAAAAAAATAAACTAATTTGTTATAAAAAGAACTTGAACCCATAGCCTCTTATTTCCCAAGCATATACTTTGCCACAAGACCAACTTTATAAGTTTAAGCAAAAAGTTACTTTAAAATATTGATATCCAAAATACATAATTGTCCAATTATATCTATAGTTTTATACTATTGGCAATACCCCATTTTGATATTCACTTTTCAAAATACCTACTGTACTCTTTTACCTATTTTAAAATTAAAAAAACAAACTAATTTATCATAAGAGGGACTTGAACCCATAACCTTTTATTTCCCAAACATATACTTTACCACTAGATCAACCTTATCACTTTAAGTAAAATATTACTTTAAAATATTGATATCCAACATATATAATTGTTCAGTTATATCTATAATGTATAATATATGATATTATATTATATACTATATCTATACTTCTATACTATTAATAAAGGCAATACCCCCATTTTATGTCCACTTTTCAAAATACCTATTATTAACACTTCCCTATTAATATATACTTATGTTTCATGATGAATATTTTTAATAAATGCAAATATACAGGTGCGACAATATTTTGAGTTCTATTCCAACTCTCCTTTTTCCATTTTTTATATTCATTGCACATTTGACATATTCATTGATGATCTGACATGTTTTTATCATGTTATCATAAACAAAAAATATAAAATTAGCAAAATATATTTCAAAACTTGTCACATAACAATTTATATTTTAAAATATAAAATTTTACAAAAGATATTAAAATAGAAATGCGAATACACAGGCACACGGCAGCGTCTGTATTTTCGCTAGTCATATATAATACAAACTACCTATTAACTTGTAAACCGATTTTCACACATCACCATTCTTGAATGAGTCATCTACATAACTATCCAAACTACATGAATATTTCTCCGGTGCAAAACATCATGACATTAGTATACGCGTTTGTAAAGATCATTAACTATAACAACTTCCCTCCAAACAACTTTAACAATATAAGTGGATTGAGATTCCAACTTGACAATGTACAAGAGAAATCTCCATATGTTTTTTCCAAACCAATGACAAATGTTTTTTGTTTAACAGAAACATCTAATTACTTGAAAACCATAGTCTCTAAAAACTCTCCCTTACATTCCCACAACCAAATTAAAAAAAAAAAAAACTTAACATCATCATGAATTATTAATACATTTTACTAAATAGAAAGAAGTAAATTTTTCATGTTCATAGTTATTTTACTACATAAGTAAAAATGAAGGGTACTCATTCTATTAAGAAGTATTAAGAAGTTAGATAACAAAAATTAAAATTCAAAGGTATGTTTGTAAAGCATGTAATGCATATTACTTTTACAAATGTGCTAAAAAAATTTCAAATATACCAATCTTTCGACATGTAAAAGTAAGATGGCATAAAATGCATACGTACACACATTTTATAATTTCAATAAAATCGAAATAAATGCCATAAAATCTCCATTTATGACACCACACAATATACTAAAGGTTATTGAGAATTAAAAAAATTAATCTGAATAAAAGTGTTAAGAAAGTTAAGTAAAACAAAATGAAGTTAGCACTATACTAAAGCCCATTTGTTACTGTTGAGTTGACCAATATAATTATAATTTTATTCTCATCACTTTTTAGTTACATTTTGAGTATCAACGATTAAACTACTTATCTGGTAGGATGATGTAGTGTGTTTTTTTTCTTTACTTTAAGGTATTTTAATGATGGTTGAATATTGTAACCTTTGATACTTAATAGACATTAGACATATGTATGCATATGTTAATGGTGGGTTAAATCCTCTCAATTATTCACTATTTTCTATCTAATTGATGATGATCATGATAAGGATTGAAATCCTCTATCCCAAATCGGTTTGTTAATTTCTTTCTCAATCAATTAATAAACATCATGTTATTTAATGAATTTTTTTTTATAATTTTTTTTATGTCTTATATGGCTTATTAGATGATGACATGATATTTATGAATTAATTAAAACAGAAATTCAGACACTAATTTGGGACAAAAAATTTTCATCCTCATGATGATATGTATATCAAAATATGAAAATAAAAAATATGTTAGACATATGTATGTATATGTAAACTTCCACACTTATTGAAATACACTTTAGACACATGTATATGGTAATGGTGTGTTGAATTCTGTCATTTATTCATTGTTTTCTATCGATGAACATAATGATATGTATATCAAAACATGAAAATAAAAAAGTATATTATTTTAAAATCCAAACAATATTATTTTACATATTAAAAAATTAATTATATTATGAAATAATAGCTTTCTTACATATCCCCACATATTATTTGTCTTTTGGCATTAGGGCAAATTGAGATTCAAACCAATAAAATCTATCATATACGTAAAAATATAAACTCTTAAAAGGATTGAATCACAAATGTGCATTGAAGTTCTTAATTATGGTTTGAACCACCATTATAAATACTAGCAAAAATACAAGCATTATTATGTTTATATATTTAAATTTTCATGGCATTAATTTTGGTTGGAGAAAATGACACAATTACAGTATATTTCTTGTTTATTAACATGTTAGTTACTATTATAATTAAGGGGCATAATTGTCTACAAATTATGGACACCGAAGGAGTAGTTTCCTTTATTAATAACTAGCGAAAACACATGTGCTGTCATGCCTGTGTATTCGCATTTCTATTCTAATATATTATAATAATTTTTGGGTTTAATTTAATATCTTTTGTAAATTGTTATATTTTGAAATATAAATTATTATGTGACATGTTTTGAAATATAATTTGTTAATTTTATACTTTTTTATGATAAATATGTTAGATCATCAATGGATATGTCAAATATGCCATGAATATGAAAAAATTAAAAGTGGAGAGAGTTTGAATAGAACTCAAAATATTGTTGCACCTGTGTATTTGAATGTTTATTAAGAATATTTATCATGAAATGTATACATATATTAATCATGTTTAAGGAAGATTGATTTGTGATAAGGTAGAAAATGTGAAATTTGCATATATTAATTGGGAGAAGTTATATTTACGAAAGTGAGAATAATCATAAAATATTTAGAAGAGAAAATAGTCATAAAATGTGGACACAAAAAAGGTCATATTCTCATTATATAATATATACTATATCATATAATATCATATATTGTAATTATAGATATAGTTGGGAAATTATGTATGTTGGATATCAACATTTTAAAGTAATTTTTTGTTGAAGTTGTAAGGTTTGTCTAGTGGGAAAAATTATGTTTGGGAAGTGAGAGGTTGTAGGTTAATTGGTTATATATGACCATAGTTAGCTACCATGGTTAGATTTAACTCAACTAGAGTTAGCCTAATCTTGGTTAGATTAACCCATGGTCTAGTTAGCCTAACCCATCCCTCTAACCTACAAATAGGACCCATCACTTACATGTAAGGTACCTTTGGATTTTTTATCATTGAATAGAATTAAGCTTTTCTTGATTGTGAGACTTGAGTGAGAGAGAAACTCTCATTTTGCCATGAGCTTCTTTCCCTTGGAGAAAGTCTTTTCTACCTTTTATCAAGGATTCCTCCTTATGGCAAGCATTCTCCACTAACCCCTCACCCTTTAGAGTGGTGTGTTTATTCCATCCCTTCCTTTCCATCCTCCATTTCACCTAACTTAGCATCTTTATGGAAGTAAGATCTAGGGAGCAAGATGAATTTTCATCACAAAATTTGTCATCTCAAATACTTTAAGCATGTTAGCTTTTGAACTCCATTATTAGCTTTTAACCGGTGTCTATTACAAGTATTTCATCGACATTGATAGAAACTTTGATTCAATTAGCATTGCCATATTTACATATAATTTACCTTCACTTGGACTCTTAAAATCCAAGGTTTCAAAGATAATCATCCATTCTACCATACTAAGCCCTAAAGGTCTGTTTAAGACCATACAAGACTTTCTTTAGATTGTAAACCTTGTCAATCCTCTTGTCCCTTAACTTAAAATCTCTCTAGTTGTTCCACAAATATCTCCTTGTACAAATAACAATTTTAAAAAATGCAGATTTTACATCTAAATGGTAAATTTTCCATCCTATGTGTGCAACCAAAGCTAACAACATTTTGATTATATCAAGGCATGCAACTGAGGAAAATATTTTTTAAAAATATCCCCAAACACTTGAGCATATCTTTTTACTATTATTCTGGACTTGTATTTGTTTATAAAGCCATCTGCATTAAGTTTTTGGCTTTATAAACCCATTTGATGCCTATGGTTGTTTGTGTTGTAGTTTGTCCATCATTTTCAATGTGTCTGTTACAAGTATTTTAGGTTTGAACATTTTAACTTTTGAACTCCATTATTAGCTTTTAACTAGTGTTTACTACAAGTATTTCATCGACATAGATACAAATTATGATTCAATTGGCATTGACCATTTTTACATATAATTTAGCTTCACTTGGACTCTTAACATGTTCTCTAAGGATGGTTTGTCTTTTTGCAATGCAAGAAAGGAGGAAAAGTCTCAATTGTTGCTTGGTGGAGTTTTCTATTTCTTTTGTTCTTCCTTTTCCTATTTTTCTTGTCTTTGCCACCTCTTGAATTTTGTGCTTTCATATGAAAAGCCCCTTACACTACCTCTTCTTGCCTCATGATTCTTCTTTGCTCCTAAATCTGTAAAGAATTTATTAGTTCTCCTAAGATGATGTTTGACAACTCTTTTGACTCCTTCAGTGCCGATATTTTGGATTCATATTTTTACAAAATAGTGACAAGAATTTTTGTTCAATTCTTTCATTGAGAAGGTCCTGACCAAGAAATCACACTTTGTTCATTCTACTTAAACGTCTATCAACATTACCTTTGATTGTTTCTGTCTTCTTCATGCTCTACACTTCAAATTCCCTCATCAAGTTGAGAACTTGCATGACCTTTGGTTCTCACAAAACCATAATGTTCAGATTTGAGATACTCCCAAATGGATTTGGGAGATTTCAAGTCAATAATTCTTATATTAATTTTGATACTATTGAAAGATGCAATTTTTAGCAAACCCTTGCATGATTGTATAACTCTAAGAATCAATTTGGGAAAATTAAGAAAACCACCAACGTTGAGAGGAGAGGTGTCGGCACCAGAAGATGTGAGAGGGAAATTAAATGATTAACCAAGGACATGGATGGAAGTGTGTAGGAGTAAGGACAAGGAACACTAAAGAATGAAAAGTGTGGAAAGTGAGGTATTGACCTATAAAGTATGAATTCAGATGATAGCATGCCATTGTTATGAGACACATTTAAATCTCAGTAATTGTTTCACTAGAAACTAATAATAATCTTTGTCAACATGTCTTCCCTTCCTAGAATGGAGAAAAGGCACATAATGAATTATAAACAACAAACAAGAATATGGGTATTACTGTGTGAAAGCACTCTTTGTTGGATTATTTATTAAAGTAAATATATATTTTCACAAGTATTATTTATTTTTCATGAAATTTTTTTATTGGATTTAAAATTATTTTATTCAATTTAGTTATCATGTACATGCCTTAGATTGAGTCTTACTTTTTGGTTTCCATTTTATTATTTTATATTAAATTAATTGAAAACTATTTTTAATTTGACTGAGTCTTATATTGTAGTTATCTTATGTGTTTGTTCTAACTAGTATTCTCTCTCATATTTGTTGTTAAATAGTTTTATTATGGATGTCACTTATCTTTTTTTTTTAAGATTTGATTTTGCCACAAATATCTTTTATTGACTTGAGAAATTTGGAGAAAAATATATTCAATTAGTTTTATTCATACAATAATGTGGTTACAATCTCTTTTATAAATTTGGTTTTTATTTTGCTCTAAAAAGTGGAGATATTCCTGGGCATTTTTTTTGTTTACATAAAAATAGTTCTTGTTGTTTTGATACCTTAGAGTTGTCTAAGAAGAGTTTATTAAATTCTGCTAAATTTTGTGCCACACAAATAAATCCTTAATGTGTCTAACATACATGTTATACTTATTGTTTATTTTTTTATCCATTATTGCTCAAACTTTTCCAACAATATTAAGGATTTATTTTTCCTTCTAAATTTTCATAAATTGCATTGGATAAAGCTTGCCCCTTATTCAAACAACAACCTCTTCTTCCAACCATTTCTCCTTGACTTCACTGCATTTCATTGATTTCAATCGCTCAAAGGAAGAGTACATTACTATTATGATTAGGTGTCTACAATGACAAACATGAATATGATGGAGAGGCAGAACTACTTTGTTATTGTTTCATTCATGTAATAACAGTGAATTCTCAAAGGTACGCATGTACAACATAATAAGTTAATTTGTAATATGTGTGAGGTCTCATTTTTTTGTGTTATTGGTTCATGATATGGTTTAATTATTTAAACCAATGTGATTTTCTTTATTTTACTCCTTTTAAAGGAGAGCCTAAAAATAAATTAAAACAATATTT
This sequence comes from Psophocarpus tetragonolobus, assembly GCA_037954015.1. NCBI lineage: Eukaryota > Viridiplantae > Streptophyta > Magnoliopsida > Fabales > Fabaceae > Psophocarpus > Psophocarpus tetragonolobus. The sequence goes on along the minus strand of CM075690.1, from coordinate 47,339,311 downwards.
GTTAATTGTATGGTGTTATTCAAATTTGTTAGCAGACTTTTGATTAAAAGTTTGAGTCATGATCAATTGATATTAACAAAAATAATATCTATTATAAAGATAGGGAATTTTCTAAAGCGCAAATCTCATTGACATGGATTGTATTTTGTGTATTGTTAATTGTAATTAAATATTACATGTTCTGAAAAATTTTACTGCACTATGCATTAATTTAGGATAAACAACATGAGTTGAAATAGCTACTTAGAGATCAACCACACAAATGATAATTAAATTTGAGTATTTTACTTTAGATATGGTTAATTAAGAGGCTTAGTGGTTAAAAATAAACCACTTATGCAAATATTAATTTGGAATATATACATATATAATTTGAAAAATAACATGTGGCAGAACAATTGTTTAAAAGATATATTTTTTTGTGAATTCAATATTAAGGTATTCGACCGTTCCTTTTAACTTAATGCCCTAGGGAAAAAGATAACTTTTATTTATAAAACATTGAGAGGAATGAGACTTAAGACAATTTGAAATAAACAGTAATGGTAACTCAACATTTGTGATTAGAGATCCCATGAAAAAAGTTCATATGGATAAAAACAAGTTACTATAGTTAGTTCTGCTAGCACAATTTATTTTGTCTCTTCTTGTGATGAAAGATGTGTTATACTACATTATTTAGAGGTAAGTTTAAAGCTTTTAATGAATTTCATATCTCTTATGGGTGGTGTATGAATTGTAGCATACACTTATGAAATCACCTATATGAGCATCAAGTGAGGTCGCTTATAAGAAATTTTGGCATAATCTCTAGAGTACTCATGACTTTTTCAAAAAATTTGGCTTTTATTTGACTCTAAAAAGTGGAGATATTCCTGAGAAAAATAGCTTTCTTTGTTTTGATGATTTAATCTTGACTAAGAAAAGTCTGTTAAATTTTGAGAGATTTCTATGTCACACAAATAAATCCTTAAGGACAATGTATCCAACACAGTCTTAAATTTATTGTTTATTTTTGTATGCACTATTGCTCAAACTTTTCCAACACTGCACATATACATGTCCTTATACCTACGTTTAAAAAGTTTACTTGTACATGACTCCATACCTACACGGGTAGCAACTTTGATCCTCATCTCCACACTTGTTAGGTACCTACCCATACCTGCATATGCGACCCACACTTACGTATAGAGACAATAAATCAATATCTTTTATACATAAGTAAATATAATATGAAAAGCAACTCAACATAACTTTAAACATAGAATAAATTATAAAATATTCCCTAATATTTCATATGATTACACGTAAACCTATATTTTTTTACCCATAACATCAAATAATGTTATAAAGTTCATTTAGAGTTATTTTATAAATAACGCAATTTCTTGTAAATTTTATTTTTATTTATTAAATTTGTGTAGAATATATTATTTGTCTCTTTTTATTCTATATTTATATTCTTATCATAGATTATAATGCAAATAATAGTTTAAGCAATATTTTTCTCTCAATGATAATTATATAGTATTACATAATATAATTCTATTAGATAATATTATATATAAGGTGTGAGGGGTGGTACTATAGTACCCATACCCGCATAATTTTGGTGGGTCCAAACCTGCCTCATACCCATACTCATTTTTATGGGTAATTACCTAGCCTACATAAAGGTATTTTTGTAGTTGCCCATGGGATTTAGGTCCATTTTTCCATTCCTATTTTGTGGCACCCTTCTACTCCAAGATGCCATTTTTTTTAATTAAAAAATAATATAAAAGATGTTCATTTAAATACTAAGCTTGACACTTAGGTAAAATAATTCACATCTCATGATTTTTACAAGATTGTCAATTAATAAAGTCATTTACAAGATTCTCTATTTATAAAGTAATAATGATATTTTAAATAATTCATATACATTTTAAAAATTATTAACAATCTTCTCTAACTTAATATCACACCTAATCATAGCATTCCAATGGAAAAAAGGTAATGAAACGTTGAAGTTTGATCACCCATGATGTCATCAAAATCTTATTCACCTGAAAGTGGCATTCAACTCAACCAAAATGGAACAATAGAGTAAGAATATGTTTCATAAATGTTATGACACATACAAAGAGAATGAGCAGTCAACTAAAGTACAACAAATAAATATATAAATTCACGACAGGGATTAAACATCATTACACATAAATTCATTAATGCTAATGATACTCATGCAATGCAGGCTCATGCATGCTCTCTTAGGTACACGCCTGAAGTGGTCCTCTTCTATACCAATAACGTAGGTACAAATTGGGTTATCCAAAGTGAATCCTCTTCTCACCATTAACATGCAGATTCAACTAGATCTGGTATATCGCCACTATTAGAGAAGAAGCATGCAAGTGATGACTCTCTAATAGTGGGAATTTGGCCAAGAAGATTAGAAGAGACAGGAGGAAATGAATAATTCCATTAAACAACTTACATCAGTCGTGCAAATCCTTACCAAGCAGGATCATGTATCTAATAGTCGTCATCCAAACTATGAAAATGATGATTTTTATAATAATGATGATCAATACACATAGGCATAAAGACTTTATTATTTGTAGAAACTTTGAAATTTAGATCAATGTTATGTAATACTTTTGAGAAATTTTATGGAGCTTTATAAATTTATATTTTGATGATTATGTTTTTTTTTTAAACATTCTATGAAATGTTAAATTGATATTTGTTTTAATTTTGTTGTTTTATTTAGAATTGAGTATTATATCTAGTTTTGTTTAATATTTATAAATTAGAAATTAAAAATAATAATATAAAAAAGGGTCACTTATAGTGGGGTTATAGTGGGCTTAGCCCATGGGAATATAATGGATTTGTTACAGTGGGTTATGCCCACCATATTATAGTGGACTTGTTATAATGGGCTTAGCACATGATAATATAGTAAGCTTGCTAAAGTGCACTTAGCCCAAAGTAATATAGTGTGCTTATTATAGTGGGTATAACCCACTATATTATAGTAGGCTCGTTACAGTGGGTTCAATGTCCATTATATTATAATGGGTTTAGCCACTATAATACCCATTGCATATAGTAGATTTTGTAGCGGGCATTATTGTGAATCTCGATAGCCCATTGTATACCAACTAAAGGATTAGAGTGGGATGTTTGGCCTACTGTAAATGCACGTTACAGTAGGCTTCTGACTATTACAGTCGACATTTGACCCACTGTAATAACAAATTTTCTTGTAGTGTAATCACCATGAGAACCAATAACATGAATGGGAACACAACAACATTGTTTGAGAGGTGTGAGCGACATGTAGGAAAAGCAACAACAAATGTGAATGCGAATGTAGTAGCAACAACAAAGGAGATGCGTGTAGGTGAAGGTTTGGATGAGGGCTTGGGGAGTAAGATATGGGAGCCTGAAAGAGGACAGACCTGAAAGCACCAGTTCTATAAATGAATCTACAATAAGAGGTTGCGTGTATGCATGTATATATTAAGAAAATCTTATATTACAAGTCTTCTATTTAGGGAGTACCATTCTCGCTCTCTCCTAGCTGCTCCTTCTCCGCCACGGTTTGTTGTTGTTCCAATTCTCCTTCTCCGTTCACAGTATGTATCCGTTCACAATATGAAGTACCATCAGGATATTACTCAAGCCCAAATGTCCAATCCAAAGCGAGTGTGAACTGAACGAGTGCAATGAGGCCAGATTTGTATTAAAGAACTTTACGTCTATGCAACCCTTTTGCCTCCAATTCCAATTAGGAGGTAATGTGAATTGTAACTGATCATGAAAAGAAGGTTAGCTCACAAGAATGCATGTATATTTAAATGAGAAACCAACAACGTGTACTTTGGAGTTAGAAAAAGATTATACATAGAAGAACTTATAATACCCGAGAAGGTTAAGACATCTATCATTAGTCCTCAAATTTAATTCATGTTTCTGTCCTAAATCGTACTCACCACACTTTCTGAAAATGCTGCTAGATTCTTTGCTTCTTTGACGATTCATTGTTGGAGAAGAAAAAAAATTGCTAATTTCTTTACTTCTTCAGCACTGTATCATGGGAGAAGCAAAAAAATTTGAAAAGTTTTTCTCTTTGATAGTGCATCACCGGAGAAGCAAAAATTTGTAAATCTTTTTATCTTTCCAATAGTGCATTTAAATTATAATTTTCTATAATTAGAGATATAAATTTTAAATTACATATTTAAATTATACTTTTCTATAATGATATATTTAAATTATAAATTATTATAATTATATTAATAAAGGAGAAAAAGATGAATGAAAGACAAGTTCTGCTATGTGAGGATAGAGAATCACTAGGGAACAAATAGCAACTTATAAAAGAAAATAAGAGATGTTTTGAAAAACAATATTAATTAATTAAGGGTAAAATTATAAAAAAAATTAGCTAATCACTAAAAATAGGAGATCTTTAAAAAAAAATAGTTTGAGTAATTTTTTATAAAAAATAGTAGTTACTTAAACAAGCTCCTAGTTTTGTGCTTACCATATAGGGTTGAAATTATTTTCTCTAGCTTTTCAACTAAAAACCTAAACACACATTTGGGATATGTTTGGCAAAACCAATTGAAAACGGAAAAGCTAGCTAAAAGCTAGTTGAAACTTGAAAATGTAGTAAGTATTTGATAGAATTAGCTGAAAATTGTAAAATAATAAATAAGAGTATAATTAATCATTAGATCAAGAATGAGATATATATTTAAAATAATTATAATATATTTTAAAATATATTTATGAAATTATAAATTACTATAATTATATATTTAAGTTATATTTGTCTATAATTAAACATATAAATTTTAAATTACATATTTAAATTATAATTTTCAATAATTATATATTTAATTTTAAATTACAATAATTATATTAAAAAAGAGATAAATGAATGAGAGGTCAAGGGAGTTTAACTCCGTTGGTTGAATAGGTCCCGAGTTGTATTAAATTCTCTCACACTGAAAGATCAACAAAAACAAGATAAATGAATGAGAGAGAGGTTGAATAATGTGAGCAAATAGAATTAGTGAGGGGACACTATATTAAATAATGAAGGATAAATTTGTAAAAGAAAATTAGCTAGTATTAAAAATAGGATATCTTTTGAAAAAACTATTTGAAATAACTTTTTTTTAAAAAAGCTATTAACTCCTAAAAAACTTCTAATTTTTTTTCTCTAAATGGAGTTAAAATATTTAGTTAATTTTTCAAATTTTAGTTAACTGAAACGACAAATCAAACTCACTCTCAAAATAATAATTACAAATAAGCAGTTATACTTAATTATTTAAGAGATTTTCCTTTTAAAAATTTAAAATGAAAAAAGTTTTAAAATCTTTTAATTAGCCTATAAATCAAAGTGTAAATCCTTGCAAAGAACATGCTACATTGAATCACTTATATATTAAGCTAAACCAACTTTCCTATAACAGGGTTAATTGGACAAAGAAGAAGTGTGCATTTGTGCTGGCTCTGATAGGGTAACAAATTCAATTTAATTGCAAAGTTAGGTATCCCTGTACTAAGGGAGTACTGAACCATACAGTTCATTAAACATGAGACTTTCACTCTTTTCAATGTGTGTCATGTATCTTAAAGTGTTAGAGTGAGATTAAGAGTCGTAAACACTTCCCCTCTTCCTTCTCTATGCATTATATGTGCTGTGCAAGAATCCGTTCACACAGTAATTCCTACATTCTGCATTTGATTGTTCATAATTCACAATGTGCCTTTTGTCCATTCTTCAAACAGAAGACATTTTGATGAAAATTATTCTGCGCTTGCCAGTGAAACCATTAGTGAAGTTCAAACGCGTCTCAAAACAATGGCGTGTTATCATATGCAATCAACGCTTTATTGTTCGATACCTCACTTTTCACCCATACCATTCTTCCTTGTTTCTCGCCCTTGCTCCAAGTGACTCCTGTTCACGTCCCCCGTGATCATTTTCTCTCTCACATCATCTGGTGCCCACAACTCCCTTCTCAACCTTGGTGCGTTTTTTAATATTTCTGATTATTCATTAAAGTTATACAACCATGCAATGGTTTGCTGCTTGTTTGAGGAACAAATGTGCAGACAGATTGTGATAATCTCACACCCTTGTTCTGTGATTACTTTGTGTGTAACCCAATTACCAAACATTTTGTAGCATTTGATGATTCGGTTAGTTCATATTTGTATGATGATTCATACACTTTTTTCTTGATCATGACCCTCTTAGAGCATCTCCGGTGGGTGGGTATTCTTGAAGATTGATCTTAGGTTAAGATTTGATCTTTGCAAAATCAACCATTTGAGAAAATAGTTAGTGTTTGTTTGACAACATTTTTATAAAACTATTTTCAGTATTTTAGTTTTTAAAAACTAAGAGTTTGATTGATTTGATTTTGATTTTTAGTTTTTGAAACAAGTTTTTATGAATAGTTTTTAAAAATTATTTTCGGGAAGAAAAAAAAACTTGTTTTGTAATTGTTAGTTTAAAAATGTTTTAAGATGTGAAAATGGAAAAAATTGTTCATATTTATTAATTTCATTAATAAAAAGCAAAAACCAACATATTTTTATTGCATCTTGAGTTTTCAAAACAAAATAGAAAACTGAAAAACAAAATTACTTCCAGCTATTCGTGTTTTTTAGTTTTTAAAAACTAAAAAGCTAAAATTATTTTCAAAAAATGTTTTTAGAAAACACTACCAAAACAAGTTTTTTGTTTTTAAATATTAAAATATTGAAAACAATTTTATAAACTTGTTTTCAAATGAACACTAAAAAACTCATTTGATTACTGTTTTCTTAAAACAGTTTTCAAAAACAGTTATGGTTTTTAGTTTTTAAAAATTAAAAACTAGGAACAATTTTTAGTAGTTTTACTTTTAAGTAGTTTGCTTTTCATCTTATATTTTAAAAATAGTTTTTGAATAATGCTTATCAAACGATTTTTTTTTCTTCTTCCGGAAAACAGTTTCTAAAAATAATTTTTAAAATTTTTTTTCAAAAACTAAAAAACAAAATCAAATCAATCAAACCCTTAATCTCCAAGTGGAGATTTTTTTATTCTACAAGAACAACCAATATCAACCCACTATTTAAAAAATAATATTTTTTTTATTATTTTTCTCTTTGAACAATATTTAAAAACCAGCATTGTGAAGTCAACCAAAAGTATTTTAAAATAACAAAATATATCAAATAAAAAATAAAATAAATCTTTAAATTGTGGATCACCAAAAGAAGAGTTAATATAAAAACCTGATCTTCTTAGCTCTACCATTAATGAATCCACGGATGCTAATGTTTTGGATTTTGACTTGTGCATACCAAATTCAGAATGTATGGTGCTTTTCATTAATGTGTTTTCGTCCGAGACAAGATGCTGGAGTGATGATGCTATTTTATAATATTTATCTATATAAAGAATTTCATTCACAGTTTCACTGATCAGATGCATAAAATGTTATTACCAACTGTGTAGGCAAGAAATTGAAGCACATGATAAATATAATTCAAGAATCAGATTCGATTCTTTATGGTGGTCGACACGTTGCTGTCGATAAGACGGCAAAAAAATGTGAAAATTTGGAGTAGTCACTATATTTATTTAGGAAAATAATAAATATACTTTTAAAAAAAAGTGATTCATAAAATCAAATTTTTTATTATTGAGAATAAATTTATTATTTAAAAAGAATTATCATTATTGTATTTTATCATTTTTAAATATATATTTCTTTTAACTCAACAGAAATGGTCTTCTATTTATATAAATTCTTCATGGAAAATCTGAATTTACGTAATCCTTTATTAAATATAGTTGTGTGTTGAGTTTTTAATTTATTATTTTTTTACATTAAAATTTTATAATATTTAGATCATATTTTTATTCTTGTAAAAACTAATTTCATTTAAGAGTGTCATTTGAGAGAAAATCAAACTGTCTCTCAGCTTGTGTTCCAAAAATTAAGATATTACAACTTATTAACAATTCTCTAATGCAAATCTCATTATTATTAATAATTATTTTGATTAAATTATAAACTATTATAAATAACTATATTTGGAATAATATTATAATATAATATTTTGGATTTTATAATAATAAATTTTAATTTGATATATTATTTTTTAGTAATTTAATTTTAAGTACGAGTGCTAATTAGAGGAAAATTTTAAAATATTAAATCATTGTGACTTACATTATAAAGTTTCAGAATTAGAAAGAAGTCATATCTAAATAATTCATTCTCTAATGTTCATATTTTATTATTGAAATTTTACTTTGATAAATTAAAATCAATAATAAAATACTTCTATTTAAATATAATATTATAATTATTAAGATACAATTTTAATTTTTACTGATAAATTTTTTATTTGACATTTTTTACTTACGTACTAAATTATTTTGATTTAAAGGTGTCATTAGAGTGAAGTTTTAAAACATCAAACCATCACGACATGTACAGTAAAATAAAAACATAGATCCCTCTCTTTCTAGAACACCTCTTCTAGAGAAGTAAAATAAAAAACTTAACTTTTATAATAGAATTAGTAAGGGGTATATAAGTCTTTTTTATAGTCAGTAGGTGTTATTTCAAATTTTAGTAAGTGTTATTTCAAAATTGTGACCTTGGTTTTAATCCAAGGTGTCAATCAAAAGTGAGAGGAAAACTAGTGTTATCATTACCACTATAGTGGTGGAACGAAATGGTAATTTTTGCCTTTCTTTCTTCTCCTTCTATCTAGGGATGACAATGGGATGGGATGGAGGCGGGTTTGTCTTCCAATCCCCGTCCCTGAAAAGTGCGAGACGGGGGCGAGTATGAAATTTTAATCCCTGTCGAGTATTTTTGGGTTCAGGTATCCCATTATATTATTTTCGAAATTTATATTTAAATTTACTTATAATTTATTAAATAAATTGTATGTTAATTTATTATTATATTTAATTTATTAATATTAAATAAATTATATATTAAATTATTGATTATATCTTAGTTTTAATAGTTTACAAAGGCATAAATTTGTACACAGACATATAAGATTTTGTTTAACATATAATTATATACAAAAAATATAAGCGAGGAAAGGTGGGCCCGACAAGGCAGGGACTAACAAACCCATACTTGTCTCCATCCTCGGTTATCTCAGGCGGGGACGGGAGCGGAGACCAACAACACGGGTTTTCTCCATCAAAATTGGGGAGGGGAAAGAGAGGTACTTACGGGGACAGGTATGATTACTATCCCTACTTCTGCGTGTTTTTTCTCCATTTTTTTTATTTCTACCCTTTCATTGTATTTATACTCATAATCTTTCTATTTCTCTTATCCTTTCAATTTTTTGCATAAAAAAATTTCTAATACATTTTGCTCTATTATTAGGTGCAGCAGGTCTGCAATGATGTTGGTTGAGGAAGAAAAGAAAGGTTGTAGGTGCATGGTGCTAAGCAAGTAGGGGTGTTCATTGGTTCGGGTCAACCCGATGAGCTCGGTAAACCGAACTAAACCAATTATTTTGGTTTGATTTTTTCACTTGATCGAGTCTAGACCGACCTAAAATGATAAGAACCAACCATGTTCAGTTCAATTTGCAGTTTTCGCATTTTAAAACTGACCCAACCCGAACAAACCCAAAAGTACATATAATATTATTTTATATTTCTTTTATATTTTTAAGTTAGTAAATTTAGTAACCTATTTTGTTTAGGTTTGCATTTTAAAACTTTGACCCAACCTTCTTTTGTATTTTATATTTTTAAGTTAGTAAATTTTGGTAAATTTATTTTATACTTTAAATTTATACAATTTGTTGTTTGTATTATATTTTGTTGTTTTAATAGTTTAATTTGACTAATTTATTATATATGAAACACTTGATATTTTTTTATAAAATTATGAATTTAGTAGACTAATGAATTTGACTAGTTTTGGGTCTAAAACTATTTTTTTACGATTTAATGAGGAAAAATTGAATTTTTAATTTGTTTATCGATTTGCCCTGAAACTAAACCAAACTAATCTGATTATCATTGTTTCAGTTTGGTTTGGGTCAGAGAAAAAAATTCTAGAAAACTGAATCACCCAACCCAATTAAAATTAATTAGTTCAGTTTTCATTTTTTTCCAAAATAAACCATCCTGAACTGTAAACACCCCTATCACCAAGAGCAGAAGTTCTCTCCTTTTTTTTGTCTTTTTCATTCCTTTTTCTTTATTTTTAATTTTATTTTTTTTTTAGTTGGTTTATTGTTTTTCATGTTGTATTGAATTATGCTAAAAAGACCTTATTTTAGGTATAAAAAGTAAAAGATTAAAATTAATAAAGAGTATAAAAAGTCAGACAAAATTGAGTATGTCTATTATTGTGAGGCTTACATATAGTACTTTGAACATCTATAACACTATATAAAGGAAATAAGTTCTTTTGGTATTCACATTTTTATAACTATTTGACTGTTTTTAACAAGTGATTTCTCCACTTCCAAAAAATATAATCTCTTCCATATAAATAATTATATGTTTTGAATTCTATTCAAACTCTTTCCTCTCTCTATTTTCTCAAATTAATTACAAATCAAATGAGGTTCATAACTTGTTTTTATTATGTTATCATAAATAAAGAAAGCTAAATAGATCAGCTGGAATCGGATTTGACATTTCTTATCTTCACTTTCACTCAAGAGGCTTTTTCCTTCTTTTCATTTCATCATGATCTTCTTCTCTTCATTTTCACTAACCTTGATAATCTCTAAGCCTCTTCACTTTCATCACCATCATCATGTTTTTCGTTAAATTCTTCTACGTGTGCTTGGTTTCCTCTTACTATATAAGAAAAAAAAAAAAAGCATCTGCAAACTACTGTTTTTTTTCCCCTACACTACTAAATTATTTCTAAAACCTTTTTTTATTTTAATTAATGATAAACTTATTATAAATTTAATTAAATTGGTTCATAAGTTACCCACATGTTTAAATGAAAAAGAAAAAGGATCTTAATGGTTACTTGTAAACAACTGATCTTTTACATTGAAAATTTCTTTTGACTCTATAGTGGATCGTCTTAACAAAAAGAGATTTTAAACTCAAACTAAACTATCTTAAAACTCCCTACTAATGGTTTTAAAAGAATTATCTTCGTAAAACTAACTAATAGACATATAAGTCCCTTTTTCCTGTTGGGAAGAGGGACGGTTTAATGACGGTTGGTAATGGGATGGTGGGTTGGTGAGGGGGGTCCAGTGAGGACGTGCCACGTGTAGGGTTATTTATGAGGGTGGAGCGTTTTGAATCGTGGGACTGGGGAAAGAAGGAGATATGAACTACCTTGTGAATGCGGAATACTTATGCACCACTCGAACAGTTTTTTGTTTTTGTAAACAATGGAATATGTGTATTCAGAGGCACAAAGGTGCAAAGGTACAACATTGTATATTAACATAAAATCTGAAGCTCCTGGCTAAGCATAGAAGTGGTAACAAATATTATCCCTTAATACAAAGTAATCACAATAGTTCAGCTAAAACAAAACCAAACTGTCAAGAGTTCTAAAACAGAGCCAAATTAGACAACTTAAGCTTAGCAGCAGCCTACACGTAATTACAGCCAGTACATTACAAAATAACATTAAGTCATCAATGCACAATACCACTCAGTGCTGCATTTCTGCCAACAGCAGGTAATAACCAACAGAGTAGAATACCATTTTGATTCAGAACTAATGCAGAATATTAACAAGCCGGAGTATCAGAACCTAGACATAACAATAGCCCCACCTCACTATGCAGAATACCAATTGATGAAGGACTCTGCAGAAGACCAATCATTAGACATAGCAATAGCACCTCTCAAACATTATTGCTGTGTTAGCATTCGTGTTGTTGGTTCCCATCGTGGTTAGCATCACTAGACATAGCAATAGCACTTCTCTGTTATCTTTTATCAAATATTTGATGGTTGGTTTGTAGGTTTTAATGTGAACAAACTAGGTTGTGACACTTGTGGGTTTCTAATCATAAAGCCAACGAAGGGTTACAATGGTTGAGGGATTTTGAATACAGTGAACAAAGATGTGTGATGAATTTTAAAACTCTGAAATAACATACCATGAAGGAATGCTAGAATAATTCACTAATTCAACGTGGAATTAGGTCTCAAGAATTTCAGAAAGTCGCACTAGAGGGTCACCACATGGCCAAATACGCTTACTGCATGATTTTGGTGTGTGGTGAAGACCAGGGAGAAAGAAAGGAAGGTTTAGAACTCTTTTGTTCCTTGAAAGCATCCACGTGTGTGAGAAGATCCAGAATGAGTGTGTTAAATCATTTGTCTGAATATGTCGGTGAATACTACGATGAAAGTATAAAGTAGGTTTCAAATATACTGTACTAGACACAAATTCTAGTATGTCAATTATTGATATTGAATTGATACAATGAGAATGAATGTGTACCTGAATTGGCATTCATGTCCATGAGCACTATTGAACAGAAGAACTTTAGGAGGTGCTTCTGGCTAACTTCTGAGGGATTATTGTAGAGAATAATTCTGATGTGCAAATTTGCTTAATGGGATGGTAAATTTATAACCCCCAGGGTAGTCAGGGACCTCTCTTAATTGGGGGGCTTTTTTATCTGATTGACATAACTCATCACAGAGTCAATCTCACTGTAATCCCACTTAAAATAACCACCACAGTGATATTTTAAGATATTGTTGGTTAAAGATGAATAACCATATTAAGATAATGATTATATCTTATATTATCGCTTAATGATAATTAGATATTGAGTGATACTAATCCACAATATTTTTCAACATAATAATCCTGTTATTTTAAAAAAAGTATAATGTAAATCTGTAAGACCTCAAACTCAAATTTACCACAATTATTCGTAATTGTTATCTCCTATGTTTTCATGAAATATAAAATAGAGATTTGGCATATCACTGTTATAAAAAATTAATTAAAATGTATCCTTGTCGTTTTACAAAATTATTCTTAATTATAACTAATTTTCCAAATTCAGTAATAGTAGAAAAAAATACATTAGTAGCTCATATGCATACTCAACACAAATTTATTCGATATGGAAACCTATTTTGTTGCTTCATATACATACTCAATACAAATTAGCCGATAGATGTATCAATGAAGAGAGAGATTAAAAGAATCAAATTCAATTAAAATATTTGTAAACAGCATGTTTCATTTTGTTAGGAGTAATTAGGAAAAGTATAATTTAGGATAAAAAAATATTACAAAATGTTAACTCATTTTATTAATATTATGAATTAGATAATATCATTTTTACATAAGACTGATTAGAGGAATTTAAATAATTTAGATGGACTTTATAAAATTATGGAGGACCATTTGTAGAATTTTGGTGGACATTCACATTCTAGGCTTTAAAAAATGTTATTTTAAGATCTATCACAACAAAAAGTCACTATATCTACTTAGGTATGAAAAACACGCTAAAAAATAATGTACATAAAGAATTCTATCACACTAAAATACATCCCATGAAGGAGTGAGACATATGCACAGAGAAGATACATTTTCTCTTTTAACATGTATCTTACATCCTTGTGCTATAAGTATCACTAATATGTGGGAAAAATTCTAAAAAGTTTTATGATTTTCTGTTTTAGTATGTATTCCACACATATGTAAAAATAATCACATTGGTATGACAAGTTTCAAAAAGTAAAAAATCTAATTATTCTATAACTAAAATATGCAAAGAAAACAACAAAAAATTGTAAATAGTAAATAGGACTATTAAATAAAATAAAGACAAATTAAATATTTTATAAAATACAATATTAAGTGGACCACATCAAAAAATCAAGTGACTTAGTTACATCTTTATTTTCTTTTATCGTTTGAATGATTATTATTAACTTGTCATTAGTATTTTAAATATGTCTGATATGTTAGGTTGTAATTTTTTTATGATTATATATTAGTATGCGTTCAATTAAGATAAATTTTATTGATGTTTCTACATACTCATAGTTTGAATTTTAAATTTTTAAAAATTCAAATAAATATTCAACCCATATGCAAATAATTGGATTGGATATAAAATTAAAAAAAATAAAATTGGACATAAAACATGGGTTTAAATGGATTGATCCGGATTGAATATGCATATTGAATTTCTTAACCCTTTGAACATTCAAAGCCCTTCTCAACATCACTTAAATAAAACAACAATTGTTCTTTGTTTCTTTACTGTTTTTTCCAGCACAATTTCTTCTTTTCTAATATGAAACATCGGCAAGCCCTTACTTTTTTTCCTTAAAATCTTCTGGTTGCTGAAATTTTCATTTGTGTATGGAAAAAAAAAAACATCATATTTATCCTCTTGAAAACAATAACGACATCAGAAACAAAAAATGGCAGTGACTTCTTTTTGTCAATGTCGTCTTCCCCTTAAACACATTATCTTCACCACCCATCTCTCATCTGAATCAAAATTCTAGGCTGCACCTTCACCACCACATCATCTCATTCACCTCATTCTGCATGCTTCCCTCCCTATCGAAATGACACAAAGGTCTATGTTATATTCTTATAACTTAAGGTATTTAAAGTCATTTCTTGTAACTTATCAAAATATAAAAATATCTAGTTTTTTTTATTTTATTAAATTCGTAATACTTGTCACTCTATCCTTTAAAATCTGAGTTATCTTGTCCTTCTATTTTAAAGATGATGCCTCATCCATTAAATCCAAAACATTCACAAATGAAAATAATGTTCACGGTCACGTCTTGTTATTACCTGAACATATCAAAATGAAATTAACTATATATTTGAAACCCTATTCACAAAATTTATCTAAATAAAATTTTTGTGCTTATTGTGGGAAAAATGTGGATTTTTTTTTTTACAGATCATCTTTATATTTTCGAATTGTCCAATAAGTTAATATATTGCCAATGTTAATATGTTCTCAGTTGGCGTCTTTCTTAAAAAGTAGTAAAGGCTAAAACAAAAAATATTTTTAAATGATTAAAATAACTAAAAAATATTTTAAATATCAAAATAAAAAGTAACTTATTTTCAAAGATAAAATTTTTATTTAAGGTTAATAATAATTAGAAGAATTAATTATCAAAAGACAAAAGTTATGAAAGAATCACCATAATTAGAATAGATATATTCTTTTATTTTCAGATAAGACAAAGGATAAAGATGCTAGCAATAATAAGGCTCCACGGGCTCACGTAACTTTAAAAGATAACCATGCATATACCTAAGATTCTTACCGAAAATGGCAAAAGAATATGATGCACAAGGCATAATAGTCAATTTTTTTTATGTACAAATAATTCATTAGCACGGATATCAAACATATCTAACAAAATTACATAAGAAAGCATGGTTAGTTAATGCTTGAAAAAACTATCCAAAAATTAAGACCATCACCTAGAACTCAAAACAAAGTATATTTACAGCCTGGTTAGAGGTATAGATACCAACTACTTATAGATCCATATTTGTCATTCTCACACCAACATATATAACGTTTAAATACAATTGGCTACATCAAGTTTACATTTGTACATGTAAAAAAAGATAAGAAAAGGAAGGGTCAAATGTGCATAATTAGGACCAAATGTAATAATTTTTGTGGTGCATTGTGTTCTTCAAATCAAAAGCCCCCCCTCTAAGTATGCATGACTTCCTTTGATCCAAATATACCAAACAGTAGAAATCCAGACTACATCCATATTTGATTAACATACCTGCCATATTTGAGAGACTAACCTGCAATGGAAGATCAAGTGAGGAATATTTTCTTCATGAAGTTCACAAAATGGGCAGAGTGTATTATTTTTATTCGACATGACATTTCTCTTCAATCAATTATCCTTGGTTGGTAGTCTTACCTCCATGTGAATGTAAGGACTTTCTATAGAGCCTTTATAGACCATAGTACTTTCATATTCTTTTTGGGTGTTACCATCCCTAGACCCCTTTATACCAAAACTGAATATGCTTATTTTGTACTATATATCTCAGTAGGATCACTCACCCATAGTAATCTATCTTCCTTATGTGGATTCTGCACAATATTCAGAATTGTATCCTAAAACCTTTGGACAGTGACAAGTTCCTACTCAAACCATTGTCTCCTCCACCTTAGGTTGCAACCTATGTTTCTACCCACTTACTCATTTCTCTAATTTCTCATACTACTGGCCATAGTTGCTATATAGTCTCATAAATCTACTTTGTAGGGACTCCACACCCTCCCAATCATAACCCTACAATCTAGTTTTGTTCCCATATCCCAACTTCCACTCTCTCATCCCCTACACCAACATTCTTGTTGTTAAGCTTTCCTTAGGTCCCTCCACCATACAAATTCATTATTAGTCCTACTCACCAACTCCAAGCCTTCCCAACCCCCATACTTAGATTTAAGAATTTGAACCCATAATTCATTGCCTCCATGGAATAAATTTCATCTCCCACTTTCCCAACAATGCTTTGTTAAAACACTCTAAATGCTTAATACCTAGCCACTCATATCTTTATGTAAACAAAAACTATTCCAACTAACCCAGTGTATTTTCCTCCTAACATCCTCCACTCCCCACCCTATAAAAATATAGTTTGAAATACTGATCAACTTGTCAGTTACACTTACTAGGCTAGAAAGAAATAAGAAAAACAAAGGCAAGGTGGATAAAATAGAGTTAATCAGGATTATTCTATCACCAAAGGACAAGGTTTTATTTTTACAGGCTGCTAACTTCTTCTCAATTTTTTAAATTATTGGTTTCCATGTAGATATCCTTCTAGGGTTGGCTGCCATGGGTATACCTAAGTAAGTGAAGGGCAGTTTCAACACCTTATAGTTTAATATATCAACTAATTTGCAAATTACCACCTGCTAAAGACCGGTGGCCTGGAAATAGCTTTGGCTAAAGTTAAATCTTAACTTAGAGATCATTTCAAATTTCCTCATTATACCTCTAATGACCATTACATTCTTCAAAGTAGCATCCCCAAAAATATAGTGTTGTCACCAAATTGAAGTATGTTTACCTATATGTTGTCCTTCCCACATTTGTAACTTTGATATATTCATTTGTTTAAAGCTTCTCTAACAAGCCCAGTTAGCCTCACCGCAACAATGGTAAATAGGAATAAAACTAGTGGATGTCCCTAACTTAAGCCTTCTTTTACATTAAATTCAATGGTTGGACCATGATTGATTAAAATAGACTCCCTATCTGACTTTAAACATTGTATATATAATTAATCCATTTATCTGCAAACCCAAGTCTCCCAAACATGTAGACCAAGAAATTCTAATTAACAAATCATAGGCTTTTTCATAATAACTTTGAATATTAAGAATTGTCTCCTCTTCCTCTTTGCCTCATCAATCACCTCATTAACCATCCTCTCTGACCCAGGAATGCACTTTGATATGGATTAGTGATTCCATTAACTAACAAGTAATTTAGTCAATCTCTAATACAAACCACCAATTAGTGCAATGGGTTTGCATTTACTAAGCATCTCTAGGTCATCCCTCTTAGGCACTAATGTGATAAATGAAGAATTAAGACCACTCGATAACTTTCCATTGACATAGATTTCTTATACATATCTTATAATATCACTCTCTAGTAATTCCCAAAATTATTGTTTAATAAGAAGTTATACTCGTCTGGTCCAAGGCATTTGTGGCTTCCAGCTTCCTACATAACTTGTTTGACTTCTTCACTTGAGAATGGCTGAATTAATTATTGTCTCTGCTCCAAAGAAATCTGTTCAAAAGTGAATTTCATCCAACCTTAGTTTATACCGTTCCACCTTAGCAAACCTTTGGTGAAAATAATTCTTTATTTTCTATATAACCAAGATTGGGTTGGTAATCCATCGGTGGTTCACTTTAAGCCCATTTGTGTGGTTGATTTTCCTATTCTAGCTTACCATAAGAGATTCCATCTTATTGGATACTACCTAGAAGTTCTGTTTTAGTTCTCTCATTATTTCAATCTCATTATGGCTGAGAGATTCCCTTTCACCTTTTTCTTTGTATATCATTAAGTCTTGTGACTATGTCTTCTTACTACATCCTTAATATCACCACATGATTCCTTGTTCCATCTCTTTAGATGTTCTTTAATCATTCTCAATTTTTCTTTAACAATGTATGCACCCCAACCATTCACCTTTATGCTCCTCCACATTTCCTTACACCATGCTTGAATAAATTTTATCTGAGAACCAACAATCTAGAATACGAAAGGAATTAGCCCCACAGTCAACAACAAATGACATAAATAGTATAAGGTAGTGATATGAAATATACCCTACTTAGAATCTTTTGGATTGTATTAGACTATTTCTATAACCATAAATTAGAAACAAATAACTTGTCAATTTGACTTTTAGCTAGGCCATTGGGTCTAAACCATATAAATCTCCTACCACTACCCAAGGCCTCATCTACATCCATATTCACTATAAACTCTTTTGAATTCTTCTCTTACATTTCTATCATACTCCTCAGACATCTCTCCACATTTATCGGAGCTTAATCTTACAACATTAAAATCTCCTAACATACACCATAGTTGTTGATAACATTACAATCCACCTGTACATTATTCGTTTAAGACATAAAGTGACTTACCTAGCAAGACAATTTTTTAACTTGCCTTTTCCCAATCTAGTTTATTTGAAGATGCCTTCCACTCCACTTGGGTCTCCTTCCTATATGAGTGAATGACCTCTGATTGGGCTTCTCCTATTGACCTCTGAATTGCTTGTAGTGTGCTTTAGATGAAGATTAAAGGCAAGCTCACACCTGTTCTTTTCAGGCTGCAGACACCTATTACATCGGTCTATTGAAGCAACGCTTGCAGACCCCTCGCCATAGGTGTTCCAGGATCACCCTCTTCGTCTCCATGTGGAATAGTTTTTTTTAAGGGCCAAATAGAATTTATTATATTAAACATGAAACAAAATGATTCACCTTTACATTCACTACCAAAATTAATCCCTCTTCTCTATATTATGCCCTATCAGATAGTAATCCTATCTCATATTCATCATGCACAACCTAGGGTTAGCATAACAATAAGAAAAAACACACCCCCTATTGAATTCAAAAGAATATAATAATCATTTCCACAAAATTAGCTTAATTGACATCAAAATATCCAAAGCCTCCACCGCAGCCTTGTAAAAACCAATGGAGTTCCTAGATATCCATATACACCAACAGCCAGAACACATACCTGTATTTCTTTTTTCGCTTACCAACTACCCATTCACTGGATGTAAGAAAGAGTTGAGTCAATTCTCCCAGAAGTGGTGATTGTATTCCCACCCAACTCAGCAGTTTGTACCACATCCATTGAGCAAGTGGGAACGATAAAAAGATATCATTTCGGTTCTCGGCACTATTCTTACAAAACACACATAATGAGTCATTTAACTGATTACCTACTCCTTGCCTCAATAGATTATCCATGATAGGTAGCTTGTCTGCTAGCAGCCTCCTAGATATCCATATACACCAACAGCCAGAACACATACCTGTATTTCTTCTTTCGCTTACCAACTACCCATTCACTGGATGTAAGAAAGAGTTGAGTCAATTTTCCCGGAAGTGGTGATTGTATTCCCACCCAACTCAGCATTTTGTACCACATCCGTTGAGCAAGTGGGCACACAATAAAAAAAAGATGATTTCGATTATCGGCACTATTCTTACAAAACACACATAATGAGTCATTTAACTTATTACCTACTTCTCGCCTCAATAGATTATCCATGATAGGTAACTTGTCTGCTAGCAGCCTCCAAGAAAATGCAATCACCTTAAATGGTAACTTGTCTTTCCACATTCTACGCAACACCTGTGGTTTGACATCTATGAATCTCGGGGAATTCCTTTCCCCTCTCAATATCATGTATGCATCTGCCATTGAGAACTCCCCTCTCGTAGCTAGGTTCCACATCCATTTATCCGTAGTTGATCCCTTAGTTTCACATTCTGCAACAAGGCTTCCAAATCCTGTAACAACTCTACCTCCCACTCAAACAATTCCCTCCACCACATCAATTTCCACCTGGTGATGCACCCACTACACCCCATTTTTCCTACATTGATATACACTTATCTTTCATTATTCCATACAACCTGGAAAACCTTGTACTTATTGCCCCACCACCTATCCAAACTTGTTTCCAAAACAAAGTATCCTCTCCACTTCCTACCTTCTTGTTACAGTATTAATAAACCACCCAGGTGATTTCACCTTCAGTTCATCTATATCCCAAATGTCCTTTTGCCACTTAGAGGTGTTGGAAAATGTTCTAGGCCTCTCTATATATTTTTGAAAATCCCCATATCTACTTCTCAACAACGGGCCCCATATAGCTTTTGTGTCTGTTAATATTCTCCACCTCCATTTTTCCAGCAGATTCAACCTTCTTCCTTTGGTCGACACACCTTCTCCCAACTTAACCATGCAATTTTGGATTGTTGCTCATTCCCTCCCCACAAGAAAGAGCGTTACATTCACATCAGAGCATTAAACACCTTTTTCGGTGCCTTATAAAAGGAGAAGAAATAAAGCGGAAGGCTCGACAATAGTGAGTTCATTAACACCAATCTCTCTGCAAAAGACATATTGGTAGCCTTCCATCCTATTAATCATTTTTCAAATTGTTCAATGACTAGCCTCCACACTTCTACCTTCCTTGGATTTGCTCCCACTGGCACCCCCAAGAATTTAAAAGGCTGTGAGCATACAGAACAATTCAACACATTACTCACAACACTCCTAAATGCCTTATCCACATGTAAACCATAAAATTGACTCTTGTTGAAATTTACCTTCAATCCCGATATCATCTCAAAGCCTTGCAAAATTACCTTTAAATACCACACCGTTTGCATATTTTCTTCTCCCATCATGTCTTGCTTCTCCCATCATGATCACATCATGTTGCATATGTTGTTGCTCCACCTTTTCCACCTGCACCCAAACATCATCCTATTCATCATATACTCTAAAAAATTCTAGTTTATCGAGTCATATGCCTTTTCAAAATCCACTTTAAAAAGAAAACAGGATTTTTTACAATAATTTGCCCAACCCACCACCACCCCATCCAGAATTGATCTTCCCGGTAAAAAGGTTGCCTGACTACTAGATATTAATTCCCCCAAAACTTAAGCCTCAATGACAACAATTTAGATATGATCGTATACATACTCGATATTAAAGAAATGGGCCTATACTGAGCTAGCTTCGAAGGGCAAGCCACCTTCGGAATAAGGGTGATAAAAGATGAACTTACCCCTCTAGGTAGACTTCCTGACTGATGAAATTCTTGCACCGTCTTCACTACATCTTCCCTTATAACTTCCAATAGTGTTTATAAAAATTCATTCCAAATCGGGCCCGAACTTCTCCCGCTTTCACATGCCCATACCGCCTATTATATATCTTTTAGTGAAAAAGGCTCCTCCAAGCAAGTTCTCTGTTGTTCTGACAGTTGTTTAAAATGAGCCCCATCCATGACTAGTCGCACCATCTCCTTTTCCTAAAAGAAGTCGGAGAAATAATGGAGTAGTACACTCTCCACCCACCCATCCTCTGACTGGATTGCCAAAATAGAGTTCGCATAACATCTCGCTTTGAAACAATTATGGAAGTATTTAGTATTATTATCTCCATTTAGCACTCATTTTACCTGAGATTTTTGCAACATCGAGTGTTCCATCAGCCTTGTTCACCCTAGTACTCTGACAGTGTGGCTTGTCTCGAAATGGAAATCATTTGTGCCCCTTCCACTATCTGTTGATCGGCTAGTTCCAGTTCTTGTACCTTCTCTGCCAAAAACTTGTCGTCTTTCTTCCCTACCTCTACAATCCATTTTTTAATCTCCCCCTTTAAACCTTTTAGCTTCACTGTCATCTAATACATCTTCCACTCTAGGCTTTGTGATGAGTTCCAAAATTCTTTAACCAGATCCCCAAAAGTAGGGTCCTACAACCAATAGTCGAAAAAACTTAAACGGTTTCGGTCCCCATCTTTGCTTGTTATCTCCTGTGTATATCCAACATGTTCAAAGAATTCCCTGGTCCTTACCCTTTGAGTTATAATTCCCTAATCCTCCACCAATTTCGGAGAGAACAAAAATTTGTCTAACAAGTTAATCAAAGATGCTTCTCCATCTTCCAAAATTCATGTCATTCATTTTCCAATAAGTGGGATATCCACAAGTCCCATCTACTGTATGAAAAATTTGAAGTTTGACATCTTTGCTCTTGAGTGATAGTTCGACCTCCCTTTAACCTCCTGCCTATCCAAGACCGCATTGAAATCACCACCAACTACCTATTTGACTCTTGTAAAACCTCTCCTAGTCATTATCAAATCATCCCATCCCTTTCTTTTCTCTTCCACCGAACATGGGGCATACATATTTACCATACAGATAACTTCACTTGAGCTTCCACTTGTAAACCCCACTCCCAGGAAACCTTGCCCTTGAATTTTCCATCTAACATCCCACAAGCCTTTCTTCCAAATTGTTACGCACCCTCCACTTAATCACATTGATGAAAGGACTCGCCACTCACATTCTGTGTTTTCCCAAACCTCCTTTATCTCTCATTCATTCAAGTGATTACATTTAGTCTCCTGGAAGAAACAAGTATCAATTTTCTGCTCAGTCAGTTTCTTTCTTATTCTCCTCCTCTTCACCCAATCCCACAGCCCTCGCACATTTAATGATAAAATCTTCATTTACCTAACTTGTGATGACCGCCTTTCCCTCCTTTCATTCTCTGCCTTATCCCTTTCTTCCATCTTTTTTAGCTCTGATAGATATGCTTCCTCGGATTATCTTCCATTAATTCCTATATTCTTCATTGCTTCCCACATTTTAGCAAGCTCATCCACTCCGTCATTCTTACTTAAATTTGCATCATCCTTACCTATAAACATCCCATTTCTTGCCAGCTCCCTTCCATCCACACTATGTCTGTGCGCTTGCCTCCAAACAGTGAGTCTCACCATATACTTGTTCCTGTACAACTGTCACACCAAGATCATGATGATCATTCATGTGGTTCTCATTGACAGCTCCACATTCTCAATAAGCTTCTCATGTGCTTCAATACTCACACCAATCTCTTGACTTTTTTCTGCCCTTAGCCTATTCTCTATGCATGGCATACGCTGCCATTGATTTTAACCTCCTTTTTTTGCACAACATCTGCGTGTAATTTAGGATTCAGACTAGGAGTATAGCGTACTCCACGTGTCCATAGACATTGTCCTATCATCAGCCTTGCGGAACTCTCCCATAGTGCTAACAAGTTGCATGAAACATTTGTCTCCCCATGCATTTAGTGGAATCCCTATGCATCTTACCGAAGCTAATCTATTCCCACAGACTATGGATGAGATCCACTTAGTCACACTCGAAAATATTGACACACTCCTTGGTCTTCATTTTCCCATAGATCAATGACTCTTTCAAATGGAAGTCTTGTTATTAAGACAAGCTCGAGGATGTACATCGTCGAATCTGCCTGAGAGGGAAACAAAAAAGCACGTGCAATGATAGTGCCATAGAATAGACTAATTGACGATGCTTAACCAACACTTTCTCTACACACTATCTTTGTACATCTTTTTAAAATAGTATATTGTAAATTTGTAAGACCTCAAACTCAAATTTACGACAATTGTTCGTAATTATTATCTCCTATCTTTTTGTGAAATATAAAATAGATATTTTGATTGTCACTTGTATAAAAAATGATTTAAATGTATCCTTATCTTTTACAAAATTATTCTTAATTATAACTGAATTTTCAAATTCAGTAAATAGAAGAAAAAATACATTTATAGCTAAGGATAAGTCTTTGAGTATAAAGCATTATGGAAACCTATTTTGTTACTTCATATACACACACAATATAAATGTAACCGATAGATGTATCAATGAAGAGAGATGAAAAGAATCAAAGTCAATAAAAATATTTGTAAATTGCGTGTTTCATTTTGTTAGGAGTAATTAGGAAAAGTATAATTAAGGATAAAATTAATATTATTGAATATTAACTCATTTTATTAATATTATGAATTAGATAATACCATTCTTTACAAAATACTTATCAGAGTAATTTATATAATTTAAATGGACTTTTAGAAAATTATTGAGGACCATTTGTAGATTTTTATTGAATATTCACATTGTAGGTTTTAAAAAATTAAAACAAATTAGCAAGTTAAATTATCATAATTTGAATAAATTATGACAAAAATAAAAATGAAAACTTTCGGGAATGTTTAAAATAATGAAATTGAAAAGGACAAATAATTAATTTTAAAAGGACAATGAAATATGAGAAAAATAAAACAATAAAAATGAAGTTTAAAAGGGACAAAGAAATATATAAATTATTAAAAATTCTAATGTCTCTAAGGAATGGACTAGTGTTTAAAATAATAAAAAATCATAACAAAATTGTTGAAGTAATATATTATATAAATATTTAAGGATAAACAGCTCTAATTCTGATTGAAGTTATTTTGTGTATATTATTATTTAGGGTAAAAGATCATTTTAGTTCTGGTAAAATGAACTAAATATTAAATAATCCCTAAGAAATTTTCCTGTTGTTTTCCTCCTATATGATTTAAAATATATTTTTACCAATCTGGTCAGTAACGAAGTTAGTAATGATGCCAAACTGAATGATGACTTCACATGTAGATCTTCACCACAAACTTCACATGTAGATTTTACGGTTAAAATTGATTTTTTTTAAAGAAAAATTAATTAATTTCTGAAAATAAAGAAAACCTATAAATAAATATTTCTTTTAATTTAAAATATAAAATAATTATATTTTATTTATCCTCTACACCCATTAAATTTTTTTTTTGTTAGCAGTTCCTTAAGATATATCCCTCTTGTTTTTTCAAGTAACAATCTATTTTGTCTCCCTCTCGTTGGTTTCACGTAATTATCAGCACAAGTCTTGTTGCTTTCTTTTGCCTATAAATACTGCACTCATGAGCAGTGAATAATACACATGCTTAGAACAAAACATTGCACTATCTTCTACAAAATTTCTTACATTTTACCTACAAAGAACATTGGTGTTCAGAAGGTTCAGGTATCCTTTACTGAAACTTCATCGATCCATCGGATTGTTTAACTTGGAAGAGGATTGGATTACTAGTTCATATTGATTTATCGAGAGTTGCTGTTTCTTAGGAGAGGAGTGGGTTACTAGTTCTTACTATCTATAAAGTGGAGAAGTTTTCTCTTTTTAAGTATAGCACTCTGTAGGTTACTCTATGTGTTTATTTAGCAATAGTTTTATAAAACTATTTTTAGTATTTTAGTATTTAAAAACTAAAAATTTTATTGGATAATATTTTTTGAAAAGAGTTTTTGAAAACAAATATGGTTTTTTAGGTTTTAAAAACTAAAAAATAGGAACAATTAAAAGTAATTTTATTTTTTAATTTTTAATTTTTGTTTTGAAAACTCAAAATACAATAAGAATATGTTGTTTTTTGCTTTTCATTAATGAAATTTTAATAAATATGAACATTTTTTTTCTATTTTTACATTTTCAAAATAGTTTTCAAATAATATTTACCAAACAAGTTTTTTTTCGTTTTCTTCCTGAAAATAGTTTTTAAAAAATATTCTTAAAAACTCTTTTCAAAAACTAAAAAACAAAACTAAATCAATCAAACCCATAATATCTTCCTCTTTTATTCTTTATATTTATTATTTTTTTATTTTATTTAAAGAAAAATATACTATGTTTTGACTTGGCTTTTTGTGAATCTTATTTTAAGACTCTTAAAGAGAAAAAGGTTCTTCTGGCTTACCGAATTGAACATTTTCTATGATATATAAACTTAATAAGAAAAAAGAATTTGAATTAACATCTACCCTAATTTGAAATAAGACCTTCTCTTTTAAATATATTTTTTAAAATTCTCATTTCATCTTTGATTCTCTCTCGTGTCTCCCTTACATTATTTTTTCCACATTCACTCACTCCTCACCTTTTTTTTGTCTTGTCCGCTTTCTCATATAGTTTAAATATCTTGTACCACTAAGCAATGTGATAAGTGATGCTTCAATATCTTGTACCACTAAGCAATGTCTTTGATAAAGATATTTTATCTCATGGACATATAAGATTTTCTGTAACAACAAAATTGTTCCTAAATTATCTCATGGGCCAGGTAGATACTAAACACTAGGGATGGCAAAAACATTTGTCCCCACGGATACCCGTAGACAAAACCCGTGAAAATATCTGCACGGATAGTATAAATGGGTATCCGCCACCGACGGGTACGAGTATTTTCGTACCCACTTTTTAATGGGCACATGTACGGGTCTCATAGTACCCATACCCGCGGGTGTCCGCTACCCGCTAAACTAAAATAATATATATATATATATATATAAGTTAAAAAAGATAATATTTTTGGAAAATAAATCAAATTAAAATATTAATTATCAAAATTCATTGATATCAATTTTATTTTTTCTGAAAACTTCATAATTAATAAAATTATTTATTATAAAAATGTCGATAATATAAAATAAAGATTTTATTTGTATTCAATATTTTCTTATAATATATTATATTAATCTACTTTTAGATCTAATTAATCTTGTAGAAACTAGTATAATTTTATTTTTAGATTTTCAAAAAAATAAATGATTTATTTTGATAACACTTATAAAAAATATTTAATTTTAAAAAAATTATTTTTTTAAAATATCCATGGTACCCGTAAGAGGTACCATGGATATTTCTATAGCAGGTACCTAACAAGTTTTTAACAGATAACAGGTGGTGGGTTTTTGTAGCGGGTCGAGTGGTGGGTAACCACTACCCGTGCCCGCCCTGACCCATTGCCATTCCTACTAAACACCAGTTAAGAGTTTGTTAATTGTTAGAAATGGTCCATTAGATGTTAGACATCAGTTAGAAGCATCAGATGAGTATGTCTAGACTATAATTGATTATTAGACAGGTCAGGTAGACATCCAAAAACAGTTGAGTTAAAGTCATTCAATCATATTGTCATGTTATAATAATTAGTTGTAGCATAAGTATGGATGCTTGTTTGATAACTCTACTGATTTGAAGTTGTATTAGTTGTGACATGGTTATATTTAATTGAATATTTGTTTTAGTAAACCTTACAAATTGCATTTAAGTTTTTTATATTTTTTACTGTAATGATCGTGTTTTACATGGGAGCAGCTGACAGTTGTGATGTGGAGGGCCAAATTTCTCCAGATTGTTATGTTATAGTTTTGTCATATCCTATGGCATTTTGTGTACTTGTATATATGTTAGAAGTCATCATAGGATTGAGCTATATTTAATAATAGTAGAACCCTTTAATGTATTTGTGATTAGGCATGGCAATCAAACTCGTACCTGTGGGTAACTGCCTGTACCTACCTCGAGTTTAATGGGGAATACGCGGGTTGACCAGGTTCGGGTTCGGGTAATACCCGGTTAGAAAAAATGGGGACGAAGACAGGTATTGTGATACCCGCCCCGTACTTGTCTGTAATACTATATTTACTATAATTCCCATATATTGATAGGTTGTCTTATTGTTTTATCTTAGGATAGTATAGTAAATTCATATAGAAGTTAAAAACAGAAAGCAAAGGGATGGGTATCAGTGTATGACTCGTAAGAGTAAGAGTGACTGAGTGCATTTGGACTCTGGATTTTGAGCATTGCTATGTTGGTAGAAAATAAGATTCTTATATGTACGATGGTTCAAAAATATTAATTCGTAGAGGTTCTTCTAACATTTGGTTTTCATTTTATGTTACAGTCTGATGTAAACATAGCATGTTTTGTTGATGTCTCGGACATTAAGTTTTATTTCTCTTGAATTTTTCATGCAATCACTTTAACTATTGTGCGCGTATCTATTTTTATTTTTCTATCTGTACTTTTGTTATTATAACTTGTGAAATTAACACTTTTTTTTCCATTTCAAAGCCTTCTTTTGAGTACTGTGTAACATCATGGTAAGATTAAGGCCAATACATGACAAGTTTGGTTTTGTTTTCATGGCAATGTGTTGTGCACCTAAATGATTTCTTTCATTAACAACCATCAGATAGGACGATGTCATCAACAGAAGATCATGGTGGTTCAAGTTGCACCTTTATATAAATTCATAACCATTATTTGCATATGTTTTAGATCTTAAAAAGTAAACAGAAACAATTTATAGTGATTTTATATTATTACTCTAGTTTTTGTTATCATTGATAATTAAGGAATAAAATTTCACTTTTAAGCATGTACTTGTTGATATAATATAGTGATTAGTTAAGGATGTGGTTATAAAAGGATTTTTATTGTTTACATGTTGAATAATTTTATAGCTAGGCTTTTTACCTACGGTTGATGTAGAAGATATTAATTTATGACTTTTACCTACAGTTTGTGACTATAGCGATAGGTTAGTGGCCTTTACCTACAGTTGGAGGATGTAGGTATAAGTTTATGTTTTTACCTATAGACACTTTAGTTTCAGGTAAATCTTTTAGTGACACGTAATTAACTGTCATTGTACACCCCCTAAAAGTTGACGGACAAAGTGTCCGTAGGTCAAAGTCTATTGTATTTTTACCTACAGATTTTGGACTTTTACCTACAATAATTGCCCACAGGCATAAGTCATTGCTCTTATAGAGAATATTTATTGAATATCCATAACCTTATAGAATACAGTGAAGTATATTTAGAAATTAACAGAGTCTAGATGCATTTATTTATTTATTTATTTGCGTCTGTGTTAGAATAGCACTTATCTTATTATCCACAATCCCATTTTTGTAGTCTGCACTATGCATTGCAATATAGGATTGGTAACTATGATTTTATCCATCCAATTTGATCTTAGTCCATATTCATCCATGCCATCCATTTGCTACCTAAGCATCTATAAAGCAGATTACTTTGATATTAAGCCCAATTTAGTACAACCAATTCTAAATATTCAGAATCTTCTTTAGAGGAGTTTGTATTTGACTTTGGAATGGATAAGTTGTCCGTACTAAGGTCTTATCAAATAATCCATCTTAATCCAATGAATAAGAAAAAAGGGTGAATAAAAAAAAGTGTCTAAATAAATTTTGGCCAGAAAAAAAGCTATAAGTTAAAATTTTTAAGAACCAATGTCATCAACATAGCATCTTTGAAAAGCTTCTTGCATTCTATATATACCAATATATTCTGCATATTATAAAAAATGTGTGTCTTATTATTGATTTGCCAATTCAGGTACACATATCAGTTACTTTAATGATGTACGAAAAAACTTTGATTCAGGATTTAGAAACAATTCCCTAGTTGAAAGCCTAATTGCTGAAACTAAAGATCCCATTCCTCTATCATTTGTGCTGAAGCAATTGGCTATAGTTGTTGAGTAAGTTGTAATTGTATTTGCAAATATTTTTCCTTCTGTTGTATCTTTTCCTGCTACTTTACTTGAAGTCTTGAACTACTCTAACATTCGATTATGTGTTGTTGCATTCTATGTCTCTGGTTGCTAAAATCTCTATTTGGCACATATTTGTTGAGGGCAAGTTTTATAGTTCAGTGTGACTATTGTGCAGAACAGGTTAGGAGAAAATTTTGTGACTTTCTGCATATTACATTCTAGTAGGACATTTTGTGATTAGGTTAGAAGATAAGTTGCAACTAGGAACCTTAATTAAAGAAGGTTCATTACTTCATATGCGATATTGTGTACATATCCTTAAGTTAATAGTTAAAGAAGGATAAGGGGTTGTGAAGGAAGGGGTAAAAAAAATCCGAGATAGTGTAGCTTATTGGTATGCAACACCTAAAAGGGTGGAAAATTTTGAGGAAATAGCTAGACAATTGTGAATTTCTTGCACAAAAAAATTGGCTTTAGATTGTCCAACCAGATGGAATTCAACTTTCAAGATGCTTGGCATTGCTATATCTTATGATCAAGTTAGTAAGATTCATCAATTGTGTTATGATTTGGTTTTTGAATATCAAATAAAGAAGAATGAAAACTTTAGCAGTGGGGCTTTATCATCTGATGTGAATAAGAGGTCTACTCATCTATTGAGTGAATTTAAATAATCCATGGCTGCTAAAAAGATATCAAGAACTTCATATATGAAAATAGAGTTGGATCATTACTTGGAGGAAAATGTTTATCTATTACTAATGATTTTGATATCTTAATGTGGTTAAAATTGAATGGGGTGAAATATCCAGCTCTACAAGCAATTGCAAGGGATTTATTAGCAATTCTAATCTCTACAGTTGCTTTAGAATCTGCATTTGGTATTAGTTGTAAAATGTTAAGCCCCATCATAGTAGACTTCATCATACTACTTTAGAGGCTTTGATGTGTGCTAGATGCTGGTTATGGAATGCAGAGAAAGCAGGTCAAGTTTTGAATTTTTAATATATTATCTATTTTTAATTGGTTGATACTTTAACTTTCTTAGCATTTTACTTATTACTTTATATTTCATAATTGTAGGTTCTAAAGCAATTGTTTGGTAACACCACTAATCATCAATCCACCTATTTTCAAATAAATAAAAAATTAGAAATAAAAAAATTTAATTTTTTAAAACAAGAAAAATAAATATACCATCATAATCAGATTCAACTTCATTCATTACAGTAAGAAGGATTAGGGGTTGTGAAGGAAGGGGTAGAAAAAATCCGAGATAGTGTAGCTTATTGGTATGCAACACCTAAAAGGGTGGAAAAATTTGAGGAAATAGCTAGACAATTGTGAATCTCTTGCACAAAAGAATTGGCTTTTGATTGTCCAACCAGATGGAATTCAACTTTCAAGATGCTTGACATTGCTATATCTTATGATCAAGTTAGTAGGATTCGTCAATTGTGTTATGATTTGGTTTTTGAATATCAAATAAAGAAGAATGAAAACTTTAGTAGTGGGGCTTTATCATCTGATGTGAATAAGAGGTCTACTCATCTATTGAGTGAATTTGAACAATTCATAGCTACTAAAAAGAGATCAAGAACTTCATATATGAAAATAGAGTTGGATCATTACTTGGAGGAAGATGTTTATCTATTACTAATGATTTTGATATCTTAATATGGTGGAAATTGAATGGGGTGAAATATCCAACCTACAAGCAATTGCAAGGGATTTATTAGCAATTCTAATCTCTACAGTTGCTTTAGAATCTGCATTTGGTATTAGTTGTAAAATGTTAAGCCTCATCATAGTAGACTTCATCATACTACTTTAGAGACTTTGATGTGTGCTAGATGCTGGTTATGGAATGCAGGGAAAGCAAGTCAAGTTTTAAATTTTTAATATATTATCTATTTTTAATTGGTTGATACTTTAACTTTCTTAGCATTTTACTTATTACTTTATATTTCATAATTGTAGGTTCTAAAGCAATTGAAGGAGCAACTACTGTAATGAATGAAATTGAATCTGATGATGATGGTATATTTATTTTTCTTGTTTTAAAAAATTAATTTTTTTTATTTCTAATTTTTTATTTATTTGAAAATAGGTGGACTGATGATTAGTGGTGTTACCCAACAATTGCAAGATTAGTATTTCATTTCTCCCGTTATATGGTAAATTCAGTTCTCTAATTAAATTTATTTTGCTAATATAATTTCATAGTCTTATACTTTCCAATTTTGTAAATATTGAGCCTTAGAATTTTGGTTTCTTGAACAGGGACACCGTGATAATTTGGAGAAATCATTCATGAAGTTTTAGAAGAAAAATATGTCATTTATTATTTTTCTTAGAAAAGACTTAGACTCAGTTCATCATTATTATGACTGTAACATTATGGATTATGATCTAATGCATGAACTACTTTAGTTCTTGTTATTTTGCTTCAATATTAATTTTGGTTCAATATTACGTGTTCAAGTTACGTTATAAAAAAATTTAGTAAAAAAATTCACAAATGATATTTAGTGAGAGAAAATAATACAGAAAATATAGATATGCACTAAGAAAAGAGAAATTTATTTATTATGTTTTATTTTGCAAATAGAAGTTTCAAAAAGACCGCTTCAACATCATGAGATTTTTTTTTGTGAATACAAATCAAAATGGTATTGTGGGTTTGAGTTTGGGTTTGGGTTCGGGTTATAGGTTCGGGTTTGATAAAAACAGAGAAAAAAAACCATTAATTTGTAACACTTTAACGAGTTCGGTTTGGGGTGGGGATACCCGGTAAAACTCGGGGATGGGGATGGGGTCCCTAAATGGCTACCCACTGGGGATTGGGGGACGGGTTCGGGGACAACTATGGGGGTTGGGGACAAAGAACATAATACTCGTCCCCGTCTCGCCTTGTTGCCATCCTTATTTGTGATGTTATGAATTCTATAAGCTAGTGTTATGGTAGAAAAATGACTAAATAGCTTGTTAGTATGTTTTCATGAGGTGGAATTATGAAGTTGGTGTATGTGTTAGGATTCTGCAAAGCCTCACTAGGAAATAGTTGTCGCCCAATGCAAATTTATCACTTCCTGAGGATTTTGTAACCTTGCGTTGAGTGAAGGATAGGTCTCGCTCAGTGCAAAGTTTTGTCTACAGGTATTTTCGAGGGGTTTTTCCTAGCGACATGTCTTGTTGAGTGACATTCCTCCACTAGTAAGCTATAACCCAGGCTACTCGATGGGGGACAGTGCTCGCTAGGTGAGTTGTTCAAGATGTGTTAAATTTTAACCTTGATAAGAGTGTTAAAGTTTGGTATATAATTTATAGTTAAATTATATTGAAAGGATTAATGAATGGTATTTTTATATTAGTTTTCTTCGGTCGTTACAATTATGGTATCAAAACAGTTTTGTCCTAAAATAGATATGTGGGAATAGGTTTATCATGTTTCCAATTATGTACTTTTGATATTGTGTGTGTAGTGTTGGATTCTAGTGTTCTCCTCTAACTATAATATAATTATGTTATAGGATGACACCCAAACCACTGACACCTCTTGCTCAACTGTTATCTTACTTAGTTATAATGGCTCACTCTATAGAGGTTATGGCAGCTGCAATTCAATAGCAGAGTGATGATTATAACCAACAAATTGGGATAGAGGTTGAGACCAGTTGAATTGTAGTGTTAGAGACTCCAGGATTGACGATTTGGATAGTACCAAAGATGGCATTTCACAAGCACATGAAATGCTTTCTGCACCTACTAGAAAATTGGTTTGGGCCGTTGGGAGACGCAATACTAACTATACCCCTCTATGTTGACTTGGAATGGAGCCCAACATCCCAACAAGATAAAGCTCACCTACTAAACATACACCCTAAACTAACTAAAGGCATCTCTATGAGCTAGACTAAGGAAACTTGGCCTAAAATATAATCCACAAGTTATTTACAAGGGAACTAATCAAGAACTATGGCCTATGATCTTCACTTCAAGCAAGAGCTGGAGTCTAGCATGCTCCTTCCTAGCCATCTCTTCCTCTATCCTCCTTGCCATGTCCCTAATGATAGGACCCCTAGTAGGTAGGATTGCATTATATCCTCTCCCTTGAGAAGGATTTGACCTCAAATTCGAAGCCTCATCTACTTCCTCATCAACACCTACAATAGGGGATAAATCACAAACATTAAATATGGTGTTGACTCCATAATCCTCGGAAAGGTCTAACTTATATGCATTATTGTTCTCCCTCTCAAGGAATTGGAAGCGATATCTCCTCTAGGGCTAAGTGATGCAATCCTACCTGACATACATCATGGCTAGGAGGATTCAAGGAAGGCATGGCATGGATGAAAGCTCATTGAAGATTGGAAGCCATAGTCTTCAATTTTAGTTTGTAAATATTTTATTTTAATTAGCTAAATAGGAGCCTTTTTTTAATTACTTTAAGCCCATGTAAATTCGATCATATTCTTTTTAGTTTAGAAGGTATAAGTGTCTTTAGTTAAAAAGGAGGAGTAAGCTTAGAATGGGTAAGTCAAGACATGATTTTTAGCCAATTCGATTTAGGATATACTAATTGCACCAATGGAGGATGAACGTAGGTGCCTCACTTAAGTCCCACATTGCCTAGAAAAGTGTGCCCAAGCTCTCCCATGGGGCTTTATATACTCATTCCCCCTCATTGTAAATTTCACCTTTGAAGTTGAATGAAAATATTCTCTTTGTGAGCACATTCTTAGTAAAAGGTCTTGAGGATTCTCTCTCTTGAGGAATCTCTTCTTAGTTGGTTTTTATCAAGGGTTCCTTCCCTTGTGGCAAACCTAATCACATTGGCTTATCTCTCTTTGAGAGTGGCGCCCCACCTCCATTTTCTTTCCCCTCCATCACCCATTTCATGGTGCTTGGAACCTTAAGGAGAAAGATCAAGGAGAGTGAAAAAGCTTTTTGAATCATTTGGTATCAAAGCCAACTCCATGAGGTTCTTTTCTAGTCTTAATTTTCTTTAATTTTTTCCAGTTTTTTTTCTTAGTGTTCTTGCTGTCTTCTTTATTTTTTTCCAGCCTTTGATTCTTGTCATTTAATTTCTTTTATGTCTTGTTAGTTTATGTTTTAGTAGTTTTCATTTTATGCAATTTACTTCCTAGTCTTTATTGCTTTCTAGATTCAATTTATCTGGTTCTTTTCCATTGAATCTTTATATGTTTCCTATAGGAATTTTTCTTTAATTTTCTGCCCAGCCTTTTATTTCTTTTTTGTTTATGTGCAAATCCTAAGAAGGTCATTGTAATGACTTCACAAATTTTGTGAAGAAGCCATACATTGTGTGGTCTTGATCTTTGGATGCACATTGTTCTTCTTGTTTGAGTTTTTAATTCTATTTTTCTGACCTATTATTCTGTTTTTCCAGCCCTTTGTTCTCTATTTTGGGTGCATATTTCTGGCTATTTTGAGTCATTTAATTTCAGTTTTTAATCTTTCAAGTTATGTCTTAGTTGGTCATGTTATAGTCCTTTTATTCTCTCTTAATTCTACATAGTTTTGCCTTTTATTTTTACCATAAAAAAAGTGTGTTTTTCTCTTGGAATTGAGCATCAAAGGGGTCATGCCTCTTGATCTTGTGTCCTTGAGTCCCACATTCTTTAGATCATAGCATGTTTCAAAAAAATATTTTCTCAAAATTTGCTCAATTCTTCCTAGAGTCGTTTTTTTTATTGTTGTGTTAGTAGTTTAAAGTTTTGTGCTAGTCTTTGGTGAATTGCTTTTGCTGGCTATTTTGGGATCATTTGGGCATGTATTTGGGCCATAATCCTTGATTAATTAAGTTGGCCTAAGCTCATTAAGTATCTCATTTAGTGCCTTCTTTGATCACCTAAATTTACTAGTGCATCTTGAAATACTTTGCTTTCTTTGGTTTGCACTTTTTGATTCAATTTTGTGGTTGTCCATCTATTTTAATTCAAGCACCTATCCTCATTACACTCCTTATCATATTTTTGTTAGAATTTTGTTAAGAGGTGTAGCAAAAGGATTTCAAAAAAAAATTAAAACAAGTAAAAAAAAAGTGGTAGAAAAAGTGTTAAAAAGAAAAAAAAAACATAAAAATTTTTGTGCACCTCAAGTTGCTTCAATTTGTTTAAAGGAGTGTTTAAAATTCATGAATCTTGCTTGAAATACTTTGTCTATGATTCAGCCATAACCATTAAAAATTGTGAAAATCATTGATCATTTTTGTTGTGTCTTTTTATTTTTTAGTCCATTCTAATCTGGACCAATTCTAGGTTTTATTGTGTCCTTACTTTCTTTCTACACCTTTTATTTTTTCTTGTACTTACTGCCTTTCTTTGAGTTTGTTTAAATAAATTCTTTTCATTTGGATGTTTACCTATTCTTATTAGTGCTTTCCTTGTTTTTGTTCTTTCAAAATCTTGCTTCCCTTGGTACTTGTTAGGCGTTACTTTCTCGGTTAGGTGGCCATTTGTTGAAACTTCCACAATGGTAGCATCCTTAGGAAGTGTTGATTTAAGCCAAGGAAGAGAAAAATTGAAGAGGAGGCCAAGACTTGAGTGAAACACTTGGTGAGGAGCATTGGAAGAAGGAGCATTAAAAAATTCTTTTAGTTTCTTGTATTTTTAAATTGAGTGTATTTTCTTAAAGGCCTTTTTAATTAGAGTTGTTGGATGCCCATAAGGGTCACCTCTTTTGTGTGTAATAAATCTTAGTTTCTCGTTTTAGTGAGGATAAGGAATTGGTACCCCTTATTCATACTTAGAAGCACGTTAGAATCCTTTAGCTTTACTTTAAATTTCTTTATTTGCTTTCAACGTTTAGGAAAGTGCTTAAGTTCCAAAGGCTTAAGTCACTTTTAGTTGAGAAAACTTCAAAAAGAGAAGAGTGTTTCTTGTATTTTACTTAGTTCCATAGGCCTTGCACTTTTAAATGTCATCATACACATCTAAAAGTGTCAAGAATATTAATAAAAGTATGGAAGATAAAAGAGAAAAAGAATGGGAGGAATATATGAAAAGATTAAAAAGAGAAAATGAAGAGTATAAAAAAGAGAGAAAAGAAAGAGAGGAGAAAAGACAAAAAGAAAGAATAGAATATAGGAGACAAAGAGAAGAGAGGGAACGAATAAGATAAGAGAGAAAAGAGCAAGAGAAAATAG
The DNA here is from genome assembly GCA_037954015.1 of Psophocarpus tetragonolobus. Taxonomy (NCBI): domain Eukaryota; kingdom Viridiplantae; phylum Streptophyta; class Magnoliopsida; order Fabales; family Fabaceae; genus Psophocarpus; species Psophocarpus tetragonolobus. The sequence goes on along the minus strand of CM075690.1, from coordinate 47,302,550 downwards.
AAAAAGAAGAGAGGGACCAAAGAGAAAGATAAGAAAGAGAAAAAGAGAGACAAGAGAGAAGGGAAAATGAAAAGAGAGAAAGAGAAGCAAGAGAAAAAGAAAAGGAAGAGAGAAGAGAAAAAGAAAAAAGAGAGAAAGAAAGAGAAAAAGAACAAAACAAAAGAAAAAAGTTAGAGAGAAAAGAGAGAAGAGAAAAGAGAAGAAGGAATTGGAAAAGAGAGAAAAAGAACAAAAGGAGTTAGAAATAATGAAAGAAAAGAAGATACAAAGAGAGAGAGACGCCTATAAGAGCTCTTATGTTAACATTTACACATGTTATAGAGACTTAGAAGAGCCTAGAATAATCCATGATATTCATGCTTCTTCTAGTAAGAAGGAAAACCCTAAGAGGCATCCTAAGAAAAAGACAAACCTTTCTATAATTAAACCCAAAGGAGAGTCATCCAAAAGAAAGCATATTGAGAGAAAACCCTTGAGTATGAGTGACACCCCTACCACTAGTTTGAGCAGTCATTCTCGAAGTCCTCAATGTTTTAAGTGTTTAGAAAAAGGACACATTGTTTTGTTTTTCCCCAAAATAAAAAAGGACTTTAAGGGGAACATCAAATGAAAAGGGTACTCATTCATGTGATGATCTCTTCAAAGTGAAACAACTTCTTGGAAGCCATCCTTGTAAGGAAACCTAAACACAAAGAGAGAATGTTTTTCAAAAAAGATGCAAAATTTTGGGCAAAAATTGTTCTCTCATTGTGGATGGTGGATCATGTTGTAATTGTTGTAGCACAAGGGTGGTGGAAAAACTATCACTTGCTACTACTCCTCATCCTTCACGTTATTCTTTGCATGGACTTAATTATGAAGATGGTGTAGTAGTAAGAGCGCAAGTATAGATTAGCTTCTCCATAGGGAAGTATCGCGACAAAGTGTTATGTGATGTAGTCCCTATGGAAGCTAGTCACATGTTGTTGGGAAGGCCATGGCAACATGATAAGGAAACTTTGCACAATGGAGGATAAAAAGATCATGAAGCTTAAGAGAGAGAGGGATAAAAATGAAAATAAGGTTGTTGGTAGGAAGACCGAGTCTAAGGAAGATCTGTCTTTGCCTCAAAGGAGGTTCTCCATATAGAAAAATCTTCCTGCCAACTCTTACAAAAAGAACAAGTTGAATTTAAGAATGTGCCTATACCTTTTGAGCACCTTGATCCACACCCTCAAGTCCAACTTTATGAGTGCTCCATTACACTTAGGCTAGTCTTACCTACTATTTCAAAACCTTTGAGGCTAGTATCTAGTGCAATAGAAGGAGGATGGGGAGCTACTGTGTGAAGGCACATGCACACTAAAATCTTTTCACACTTTAGTGCCAAACTCCACTAGCCCATTCCTAAGCGGCCTCCTTATAGACCTCTCACTCCCCCCAAAACCACTTGTCTGCATATGCTTACTGCTTTTCTTATTTTCTTACAAACTTTGAAAAAGAGGAAGAAATGTCTCAGGATTTGAGGTCAAATCCTCTCTAAGGGGGAGGAGATGATGCAATCCTACCTAGCATGCATCATGGCTAGCAGGATTCAAGGAAGGCATGACATGGATGCAAGCTCATTGAAGATTGAAAGCCATAGTCTTCACTTTTATCTTGTAAGTATTTTATTTTAATTAGCTAAATAGGAGCCTTTTTTTAATTACTTTAAGGCCATGTATATTCGGCCATATTCTTTTTAGTTTAGAAGGTGTAGGTGTCTTTAGTTAAAAAGGAGGAGTAAGCTTAGAATGCGTACATAAGTCAAGAAATGATTTTGGGCTAGCCCATTCAATTTAGGAGATGCTAATTGCACCCATGGGGGGTGAACTTAGGTGCCTCACTTAAGTCCCACATTACCTAGAAAAGGGTGCCCAAGCTCTCCCATGGGGCTATATATACTCATTCCCCCGTATTGTAAATTTCACCTTTGAAGTTGAATGAAAATAGTCTCTTTGTTAACACATTCTTAGTAAAAGGTCTTGAGGATCCTCTCTCTTGAGGAATCTCTTCCTAATTGGTTTTTATCAAGAGTTCCTTCCCTTTTGGCAAACCTAAACATTTTGGCTTATCTCTTTTTGAAAGTGGCACCCCACCACCATTTTCTTTCCCCCCTATCATCCATTTCATGGTGCTTGGAACCTCAAGGAGAAAGATCAAGGGGATTGCAAAAGCTTTTTGCATCGCTAAGCTTAGACTTCCTCTTAGAAGGAAAGTGATCCTTTCTTAGGCGAAGCCAAACCCAGTCCCCTTCCTCGAAGAATACTTTTTTCTTCCCTTTATTGCTAGATGAACCATATCCCTTAGATTGGTTCTAAATGCTGAATTTTACCCTCTTATGTAATTTTTTAACAAACTTGTCCCTAGATTCCCCATCTTTATGGAAAGATTGGGAATTAGGGAGAGGCAACAAGTCCAAAAGAGTGAGAGGATTAAATCCATAAACAACCTCAAAATGGGAGTGTTTCGTGGTCTAATGAACCACTCTATTGTATGTAAATTCAATATGGAGAAGGTACACATCACAAGACTTGTGGTTACTTTTTAAGATTGCCCTCAACATAGTGGATAGAGATCTATTCACCACTTTGGTTTGCGCATCCATTCCTAGCCTTGCCCAAAGAGTTCTCCATAATTGGCTAAGGAACTTAGCATCTCTATCAAACACTATGGTTGAGGGTATCCCATGCAAGCGAACAACCTCTCTAAAGAACAATTTTGTGATGCAACTCACATCATCTACTTTGTGGTAAGGGGTGAAATTGACCCACTACTAGTAAGATGGAGTTTACACCTTGTTGGGTTCTTGGGAGCCCAAGGGCAAAGTTTATGCTAATGTCTACCCAAGGTGTAGAAGAAGTGGGTAAAAGTGTGTAGAGTCCATGAGACGTCACTCAAGATTTTGCTTGCAAGAAAGCTAAGCAACTCAAGCAATATTTTTGGACATCCTTTTTCATATGAAGCCAAAAGAAATTTTCTTTTAAAAGTAGCAATGCTTTATCAATTCTAAAATGCCCCATGAGACCACCTTCATGGCTCTTTCTTGTCACCAGTTTCCTAATTGATCCTTGGGATACACAGAGTTTTCCATCTTTTTACAGGTACCCCTCATAGAGGTAATGACCATCTTTGGCTTTGGAAGAGGAGGCAGTATAAATGGTCCTCAAGTCTTGGTCAGAGGGATACAATTCCCTAATGTCACCAAACCCCAAAATTTGAGCACTATGGATGGTAAAGACAGAGTGTCTCCTAGACAAAGCATCGACCACCATATTTGTATTTCATGTTTTGTATTTGGTGATGTCTTAAGAAATTCAACTCATTTAGCATGTCTCTTATTCAACTTTCCCTGTCCCCTCAAATACTTAAGTAACTCATGATCACTAGGGTAACATGTCTTGTCCTGATTGGCTTTTTGCTTTTTGCCCTAATTAATCACAAAAGAGGTGCGATATTTGATTATTCACAGCCACTTGTTCGAGGGAAGCTTCTGTCAAGCGCAACAGGTCATCAGCAAATGCCAAATAAGATAATTGAGGCCCTTCTCTCGATTATTTGATTATTTTGACTGACTTTCAAAGTTTCTAATACACTACGAGATTTATTATGTAGAAATGTTGTACAAGGCAGAGAACAAAAATAAATGGGGAGATGGGGTCTTTGTGACGTACACCCTTAGACAGTTGAAAAGATTCCAAGGCGTCCTTATTCCATAAAACCCTCAATTTTGGAGATCTCATGCATTGCCAAACAACATTTATAAAAAAATTTACGAATCCAATATCAATCAATATATTTTTAACAAATTTCCAATTGATCCTATCATAGGCCTTTTAAAGCAATTTTTACAACCATACAACCCTTATGACCCTTTTTTTTCATGTTATGAATTACCTCATTGTAATGAATATGTTGTCATTGCTTCTTCTTTGATTGGGGTTGATCAACTTCGCCATCATGGCAAGAGCCTTTATGATAGTCTTGTATGACTTGTTACAAAGGCTTATTGGCCTCAATTACTTTAGGGATGTAACAACCTTCATTTTTTATGAGGGTTATCAGTGTGGAATTAATCTACTTGATCTTACTAGGGTTGTAAAGGCCTTTTCAATCATGTTGTAAAAGGATTCACCTACAACATTCCAATTTGCTTTGTAGAAATCAACCTATAAGTCATCTTCCTCTAGTGCCTTGAAGTTCCCCATGGAGAATAATGCCTTCCATTTCTCTCCTCTCAATCTTAAATCTGCTCCATCAAAACCCTAACAATGGAATAAGTGAGCTCTAGTCAAAAGAAGAGGGTGAAACACACTGCAATATGAAGGGAATTTTGGCCTAAGCTCACCCCTAGGAAGCCTTCTACCCAAAAAATTCTTGCTCAAGGCTCTCCAGCCAAAACAAGAGAATACTCTCACGATTGATTCTCCTCCTAAGAATAGCAAGACCGGTTCAACGGAAGCTATGCGAGTAGGGAGTGATTTCGCCTAAGGTATTCATCTTTTCCTGGCTTACTGAGAATGGATTCAACTTTCATGATGACCTAGAGTTCTAAGGGTTGTCAAAATTATCACAACTCAAAGGAAAATTTTACCCTGATCTATTCAGAATCTTCTACTCTCATCTAAGGCTAGATGATTATGGGAACTTGGTTTTTGAAGTAAAAAGGAAGAAGATTGTTCTGACTGAGGAGATGTTTTTGACTATTGGTGGGGTTGCTAATGTTGGAATAAGTGCTAGTGTGGATGACCTCAAACAGAATGAGGTCAATTACAAGAAGATGGAGGTCTTTAAATCTATGCTAGTCAAACCTGATGCTTGGGAATTAGGTATAAGTGGAAGAAAAGATTTGAAAAAGAAGATTGTGCTTAATGCAGGAGGAATAAAGGTTGATGATAGACTGCTACACTACTCTATTGCTTGGATACGGGCTGCATGAGGGAGCAATTATGCTCAAATTCTAGAAGAGGACATGATCTTAATGTGTGCCATTAAGAACAACATCAAGGTCAACTGGGTAGATGTCATCAAGGACAACATGCTGAAAACTCGTCGTCTGGATGAGTACAAATGTCTTTATGCAATCTTCATTTCTAAAGCCCTGGATAAATTTGGTGTTGACACCTCTAATGAAGCAAGGGAGTTTACAAGAGATGTTCACTTTGTCAAAGATTGTGCTCTGAATATGATGAAGTTAATTAAAACCGATGAAGGATGGCTAACAAAGGAAGAACTTCAAGCTAAGGATGAAGATGAGTCGGTGGAACCAAAGGTGCTAACTCTTTTTGAAGACATGATCCTGAAACAAATGGGGGAATTACAAGTTTTACAAGAGAGGGAGTTTTAAGAGATAAAAGACTCCCTAGAATCAATGTTGGAGAGGCTGGATTTGTTGGATGTCCCCTACCCCGGTTCATAGGATTAGGAGGTGTCTGTGCATCTTGATTTTAGGCTTAGCCATCTTAGGAATTACGTCTTTTGTGTCTTTTCTTTCATCTTATCTTCCTTGCACTTGTCTTTATGTTTGCTCATTCTCTCAACCTTTTACATGTTTCTTTTCAGAATTTATTGGTACCTTAATTAAGCTTGTACTCTTAATTAATTGTGCTTGAATGTAATATCATTTTTATCATTAATGAAAGCTTAATTCTTGGGTCTGAATTTGTGTATTGGCTGATTGCTTTATTAATTTACTGCCTACAAAATTGAATTTTATTTGAGCTAACTTGAACCATGTTTGATAAGGAACATAAATAGCTACGTATTTTATATTTTCAGGTACATGAAAGTTCAAATTCTGCAATTTTTTTTTTTGGTTTCTTGGTTCATTATGCAACATTTTTCTACATAATTTTGCAGAATGTGTTAAGTGCAGAATGTATACTACACTGGTTAAAGTTTCTTCCTTATGAAACTTTCCTTCCTAGCTATCTCTTTATCCCTAACATATCATTTTTATTATATGCATCGTTTCTATTTCACCTTTTTGTTTGAAGTGCCAAAAGGGGGAGAACACTTGTACAACCTTTGTAGAAGATATGGTGAATCCATATAGGGAGAAGACTTGCTCTAGTCATTGTTACATTTCTTAAGCTTTGATTCAAGAGCATAGAGCTATGGTACAAGAAGAATGAAGCTCAGCCTAAGAGAGGCTTGAAGAGTGGTTTGGCTCATCAAAACCAAAAAGAGGGAGATTATTGGAACCAAAGGAACTCAGTGAAGACTTGTGGAGTTTTGGTTTTGCCTTTCTCTCTTTGTTTTTGCTCTTAAATTAATTTTATGGTACCAAACACGTTTATAGGTATGGTACTTGTAATGTGTGTTTTAGATAGGCTTGAGAATATGTTCGGGATAGTTTTGGATAGATTACATAGGCTGGGTTGTGCTGGAAAAGCTTTAAAAATGGATTTTTAGGTACAATAATCGATTACCTATAAATGGTAATCAATTACCCTGCGAGAATTTTTGAGAACTGAAATTGATGCTCTCTGTGGTAATTGATTACTTGATTTCAGTAATCCATTACTCTCAAGAACAAGCATTTTGGTCCAGTTTTGTGCAAGATATCAGGTAATCAAGTGTGTAATTGATTACCCTGCATAAAAACTTATATAAAAGCATTTTCAAAATAGATTTAACAACTTTTGAACAATCCAATCAAGTGCTTGCTTCTCACATACGATTTCTGAAAATTCTCTCCAAGATTCATACCTATTTTTTATAGTTTGAAAGTACTTCCAATTCAAGATTCAAGGAAGAGACTCCATTGAGTTCTAATATTTCTTTTTGGGTATTCTTCACATCAGGTGATATTGTTTTGTACCCTATCTATGCTTTTGCACTAGGTTTACAATCTCTTGAGGTGTTCTTGAGATTGTGGGAAAATCTTGCAGTGGGATGTTGCAAGTGAGGCATTGTTAGTGGCGGGGTGTCACGGTGTAGCAAACTCTTGTAGTGTACAATAGGAAACCTCCTATTTTGTGATTTAAATCTTTTGGGAATTAAGATTTGTATGTGTGGTGTGCATGTACTGAGATTTTAGTGGATAGAAGATTAGTGAAAGCCTGAGTCTATAAACTAGATGTAGGTCTGTTGGACAGAACCAGTATAAATCACTGTGAAAATCTCTCTTCCTTATAGTTTTTAAATTTAGTCTTTATTGGATTCTTGGAGCACTAACATCTGGGTTTTTGCTTTAAAAATCTTGATTTATAATTACTTGACTTTAAATTTGGGTCTTTAACCCATATTTTGGGTGGTTTGATTTTTTACTCTTTCTACTCCTTTCTTTTGATTCTGAACTATTTGATTAAACATTTTTGGTAAGTTTCTTAGCTACTTTATTTTGAAATCATAATTGAAGGAATTGAATTGATTAGTGCTTTGCTTAAAGGGTTGAATTCTTGAAAACCCATGTTTTGTAAAAGAAGGTAGATTTTGAAAATTTTAAAAAGGGACTGTTTTTTAAAATACTCTGATACTGTTGAATAGAAACTTTGAAAAAAATTTGGTGAATCTATTCAACCCCCCTTCTAGATTCCCCCTTGGGACCAATAATTGGTATCAGAGCGGGATCTTGAGAAATATTCAAGATTTTATCGATCCATTTTTTAAAATGTCAGGGAATCAACTACCTTTTAGTGAAGGTGCCTTCATTAATAGACCACCATTATTCATTGGTGAAAACTATGCTTTTTGGAAAGTTAGAATGAGAATCTTTATGGAGTCTGTAAATAGAGGCATCTGGCAAGCTGTTGTAACCGACTATAAAATTCCTACCTATATGGTTGAAAATCAAATAGTTGAAAAACCATATGAGTTTTGGACTGTTGATGAATTAAAACGTGCTGAGAATGATTCAAAAGCCTTAAATATTATACATTCTGCCTTGAATAGTGATGAGTTTTGTAGGGTGTCATCATGCAATACAGCTAAGGAAGTGTGTGATCTAATCCAAGTCACCCATGAAGGTACATCTGAATTAAGATGGGCCAAGAAGAACACCTTGATCTAAGAGTATGAAATGTTCCGCATGAATCAAGGTGAAACTATCATGGATGTACAGGAAAGATTTACACACATAATCAATCATCTGAAGAGACTTGGAAAGCTGTTTGAGGGAGAAGAGCTGAATGTAAAGATACTTAAATCTCTCAACTGAAAACCCACCGTCACAGCAATCACTGAATCAAAGAACTTAGCGACCATGAAAAATGTTGAACTCTTTAGAAAGCTCAAACAGTATGAGATGGATATAGCTAGGACGGAAAAAGAAGGACAGAAGGAAAAGAAAGGCGAAGGCTTAGCACTCAGAGTTCATGATCAATCGAGTGATAATGAAGGCACTAAGAGTGAATCTTCACAATCTAAGGACATGAGTCTCATGGTAAGGAAGTTCAAAAGATTCATGAAGAAGAAGAACTACAAAGAAAAGTTCCCAAGTTGTAGAAAGTAGTCAAAGAAGAGGAATACAACTCCTCCAAAGTTCACTTGCTTTGAATGTGGGTCACATGAAAGCTGATTATCATTCCAGAAAGTAGAATAGTAAAGAGCCTAGATCAAAATTCAAAAAGAATAAGAAGAAGAAGGCTTACATTGCTTGGGAAGACAATGCCTCCACCACTTCCTCAAGTGAAAGTCAAAGTGACAAAGAAGCTAATCTCTGCTTGATGACTAAAGCTAAAGCAAAAAAGAGGCAAGTGATTATGACTCTGACTCTTCTTATGATTGTGGTTATGATCAACTCCAAGAATTTTTTATTGAAACACATGGTGAGGCTAAAATATTAAGCTGCCTCAATTTTGGCCTCAAAAAGTAGATCAAGGAACATGAAGCTAGCATAAATAACCTGCAAAAAGAAATGGAAGTTTTAAAAGATGAAAATTTGAAATTAAAACCCATTTCTAATTGCAATCATGCTTCATCCTCCACTTGTGCTAATTGTAAAGTGCTTGAAGGTAAAGTGGATTATCTTACAAAAGCACTTTCTAAGTTCAATAAGGGGAGAGCTAACCTTGATGGTCTTTTGGGAAAGCAACATGGCATTTCTTTAAAAGTTGGTTTTGATATCAGGATACCACTAAGAAAAAGACCTTCAAAAAGACTTTAAATTCTAGGAAATCTTATAGACCTTATGTCTCTTGTTATTACTATTTTCATAAAGGACATACTACATATAATTGCCTTATCAGAAGTATTGGTGTTCCTAATAGGAAATATGTATAGGTTCCCAAAGGATCCAAAATTGTTACTAATCCAAATGGACCCAACTCCATTTGGGTATCAAAATATGCAATTAACTTGTTTTGCAGGTGTGCCTTAAAGGAAAGAAGTCCTTGTGGTACCTAGACAGTAGATACTCAAGTCATATGACAGGAGATAGAAGCAAGTTCATTTCCCTAGAACCAAAAAACAGGTGGTTTTGTCACTTATGGAGACAACAATAAAGGTCAAATCCTTGGTATTGGAAGCATTGGTAATAAAGATTCTATTTAGATTGATGATGTTTTACTTATTGATGATCTAAAATTCAATCTGCTTAGTATAACTCAATTGTGTGACAGGAATTTTAAAATCAAGTTTGATCATGAGTGTTGTACTATTAGTGATACATAAAATCATATTTTGTTTGTTGACATGAGAATGAATAACATCTATGTACTTGACATTGACCATTCTGCATCAAACATAATATGCTTATCTTCTAGGGATGATTTATCATCACTTTGGCATAGACGCATTGCACATATTAATTTGGGTCAATTGAATAGACTTGCATCCAAAAATATTTTTGTAGGCCTACCTAACTTAAAGTTCTCTATAGATGACCTTTGTGATGCATGTCAAAAGGGAAAGCAGTCTAGAAAATCCTTTAAATCCATTAGTTCAATTTCTACATCTAGACCACTTGAGCTTTTGCACATGGATCTATTTGGTCCTTCCAGAACTGTAAGTATAGGTGGAAACTTATATGGGTTAGTTATTGATGATGATTCTAGATTCACATGGGTAGCTTTCTTTTTTGTTAAAAATAATGGATTCTGTGCTTTTCTCAAAATTGCCAAAAGGATCCAAAATGAAAAAAAATTTGAAAATTAAATCCCTAAGAAGTGACAATTTAAAAATAAGGAGTTTGAAAAATTTTGTGAAGAGCATGACATTGATCACAATTTTTCTGCTTCTAGAACACCATAATAGAATGGGGTGGTGGAAACGAAGAGCAGATCTCTGATTTTATTAGTTAGATCAATGCTAAATGAGAATTCTATGCCCAAGTATTTTTGGGTTGATGTTGTAAGCACTGCATGTTATGTTCTTAACAAAATTATAATTTATCCTCTTTTGAAATTGACACCATATGAATTGTTCAAGGTTAGAAAACCCAATATCTCTCATCTAAGGGTATTTGGCTATAAATATTTTGTTCTAAACAATAAGGACAATCTTGGCAAGTTTGATGCAAAAGCGGACGAGCAGTATTTCTAGGATACTCTGCATGTAGTAAATCATATAGAGTTTTCAATAAAAGATCCTTGAGTATTTAGGAATCAGTTCATGTTGTATTTGATGAATCTAACCCCCAGAAAAAGGGAGTTTCCTTGGTGGAAGACGATGATACAGGTACAGGTGAAAAGTCAAAAGATTCCATCAACTTGGAGGAAAAGGAAGTCTCAAATGAAGTTGAAACTTAACCTTTACCTAAAGAATGGAGGAAAAGGAAGTCTCAAATGAAGTCAAAAGGAAGTCTCAAATGAAGTTGACAACATACTTGGTGATATTGAGAAGGGAGTTACTATTAGACATTCTCTAAATCTTTTTTGTGAACATACCCTTTTGTTTCTCAAACTGAACCATCTTATGTTGATGATGCTTTAAATGATGAATTTTGGTTGTTAGTCATGCATGATGAACTGAATCAAATTAAAAGAAATGATGTTTGGCAACTAGTGCCATATACAACCTGTATGAATGTCATAGGAACTAAATGGGTGTTTAGAAACAAACTAGATGAAACAGGAACCCTAACTAGAAATAAGGCTAGATTAGTAGCGAAGGGCTATAATCAACATGAAGGTATAGATTTTGGTGAAACATATGCTCCAGTAGCTAGAATAGAAGTTTTTAGGCTCCTTCTGGCTTTTGCATGTGTGTTTGACTTTAAGCTATATCAAATGGATGTGAAAAGTGCCTTTTTAAATGGTTTCCTTGATGAAGAAGTGTTGTTTCACAACCTCTTGGTTTTGTAGATCACAAGTTTCTTCACCACGTTTATAAGCTTAAGAAATCCCTTTATGGTCTTAAGCAAGTTTCTAGGGAATGGTATGAAAGCTTAAGTAAATTTCTCTTGTCTCAGAACTTTCAAAAAGGAAAGGTAGACAAAACCTTATTCATTATGAGATCTTCTAAAGATGTACTGTTGGTTCAGGTATACGTAGATGATATTATATTTGGTTCTACTAACACAAATCTCTGTGAGGGCTTTGTTTCCAAAATGCAGGGGGAGTTTCATATGTCCATGATGGTGCTTTACTTAAAAGGTTGAATTCTTAAAAACCCATTTTTTGTAAAAGAAGGTAGATTTTGAAAATTTCAAAAAAAGGTTGTTTCTGAAAATACTCTGATACTATTGAATAGAAACTTTGAAAAATAATTTGGTGAATCTATTCAACCCCCCTTCTAGATTCCCCCATGGGTCCAACAAGCAAATACTTAGGAATATCTTTGATCAGTAAACTAAATCTCTGTGCCCCTTCCACTCAACAATTCCAAGTTTTAAAATTCAATTAATAAAGAAATGTAGAGGGTGTCTTAGAAAGGTCATTATCTTCATTATCTTGAGTAAGGAAGATTCCTTTTGAGTCACTTTTTGATGCCATTGACACATCTATAATTCCACTGGTGTCCTAGGTTGGGTTATCCAATTTCGTGCATTTGGCATCCATACCAAGTGAAATAGTTGAGGAACCTCCTTCCAACCAGATGCGATCACCCTCATCACCATCCTTTTGGTTTCCATTCATATCACGAGCCTTTGTGCTAAATGTTAATGGTGCCTGCTCTTTTCTCACCGTGAAAGGAAACCCAAACACAACTTACTCTCTAAGTTGTTGGTATTGTCGTATTAATTCAAGCTCTTCCTAAGTGTTGATACTCATACTCATCTCAATATTTTCTTGCTTTTCTTCATGCATTCGGTTGTCTATCTCAAAACCCATGAGTACAGACATGCCATTTTGGTGAGCCTTGCTTGATGCCACCGTGTTGCCTATTCTCATGCGATTTTGCTATGTCTTTTTCATAGAGTTTATGTGAGATTTCAAGAGTTTCCCACTTGTTTGTTCATTCTTCTCTCTCAGAAAATTTCCTATGATAGCTACATTGTGTGGGTTGCTAGTTCCTCATTGGTTTTCTACATGAATTTTGGGTCATGATTCACTATTGCTGCTACATGTGAATTCTTGAGATGTGTTATCTGCATGTCGCTCGTTGTGGTATTGTAGAGGGCTGAAACTATAGCCACCTATATCAGCATTCACTTCCACCTATCTAGACTTATGCATTCTTTCTCGCTTTGGTATTGTAGGATGAGACGTTCTTTGGCTTGCTTCCACCTGCCATGCATTGAATGCCACAACTTGATGGTTTGGGTATTCTCAAGGTTTTGCATGGTGAGTCCCACATGACTTGATGGTTTTGATCCTGAACCATGATTCTAGGCCTAGAATTCTTATCAAGGATCCAAGGGTCGTACATATATCTCAACTTGATTCCTTATTTTGCAAGTGCATATAGTACCTTCCCGCTTTGTGTGACCGTTACATACTTACTTTCCATTTGTTTCTCATTAATGACGTGCATGGATTTCGTCTAATTGGAATGTTCTGTGTTCTTGGTGCATGTTCCATCTGCACTGTCAACATCCTTCACCACATAAGGTCTTGTCATGCTAGAGATTTCCTTATTGCATTGGACATCCTTGTGTCCCTATCGACTACATTTGAAGCATATTTTGTATAATCTTTCATATTGCAATTGGATTTAGTGGCCTTAAATAGGCATGGCAATAGGGCAGGGTGGGGACGGGTATGACATTCACATCCCCATCTTCGCTTTCGAAACTCATCCCCATCCTCGTCCCCATAGCCAGTGGGTATGAGATTTATATCCCCATCCCCATCCCTGTTCCATACTGGAAAAAAAATTATAATAATCTTTTAGTAAAAAATAATTTGTTTGAACATAATGATATTAATTGAAAAGTTATCTAATAAATGCAAAGTTTTTAATTTGTTAATTAAATGTCAAACCTTTCTCTTTTTTTAAGACAACGTTTGTAAAGGATGCCACCTTTGAGTAAGCAAGAAGGAAAAAGGAATAGAAATCATAAAAAATGGAGCAATCTTTCCTAGTTGTGAACTTGGAGAAGTACTAGACAACCTCCCCGCGATCACCGATTCAAACCCCACGATAGAACCAGGCAGAATTGAGGATCCTTCCCTGAGAAAGAAGGTTGTTCCTAAGAAGAAGAATCACGAATAGAGCCACCCATCCTGATAAACCAACCCTTTGCATCACTAATAACATTGTCACTTCACTTCTTAACGTTGGTGGGTTGTATACTTAACGAGGCCCAAAACCCGATCTATGTCGGGTCGGACCTACCCTTGAGCTGGACCTACCTACAAGGTTGAGTCTACCCTCAACGTGGCCAAACATCTTGGTTCGAGTAGCGCCCCCTACCTCTACAGTGAAAGGTCCAAAATGCCCTTTTCAAATGAACCTAACCTTAATGACCTAAACCCAAGCCTAAACAGGTAAACACTATAAATAGCAAAGGAAAAGTAAAGGTTTGACCATTGGATATTATATTACTTTCCTACTAGCATATTGCACTTTTTAGAGCATAGTCAATTCCCCTCTCACTTGAGCATCAAAGTGTTTTTGTACGTACCCACCTGAACCAGCTCAAAGTAGCTAATTAATTGGAGGTTCAGAAGATTGAAGGAAGATCCGAAGTGCCTTGAAAACTTGGTCAATGTGTACAAGAACAATAATTTTATATATAAAACAAGAGAAAGAATCAATAAATGAGAAATGAAACCACTAAATTAAAATATGTTATTTAGTCATTAGTAATGTCAAAAAGAATGTATTTAGAGAATACTTTGTTGATCTACTAGGCTGTTACCAACATTTATTTCATATAAAACATGTATATCTATACACATGGGCACATAATTTTGATTGATGATTTATGACAAAAATTATAATACCCAAACGCAACACTTATTATATGTAGGGTTGGCTTAAGGTTCAAGCAGCTTAAGCATATATTTTAGACTCCAATATCTTTTTTCTTTTTGTGAAGACCCAATAAATATTATTTAGGACTAATATACTTAAAATTAAAAAATTAACATTATATTTAAAAATAGTTTTTAGTTAAGATAGTTTAAATGACGGTTACTTTATATTGGTACTTCAAATAATATTTAATAAGTAGTAACTTTTTTTCAATAAATAATATTTTTTTATTTTTTTTAAGAATATTGTTAAATACAAAAAGAACATGAATATTTTTTTTATCTCTTAGTTTTTATATCTATCTTATTCATTTCTCTAACTACTCCCTACTGCTCCAATTCTTATTGAATCTTGTTTTTCTATTTATCATTTAATTTGATGTCATTAGCCAATACCCATTTATTTTCACTTATCTCTTATCATTGTGTCATTATGCATTTAGCAACTCGTTTTGTAGTTATCCATGTTACTAAAATACAATCAAAAGGCATGTATATTCACGTGATTAAATACAACTTTTTTTATGATTTCTTTGCATGTACTTGCTGTTGCATTCATGTACTCCGCACTGCACTATTGTGAATTGATCATATAAAATTATAAGTTACAATTTTAAGAATAAATTATAAAATTATATAATTAAATAATTAAGTGGTAATGTTTAAAATAATAATCACAAATAGTTAGTCATACTTAATTATTTAAAAAATTTTCCTTTTGGAAATTTAAAATGAAAAAGTTCTAAAGTTTTTTCATCTAATTGACCTTTAAATCCAACTGTATATCCATGCAAACAACATATGCTACACTGAATCACTTATATAGGAAGCTGAACCAACCTATAACAGTGTTAATAAAACGAAGAAGAATTGTGGGGGCATTGACAGACAGGGAAAACAACTTGAATTTATTACCTTAATGGGGTTGGGTGTGTACTGAAGAAGCACTGCACCATACAACTCTTTGAAGAGAAATAAGACTTCCACTTTCTCCAACAACTCATACAATTTTTCCAAATCCTTATTCATTTTCGAAAAAAATAAAAGCTTCCACAGATTGAATATCGATGTGGAAGCACAGTACCCAACCAGAGTAATCTTCCTTCAATTACCAAACATCAAACAAATTTCTTATTTTCGACTAAAGGCATTAGAATCATATGCAAATGGTTTTGTTTTTTTTTTATCAGCTAAATAAAATTTTATTAATAACCACAGGAAAGCATGCTCCTTTGACTCACCAAATAATAAAACGTATTCAGGCTTTGAATTACCAAGTCAAAGTACAAACAGTAGTTACTTTCATAGTGACACCAATGTATTGCACCATTGCAATATACACCTAAATCCATAGAAATAAATTTGGACTACCAACGCATTATCCTCTCACATGATGTATGCTTTCTTTTTCTTTTCTTTGCTTTTCATTTTCTTATATCTACTTCTTGCTTCTTAAAAAATGTAGGACATTCAGCTTGGATGTGTCTACTCTCTCCACATTCAAACCAACAGAAATTTAGTAAGGAAAATAAATTTTCTTGAAACTTTTTAAAAAATTATAATTTATTTCATTTTGATAAATAAATTTGTTGTGATAACATTAATAATTATATAATTTAATTACCAGACACTGCACTATGCGGGATTTGACCATATAAAATTATAATTTTTAATTATAGGAATAAAGTATAAAATTCTATAGTAAAATAATTAAGTTTTAATATGTAAAATAGTAATCACAAATAGTTAGGGCTTGATTGGTTTGGTTTTTTTTTTTAGTTTTTGAAAAAAGGTTTCAAAAATAGTTTTCAAAAACTGTTTTTGGGAAGAAAAGAAAAAAAAACTTGTTTGACAAATGATATTTGAAAACTGTTTTGAAGATGTAAAAATAGAAAAACTTGTTAATGTTTATTAGAATTTCATTAATGAAAAGCAAAAAACAACATATTATGATTGCA
This sequence comes from Psophocarpus tetragonolobus, assembly GCA_037954015.1. Lineage (NCBI taxonomy): Eukaryota > Viridiplantae > Streptophyta > Magnoliopsida > Fabales > Fabaceae > Psophocarpus > Psophocarpus tetragonolobus. Next base: position 47,286,271 of record CM075690.1, on the reverse strand, counting down.
TTTTGAGTTTTCAAAACAAAAACTGAAAACAAAACTACTTTCAACTGTTTCAGTTTTTTAGTTTTTAAAAACTAAAAAACCAGAAATGTCTTCGAAAACTGTTTTCAGAAAACACTACCCAAGTAAGTTTTTTAGTTTTTAAAAACTAAGGCTCTGTTCGGGGTGGTTTTTGGTTTCTAGTTTTAAAATTTCTAAAAACAAAAACTAGTTTTAGTTTTAAGTTTTCAAAATTTTAAAAACAACATTGTTTTTGTTTCCAAATTTAAAATATTGGTTTCAAATCTTAACCAAAACACTAGTTGAATGTAGCGATCGTTGAAGGTGACAGTCGGTCATTGGCGATCGCTAGTCGGAGGTGTGGTTGGTGGCCACCGGTCGGAGGTGGCAGCCGGTGAGCACCGGTCGGAGGTGGCGGCTGGTGATCGCCGGTAGAAGGTGGCGGCCGGTGATCGCCGATTGGAGGTGGTGGCCGGTGACCGTTTGTTGGAGGTGGCGGCCAGTGATCGCTGATCGGGGGTGTCAACTGGTGACCGTTGGTCAAAGGTAGCGGGCGGTGACCAAGCTCTCATTTTTTAATTTGAATTTTGAAGATGCCATGTGGCTTCCCTCCAAAATTCAAATTCAAATTAAGAGGGGACCAAGATCTTAAAGTTAAGGGCATGCTTGGATCTTCCTAGAGATTAATCAAGTGCTAATTGGCTTTAGCTCAATTAACATTTGATTAAGCTCTCCTAATCCCCCCTAACTTGCACGCCACTCTTCTCTCCCCTTAGCCCATTATTTTTTCTTATAAATAGATGCCTCCCCCTCCTATGTTCATTTTACACTTAATATTGAATACAAACTTCTTGTGAGTTCATTTGAGTGTCTTTTCTCTCTCCTTAGTTTTGAGAGCTTCTATGGCTTTTATCAAGGGCTCCTTCCTTTTTGGCAAGCTTCTTCCATGGCTTATCTCACCATGAGTGGCGCCTACATCACCATTCCTTCCCTTTCCACCATTCATTTCTCCAAAGGAACCAAGTTAAAAGGTGATCTTGGGAAAGACATCAACAAGAATGCATCAAATTAGGTATGTTTCGATACAATTAACCAAATCTATTGAGCTAACCTATCATTGATCAATAAGGAACCAATCCTAATTTGAATTCTTGTATGACCAAACTAGAAAACAATTTAGGATTAAAGTGTTTATGTAAATGACCAAACACACAACAAATTTTACTAAGGTATCAGTTATCAATGAATAAATAGAATTGAATTACTTAGTAAATAAGGGGTAAAAATATTGTAGTTGAAATCATTCCTATCTATCTGTTGCGTTTTACTTATAGTTTGAATGATCGAGAACACATATATTACATTATTACTGTGTAGGGTATGCTTGCCATAGGGCGATCTTATTTTACTCATCATTAACCAATGGTTTACTAACTCTAGGTGAGTCAAATAAACCAATGTTGGTTCCCTCTCAAGTTCAGCCCAACTCACACACTTCTCATGCTTCTCTCATGCTCCCTATGGATGTGAAACAAGGAGACCAGTGGGGGACAAATGAGGCCATTTGTTGGTCATGCATTGTGAGTGTTAGAAGGGGTGTGAATCTAAGAAAAGGTGTAAGAATATCCAAATGGTTGTGAGATCATCCACACGACCAGTCTCTTGGACTCAAGCTCAATTCTCACACACATACATACTAACTAATGGCCCCCCTCAATAAAAATAAAATAAAACTCAAATACAAGAGCAACAAGAAATAGGTTAACTATAATAGTCAACCTTCTAAAAAAGGTAAAAACAATATTAATACAAGGGAAATCCTAAACCTAACTTATTCAATAGAATCCAAGGAGGATTCTCTTGATCCTTTCAAAGGATTCTTGGGCATGATTACATCACTGTAGATATCAATATAAAAATTCACAGCTAAATCCGAAGATGTTGAATGCATTGGTAAGCAATGAAGTGAACATATTATCTCAAATGGTCATACATGACCCAAATGAATGTATGGCCAAAAAACATTGGTAAATGCATGATAAAATCCATCATTAAATCATCCCACACTTTTGTTTGGAATACTGAGTGGTTATAGGGGACCTACTTTTTTCCTGGAATTTTTTTGTTCTATTTGACAAATTGAACATTGCTTAGCAAAGTTCTTGGTGTCGAATCTAGGCTACTAGAAGGAAGCACCAAGATGAACCAAAGCTGGTTTGAGATAAAAGTTTCTAGCTAGAAGAGGAGTGCAGTGGTACTCTTGTAGCAGCATAGAGTGTTAGTAAGATGTCGAAGGAATGACGATGCGAATAGAAGCCCATCCTGAATGGTGCAGGTATATGGAGAGTCAAAATCTATCGTATAAGATTATACAATAGACTAACCTTCTAGGGTAATGAATTATTTAGGAAGTCGCTATAGCAAGCAAGGAATAGGTGTCGAAGTGATAGAGAAAAGAATAGGATCTTCAGCGGTTTGTTAGAAGAGACCACATGCAACCACATTACTCTTACGAGGTTTGTATATACAATGTTAAAATTGTAATGTTGTAATTTGTATAGTCTGAGAAACTAAGTTTCTGAGACTCTACTGACTACTAATCTACGTATATATTCATGTTTTTTGCCTATAAGGTATTGACACTATTTTTATGGCTAATTTCACAACAAATAGCTCCTTAATGTAAGTAGAGTAAGCTTGCCTTTTGGGACCCATACTTTTCTTGAAGAATGCAAGCAAATGACCTTCTTGGACCAATGAAACACTAATAGTAGTAGCAGAAGTATCAGTTTCGACGGAGAAGAGCTTCTAAAAATCTAGGAGAGTAAGCACAGAGGCTTAGTTTTTCTTTTAGCTCTATAAATGCCTAGTTGGCTACAATATTCCATGTAAACTTAGTAGAGCATAACATAGGTAAAAGGAGTGGCGAGTGTGGTGTAGTGCTTAATAAATCTACCATAAAACTCAATGAGTCCTAAAATGCTTTTGAGAGTAATAAGAGATCATGGCCCAAGCAAATGTAAAATTGCTTGAACTTTTATTGAATAAGGTGAAACATGACCAATAGAGATAATATGCTCCAAATAATAAATATATTTAACAACAAACACACATTTATTTAACTTAGAAAAATAAGAATTAGTTTGAAATAATTCTAGAACAAGGTGTAAGTGAACTAAATAGAATAAATGTGATGTACTGTAAATAAGAATGTCGTCAAAGAAAACTAAAGCAAATAATCTTAAGTAGGATCAAAATGGATACTTCATAGAGGAGTGGAAGGTGGAGGGGGAACTTATGAGACCAAATGACATGACAAGGAATTTGTAGTGGCTATCACAAGTGTAGAAAGTTATCTTGTGAGTATCTCCTAGATTGAACCTAATTTGGTGATACGCAGATCTTAGGTCCTGCTTAGAAAAAATAGAAGTAAAGTTGAGTTTATCCAATAACTCATCAATAGTTGGGATAGGAAATTTATGCGTAACTATCATAGAATTTAGGAGCCCTATGCTCCATGCAACACCTCCAAGTGCCATCTTTCTTCGAACCAAGAAAACTAGGAAGGAGTAAGGGTTGTGACTAGGTATAATGATACCCTCTTGAAGTATTTCATTGATTACAATAACCATTGATCTTTTATGAATGAGGGTAATGAAAAGGTTTAACATTAACAAGAGGTGTGGGAGGGAGGAATGAAATTTAGTGGTCGTGTGGTCTACATGGAGGTAAACCATGGTGTATTTTAAAAATAGTATGAAAGAATTATAGGAGATTTTGGACATTAGAAGGTAGGTAGGGAAAGGTACTATCAGAGGCAAGTTGGTTAGATGGGGAAGTGGGTCTGATAATAGAAAATAGAAAGAAAGAGACAATCAATTAGGTATGGATGAAGTGATACAATTAATTGTAGGTAGAGGATAGTGGACTTAGAGAGTGAGAACCTATGAGTGTTATCCACGCATCTTGGTTATGAAAGGATAAAGACGGGATGACAAAATCTATAGGAAGTGTACCTAAGGTAGATAACCACTCAATGCCTAAAACAATGTTAGCACCTTCAATAGGAAATAGGTGGGTTGAGATAATGAATTTATGGTCTTGTATGGTTAAATGAATTTTAGAAAAGAACCCTGCACAAGCTAAATGGGCCCCATTGCCAACCATTACAGAGAAGTTATGGATGGGCTGAACCATTAGGTTAACAAGGGAAGCAATATAAGGCTTAGAACGTGGTGTGTATTGCCAAAGTCTAATAGAACCCTGACCTCTAAACTCGCTAATTTACCTTCAAATTACCACCGAAAATAGCTTATGGGACAAATGGAAGGGAATGTTGTCCAATATAAGGGAGTGTCCTATTGAGGTAGGAAGGAAAGTCCTTCATTAGTTGGGTAATCGTCCAAAAGTAATAAGAACTGGCCATTGGCACACTTGTGACCTGCCACAAACTTTTCATCATAGTAGTCACAAAATCCTTGGGTTCATTGTTCCTGCATGTGTTAAGGAGATGTTTTTTATGGGAAGCGGCAAAGTTGGTGAAGGGGTGATGTTTGGAGGATTAGGCAGAGGCTTACAGTAGTGGGATGGGGCAGTTTCATTAGGTTGGAAGCTTTGGGTTTAGAATCTATCAAATTTTCTTCTACCAATTTGGCTAGAAGAATTGCTTGTGTGATGGAAAAGGGTTAAGTATAGCATGTTCACATCGAATATCTGGGTGTAGACCAGATATAAAATAATTTAAGATAACCTCTAAAGAGAGATGAATAGCCCTGTTACACAAAACATTGAAACATGGTTTGGTACTCACTAATGATGCCATGTTGGCAGAAGTTGAAAAGCTCGCCTGATGATTAGTTGATCGAGAACCGAATCTATATTGATTTTTTTTCAGATCAATTAATGTAGAACACATAAGTACATAAATTCTGGATTAAATGATCTGAAAAACATAATCAATACTCTATTTAGAATTAGTTGATCTGGAATTTATGCTTTTATGTGTTTTGAATTAATTGATCCAAAACATAAGAGTATAATTTTAGGTGTTTTCCATTTTGGACATGCGAGTAGCAATTTTGGAATGCTATAAGAAATTACCTTTTATTTTTGTTTTTTTATTTTTTGGGAACTTGCCGTTTACACACCTAGTATTGCTAAATACACATCTATACAATTTAAGTCCCATTCGGCTCATTTCCAGGATGTACCAAAAACATCCACTAATTTATCTTAACATTCCGATGCTTATATTCATAGGATCTAGTTAACAAAAATATGAGTATTAGTATTTGTTTTTTTCACTTTTTTTTTTTTAATTTCAATGAGGCTGAAACAAACATCTTTTAACGGTGGAATGGAAAAGTCCAACAATGACAAAAAGCCAACTAAACATTAAGTGTCTATAATTAGCAATCAGGAATGAAATATTTTATACATTATTTTTTTATATTGTTTATTGCATTTTTTTACGCAAATTACAGTAAGGCTAATTTTTACTCTCTATCAACGTGAGACATTTTGTTAAAAGAAACTAACCTCTTCTATAAATTCAAAGAATAAAATCAAGTTGCAATATAATTGTTAGGGATTAGATTCTACACTAAAGTGATGGCGTATAATGCCCTTGTATGCATGAACAATACTTTCTTTTGTCTTTTTCAATAATTTTTATCATCAATATGGGTTTAACGCATGCCTGTTACCCTATTCCTGCACGGCAGTTTCTTGATCATAGCGTTCTTGGTTACACCACAGACCTGTGGCCTGAGTTCTACACTTCATATCCTGCTACAGTATTAGTTTACTGATGGGGAACCCGACACAGTCTTCTCTATAATCTATATTATTTATATTATTATTATATATTTATAATTTATAATTCTATGATTATTATAATACAAATATCCTAAGTAACTATTAAATTTTATGTAACTTCTCTTATTTTATAATTTTTTCTCCTCAACGGCCTCTCTCTCACTAGTTATTATACAAAGAGAATTATCCTCTCACATTTATTAATACCAATATTACCTTTTTTTTTAGTTTCCAATTTATGTCATATGTAAAAAACAATTTAAACAAAATACAAAAACAGATAACTAAACACTCAGTAAAAAAAAAAAACTGCAAATCTCTCTTAATACACTAAATTAAAATAAAATAAATTATTAAAATATATCAAATTTCAACACAATAAAAATGTGAATACACAAATGCATTAGCACCTATGTTTTTGCTCATTATCTATACTATTAATAAAGAGAATACTTCTTTTAACGTCCAATTTTCAAAATACATATTCTACCCTTATGTCTATTTTAAAATTAAAAGATATATTACTTTATCTTAAGAGAGATTCAAACTCAACCTCTCACTCCCCAAACGCACACTTTACCACTAGATAAACATTATAACTTCAAGCAAAAAATTATTTTAAAATATTAGTATCCGACATACATAATTGTCCAACTATATCTATAATTTATAATATATGATATTATATTATATACTATATACTATATACCTATACCATTAATAAAGGGAATACCACCTTTTGACGTTCACTTTACAAAATACCTATTCTACCCTTACACCTATTTTAAAATTAAAATATATATTAGTTTGTCTTAATAGAGACTCAAACTCACCCTCATTCCCTAAACTACACTTTACCACTAGACAAACATTATAACTTCAAGCAAAAAATTATTTTAAAATATTGGTATCCGACATACATAATTGTCCAACTATATCTATAATTTATAATATATGATATTATATTATGTACTATATACCTATACAATTAATAAAGGGAATACCCACTTTTGACGTCCACTTTTCAAAATACCTATTCTACCCTTACACCTCTTTTAAAATTAAAAAAGATATTACTTTGTCATAAGAGGGACTCAAACCCACAACCTCTCACTCCCCAAATGTAAACTTTACCACTAGACAAACATTATAACTTCAAGCAAAAAAATATTTTAAAATATTGATATCCAACATATATAATTGTTCAACTATATCTATAATTTATAATATATGATATTATATTATGTACTATATATTTTGTAATGGGAATATGACCTTTTAGTGTTCATATTCTATGACTATTAACATTTTATGACTGTTCTTACTTTCGCAAATATAACTTCTCCCTATTAATATATGCACATTTTCACAATTTCTACCTTATCATAAATCAATTTTCCTTAAACATGATTAATATATGTATTCATTTGATGATAAATATTGTTAATAAACATGAAAATACATAGGTACGATAATATTTTCAGTTCTCCTCTATACATTTTTTCATATTCATTGCATATTTGATATATCCATTGATGATCTGACATATTTTTATCATGTTATCATAAAAAATATATAAAATTAACAAAATAATTTTTAAAACATCGCATATAATTATTTATATTTCAAAATATAAAAATTTACAAAAGATATTAAATTAAAACCCTAAAATTGTTATAACATATTAAAATAGAAATGTGAATACATAGGCACAGTAGCGCTTGTATTTTCACTAGTTATTAATAAAGACAACTAGCTCTTTTGATTTCTCATCTTTTATTTTAGAATTACCCTTCCTCTAATATAATATAATATATATATATATATAAATATAAATATAAAGTTCTATTATATCTCTCATAAACTTTTAATAATATATAACTGCTCATTTCTTAACTATTTTCTCTTTCTTTATTTTCATTTTAAAAACATTTGAGATTGCACCTAGTGATCTATAGTAAAACTAGTTGTTGGTCACTTAAAGTTGCGGAATTTAACTACTACTTTTTAAAATCATATAGTTTGGATATTATTTGTTTAGGTGGACTTATATTTTTTTTCCCTTTGTTATTGTTACTTCCTTATACATAATTTATAGTTAAAAGGTGAATAATGATATCTAACCATAAATTATGTTATATTAAGGGCATCATACATCTTGTACTTAACAATGTTTCATTTTCATATATACAAATATTATTATCTTCGCCAATAATTAAAAAAAAAAAATCCCTTTCCTGCTATGAGCCTGCATAGCAATTATATTTATTATCAGCATCTTTATCCCAACCAAATTCGAAAAGGAAAGAAGATGCTTCATGCCTATGCTATTGGTGGTCCTTGTGATATCTACAGGCACGTATATTTCTTTAACAATTAATTCTGTGTTAAATATTACAAATGTTATTTCACGATGATTCATTCCCTTAAACATTATTAAGTTATTAGTGTGCATAAACTGTCACTACTAAATTCAGCTATTATCTATGGATTTTATTGCAATTTTTTCTTAAAAAACTGTAAGAAATAGGTTTTCTGTGGATTAACCTATGAAAATAAATTCCTAACTAAACCTTTGTGGATAATTTTTTCCTAAAAAAATTTAAAATTGAAGTAAATTTTTTGCGAATGTTTTGCTTAAATAATTACAAGAAATGTACCTATGGTTTTTATAAAAAAGAATGCAAAAAAAGAACAAGTTACCTTTGGATTTTTGGTCACAGGAAATTCTTGCGCTTTTCTAGAAACCACATGTAATTACCTGTCGTTTTTTCAATACCGTAGGAATTTCCTACAGATTTTCCTAGTGACTTTTTTCTACAAGAAAAATTTAATTTTTTAAAAAAAATAAAATTAATATAAAAATTATTTACAAATCAATATATTAGTTCCTTATTTATTTCATTTTCCACTAGTGAAACTTCTTTTATAAAACTTTAGTTTTTTATAGTTTGATAATTTTTTGTTAAATAATTATACTAAAAATAATTTAAATTTAATTATTTAATAATATCATAAATTAAAATAATTTTAGTTATAAGAAAAAATCGACATCTTTTCCATTTTTCTTTTTTGAAAAGGAATCCTATTTAATTCAATTTGTATATTTTACTATAGTTATTTAATAACTTCATTTTTAAAATATAATGAAAATAATTTAATTATAATTAGTAAGTAATATCATAAAAAAATGTTTTTATTTATGATAGGAAATATAAATATTTTTAATAACTTAATATAATTATTTAATAATTATAAGAATAAATAAATAAAAATATAATTACCAGAACAATTATATATCTATTAATAATAATAAAAATTTTTATTTTGACAAACACATATCATTACTTCCTCTTTTTTTTTCAAAACTTCTCTTTCTAATTTTTAACTCTCTTATGTTTTAATATTTTATATTTTATATTTTCATATTTATACTTATAAGACAACAAAAAAATTATCATTTTATTAACAAAAAATATATCATGTTTAATTATATAGTTTTATTTTTAGTTAATTATTATTACATACTAAATTATTATTGTTTAATAATTTAATATTATTATTTTAAAAGAAAAAATTACATACACAATCCGAAATGATATAGTTTTTATTTTAATATAAAAATGGTTATATACTCTTGTTTATTGAATTTAACAATAATTATTTTACATTATACAAGGTAAGGAGAACACATTTTGTTTGATTTTTCAGGCATAGATTTATATTAGGTACAGATGCATAATGTAAATACTACTAATAGTTTATGATGTTTCTATTTATTCTAAACCTTGTTTATGTAAAGAAAAAAATCATGATTTAATATTTTATTTTTTCATCACTGCACCCTTTGAAGGAAAAACTTTGTAGCATAATTTTGTCAAATGAGCAAAACTTGAGCAATAATGCTTATAGAGAAAGGGTGCTATCTATTGCCAGAAACATTAGAGGACACAAAATCACATATTAAAAAAGCTATTAAAAAAATGACATACACAATTAGAAAATGTTCGAATTCAGTTAATTAATGGATTCAAAATATATGTTACAAGATACTTCATAACAGATATAATAATATCATTACATGTCCCTTACATGCTCAGCTCAATGATTAATGGATTCAAAGGGGAACATTAATAGGCTGCAAGCGTATGAAAGAAAGAAAAAAATGGGAATTAGAGGAACTGATCACACAGAAAATAAAAAAGACAATTACTTGTAACTATTCATGGAAGAAAATGAATCAAAAAGGAAGAAGTGATGAAAAAATTATGTATCACATATTCAAATTGTGTAGGACAACTTATAATAATCAGTGATGATGAACATAAATAGCTCATAATCTCAAGGTCAGAAATAGGAACACAAAATCACTAAAAAGTTGTTATTTAAACAAAAAGAATGTAAAAACTATCATATTTCAAATTGACAAAATTCTTACCTCAATTCAAACACATATCTCCAGCAAAAAAGACCCCAAAATCTGTGTTCCTTACAAAATTATGTCGACTTCTCATAGGAAACTTTTGAAGGGAATAAAAGAGAAAAGAAAAAAAAAATTGAATCTTGCAGGAGTCTAAAGCATAAGGAATTTAGAAAGAGTGGTTCATCTCATCAGTGTGATTTTACAAGGTATATTTTATCCACCTTAAGGATGAAAACCAATGTACCCTTCTCTACAAGTTCAGAAATATTCATAATTCCACATAAGCACCCATAGGAACTACCAATGCCAGAGTTTCATATAGTTAGGATGAGCATTAAAACTTATTCTAAGCATAAGAAGAGATAATCTTAATGCTATCTACATGAAGAAATTAATTCAATAGGTCAAAAACGTCAAAACATATTGAGGAAGAAAATCACACTAAGCACCTATGTACATTCATTGTTCAATTAAAGTGAGTAAATTTTTCAGGATTCTATCAGCAACATCTATGCCTCAGAAATGAATCTTCTTATTTTAGCATACAAAAAATGTGTAACTTTCACATTGTTTTTGAAGAGTACATATATATAGAACTATGAATAATAATACCATACTTTTGGAAGAGATAAATTGAGTCCTAAAATGCATAAAAACTATGCAATTAACAACATCAATATCACATTAGTAGCTAGAGATAGATGAAGAATGATCCCATCTAATTTCCCTCTTTGACTCGAGCAGAACCATAGTATCAAATATCAATACATGTAATTAAAAAATAGTAACAAAATTGGACAGTTAGCAATATTTTGAAATCTACAACGACAATATCCAAGCACATCCTATCAAAGCATGGACAATTCATAATTATTCTACATTTTATAATCAACCAAGAAATATATCAAACACAACAACAGCAGTTTGAGCTAAAAAATGATCTTCATCACCATGAAACCAAACTAGCTAATTCAATCTTCTTTCACTCAACAAGTGGACCAAACATGAACTTAAAAAAATGACAAACTTATAAAACAAAATAGTTAACTCTTAACAAAAGCAATTAACACATACCTAAGAAAAGCACTGCTCTCTAAGCTATTGAAGCATATTTGTCACTTGGCTCCTATAAGTATACCAAAGAAAAATGCATGACCAAGAAGAAAAAAGGATCTTCACAACTGTGCAGTCATACCTTAGTAATACCATCAAACTAATATCACCATAGACAATCAATCTTAGCAACAAACACTTGAAATATAGTTAGCAATAGTAACTAGTAGGAGCTAAGACAAGAAAAAGGTGTTTCTTGTTTAAGAGTATTTTTTTGTGTTTATATTTATAGTTCTTCATGTTAGAGCTATGACAGGTGATTAATCCAAGTTATAGCATAGCCTATTCAACCTTCACAGTTTTACTACATGCACAACAATGAGAGAGAAAAGAAGAGACAAAACCTGTCACAACAAAGGTTAGAGAAATTAAATTATAATGGTCACTACTCTATTCATAATTATTATACTTCATTGGGACTGAAATCAGAGACAAAACCTGTCACAAAAAAGGTTCAACCTAGCACAACACAAAGTTGGGTAATAAAATGAAGGAAACTACGACGCTCTTCCTTGATAGTGACAGTAGAGGTAAAAAATCTATACAAAAAGTAGATAGCTTCATACAAAGTAGAAATAGGAAATGGTAATCAAATATATACTAAAATGCAAAGAAAAAGTAGAGGTAAAGAAAATTGAAGCCAAACAATAGTGATTGAAGTAGTGGAGAAGCAATGAAAACATTTTAAGAAAGCCCTAAAAATGTAAAAGCCCTAAAACTATTCAAGAAAGTGCAACACCTTGAGAGATAACTTTGAATCGAAACCAAGCATTTCAAGAGATCAAAACGCGACCAAACACTATAAATGCTAAATAGAAGAATGACCAAAACAAGATAGAACAATAATAGGGTTTATCAAAACGAGAAGCTTCAAATGTAGGGTTTCCGTGAAATGTAGGGTTTCCGTGAATCAGAACTAGAAGCCTCAAATGTAAGCTTGAAATGGTGAGAATACATTAGGTTTGAAGTCAATTTTAAATTTTAATTGTAAATTTCAAATTTTATATATTGCATCTTTAATTTTTAGATTTTGGTTTAAATTTTAGTTTTTATTTCAATTTATAATTTTCAACATTAATTTAAATTTTAATTATTAATTTTAATTTCTATCTTTATTTTTAATTTTAGTTTTATTTTTATTCTTTCATTTAATTTTAATTTATATTTTGAGTTCTTAATTTATATTTCTAATAGTTTTCATTTTTAATTTATAATTTATAATCTGTAGGAACTTATTGAAAATTAAATTTAAAATTATTAATAAATATATAAATTAAATTTATATTTTCAACTTTTACTATTAAATTATAAATTTATATTTTAAATTTAAATTTTTTTTTCTAAATTTGATATTTAAAATTTATAATTTTAAGTTTAACTTTTAATTTATATATTTTAATTAGATTTCATTTTAAATTTGAAGTTTATATTTAAAATATCTCCCTTTTCTTTTGAAGTTTTAAATTTTTACTTTTAATTTGTAGTTTTAAATTTTTATTATTAAATTCAAATTTTAAATTTTGTAGTTTTTAATTTTTAATTTTTATTTTGTAATTTTTAATTTTTCATTTTACATTTTATTTTAATCTATTATTTTCAACTTTCACTTTAAATTTTAATTATTTATTTTAATTTGTATCTTTTTTTGTAATTTTAATTTTATTTCTCAATTTTTAATCTTAAATTTGAAATTTATATTTTATTTTTTAATTTTTATTTAATTTTATTTTATATTTTATTTTAATTTATAATTTTCAAATTTGAATTTAAATTTTAATTCTTTAATTTGATTGCTATATTTTTTTTAATTTTCATTTTAGTTTTAAATTTTATATTTGGTTTTTTAAATTTTAATTTTTAATTTAAACTTGATGTTTAAAATTTATGATTTTATATTTTACTTTTAATTTATATATTTTAATTTTTTTAATTTTAAATTTAAAGTTTACATTTAAAATTTATAATTTTTCATTTTTAGCTTTAATTTTTTACTTTTTAATTTTTAGTTATTATCTTTTAGTATTATTTTTAATTTTCATTATTAAATTTTAATTTTTAATGTTCAATTTTTAATTTTATATTTTATTTTTTCATTTTAAGTTTAATTCTTTTTTAATTTATAATTTTCAACTTATAATTTAAATTTCTATATTTTTTTAATTTAATTTTAGTTTTTAATTTTCAATTTTTATTGAACTTCCAAATTTTAATTTAAGTCTCTATCTTTAGTTTAAATTTTAATTTTACTTCCTATTTTTATTTTTCATTTAGTTTTATGTTTTTGTTTTTCTTTTAATTTAAAATTTTCACCTTTTAATTTTAATTGTAGTTTTTGTTTCCATATATATGTTTTCATTAAATTTTATGTTTTAGTTTTTATTTTAATTTATAATTTTCAACTTTTAATTTAAATTTATCTGTATTTTTAATTTTAATTTTTGTTTTATTCTTTAATTTTGTTTTTAATTTTTTTTTACTTTTATATATATAAAAATAATTTTATATATATTTTATTTATGATTTTGACTTATGTTTCTAATATTCTAATTTATATATTTACTCATGTTTATAATAAATTATAATTTATATATTTACTAATAATTTTAAATTAAATTTTTAAAATAAATTTTTGCAGGAAAAACCACATGTAATTAATGCGGTTTTGGAAACCACAAGTAATTCCTGCGTATATAGGAGTGACAAGTATTTCTTGCGGATATTATGTCGCAAGTAATTGTTGCGATGCAAAAACCCCAGGTAAAACTTGCAATTCGAAAACAGAAGGTAATTCCTACTTAATGGAGCCCCAAGTACCTTTTGTTTACTTGCGGTAATTTTTTTTTGCAACAAATTTTTGCAGATTTTAAAAGCGGCAGGAAATTTTTCTACAACCTATTTTTTGCATAAAAAACTACATGAATTACCTGGAAATTATTTTTTACAGGAAATCAACATTACTTTAGTAATGATGTTTTTTTTTTAATTTAATTTGTATGTGCTACGCGTAAAAAATTTCACACACAGAATAAAATTTGATAATTATATCTTATCATCCCTTCATTAATATCATCTGGCGACCAGGTTTTGTTTTTTAGACTATGAAACTAAAGACAGCAATAAAATTATAAAAATAAAAAATATGAACATACTAATACTAACACTTATGAAGTTAATCTCTATTATTAATAAAGATGTTATTAATATGTCTATTTTTTAAAATATATATACTATGTTTTATAATTACTCTCAATTTATAATCATCCATTGTCTCACTTTGGCAGTCTATTAACTGTACTTGTTTTGTGGTAGTCAAATTTTTATTTTTCAAATTTTAAAACTAAAAACAAGAAATTCTCCCTAAACAAAGCTTAAATTAATAATGAAAATGAGAAAACTGTAAATTTAAAAATATTAATTCTTAATCTAATTTCAATTGTGTAATCATTCAAAATTCTTCATTCTACAATCGTTTAAAATTATTCATTCTTCAATTTTATTTAAAAAACTACTTGATCGTTGTTTATGTAATTTTTATCCAGCACCTTCTCAGTCTTGATTGCTTATTCTATAATTTTAAGCACTATCTCCTTTCACTCTTCTCTTTTCTCACTTAAACCGTAGAAGCCTCTGATAAGTACTCAATGTCATTATTTTTTTTATTAATAAGGTTTTATCATGTCATTTTATATTATTTGATTATTGAAATTGTGAAATTTTTATTTCATGATGTTGTTATTGTTGTTGTTGAAGAGATTTTATTTTTTTTTTAAACAGGCAAAATTTATTCATCAAGAGCGAAAACAACCACTTGTCATAAGGCATGATAAGGGATGTTTTACACACTACAGGCACATTACAAATTTAATGACAGTTTACAAAAGATCATCGATAGGCAACAAGATGCCAAAACCCCTCACATAAGTACTGAAACCAGAAAGAGCTACAAATTGATTCAAACCTCCTACTTAGATACTAAACACAAAACAACAGAAAAAAGGTTACGTAATCCTTTACCCAATCCTAGAAAAGCAAAGTTTCGGTTGTGTAGACCACTCCACGAATGAAACTGATAAGGCATTATACAAACCTTTTATCCACATGCAAGACCTTTTGTAGAGATAATTGTCAAACTTCTTCCACACTAAAATATTTGCCCATGAATATAACAACATTTCTTGCTAGCCAAATTCCCTAAAGAGTAGCCAACCAAATAACACTAAGGATGTCAATAATGAAGTTTCCCCTTGATTTAGGAATACCTAGAAGATGGAAAAAACTTGCTTCACAGTTAGAGGGCAAGACAGAAAAATACCCTAACCATCTATAGCAATTCATTCATACAAGATAGCTAGACTTACATGTGAAAAGAAAATGATTGACAGATTTTGACTCCAACCAGCATACGGAACAAATAATATCTACTGAGGGGATAATGTTTTGCTTAGCCAACTCAACCCTTGTAGCAATTCTATTAAGAGTTGTCTTCTAGGAAAAGCCACCACCTTAGATGAAACCTTAGACTTCCATACCCTTTTAAAAATTAATGATTTGACAATTGGCAAACCACCATAAGCTAAACCATAATCTTCTGTCATGGAAAATTGATCAGAATTTCCAGGATTATCTCTCCACCCCATCCATTCTTCACCTCCCGGCTTATACGGACTCCTTCCAAGATCCTCACTAATTCTTTCACCCACTATTCTTCCTTACAAAATAACTCCCTTCTCCAACTCAGCCTCCATTCCCAGATATGGGAATGCTATCCCCCAACATTAGAAAGAAGTGTCTCTCTTTGGTTGGACATAGCATATAACCTAGGGAATAGAGATTTGAGCCCTCCCTCCATACACCAATCTCCTTCCTAAAACTTAAACAAAGACCTATCCCCCACCACGGGCTTAACCTTCCTAAAAAACCACATCCCCCACCTCTGAAGTTATTTTCAGAAAAGCATTCCACAACTGGAACCTCCTTTTTCCTTTGTCTTACACATAGATTTCTTTTGATATTTTCCCCATATCTAGCCTCTAGAACTTTGATCCAAAAGGCATGACCTCCTTGAAGAATCCTTCATACCAAGGCCTCATTGAATTTTATCTTTGCACACCTCCTCCTATTTGATCTAAGCTACTTTGTTGCACTCATCTGACCCATCCCACAGAGAGTGAATTTCATCAAGCAAATTCGCCCTCCTAGGGATAAATTTTTTTGTTTCCACGGAGTTACTTTAATTCTCATTTTGTCAAGGACTGGTTTCCAAACTTGCACCTGCAATACCCAACAACTTAGGACCATTGCAAAGGACAACAGTTTTTGCTTCTTCACCCCTACAACCCCTAAAATGCTCTTGTGAAAGTTGATGTCTAGCCTTGAAGCTAGTTCATAGCATCTGAGAGCGCTCTTCAAGGTGTATACACTTTAGAGCTCCAATGGAACAATAAAGATGGTATCATCCTATACTATTAGATCACAACCCGAAATTCATGATTACCCAGCTTGATACCTAAAAGGAGGTTAACCTCCAAAGCCTTCTTAATTAGGCCCCTAGCCCTTTGACTATAATTAAGAACAAGAAGAGGGTCATAGAATCATCATGTCTTAACCCTTTCTGCATACTGAACCCTTGTGTTGCCTACCATTTACTAACAATGAAATAGATGATGACTATAGGCACCCTTGAATCCAACTGACTCATTTATTCCCAATCCTAAAGCATTTAAGCATATAAAGTAGAAAATGCCAACTTACAAAGTCATGACTTTTCAAAATCTGCTTTGAAAACCAATAGGGGTTTCTTGTACTGCTCTGCCTCTTGAATGACTTCATTTAAAATTACCACACTATTTAGTAATTGCCTCCCTTTAATTAATGCAGTTTGGGTTTCTTCTATGATACAAGGTAGCACCTATTGAAGTCGGTAAGCTAACACCTCTGCAATAATAAGGAGATAGGCATGTAGTCCCCAAGGCATTCCTTCTTAGGAATAAGGAGATAAATGAAGCATTGGAACCCCAAGAAATTTTACCATTTTGGCGAAAATCTAACAAGATCTTACTTAAATTCTCCTTTAACATATCCCAGAAGTGTTTCACGAACTTCATGTTGAATCTTTTTGGTCCGAGAGCTTTTAAGCTATCACACTCCCAGATTGCTGCTTTAATTTCCTCAAGAGAGAATTCTCTTTGTAAGTGGTTTCTCTGGGCTTCCAAAAGGCTTTTGAATTCAACTTCATATAGTTTTGCTCTTGCATTCCCCTAGGATTGGAACCGTTCCTAAAAAAATTGTTGAACTTCCTGTTTAACTTTCAGTGGATCTTCAACCGTTCATGAAAATAATTCGTTAGTTTTACGCCTCCAATTTATTGATGGATGAAAGAAGTGGGAGTTCACATTACCTTCTCTTAAGCACTTAAGTCTAGCCTGTTGAGCTAGTAGTGCTTCCTAAAAGGTCTCCATCTTTTTAACTCCCTAGTAGCCTCCATTCTTAGCCTAATCCCCTTGTCCCCTAGTTCTCCTTCCTCTTCACTTTTATCAAAACTCACAATTTTATCCTTTAGATCACAAATTGACTTTTCCATCTTGCTAATATTTTATCTACTCTAGCTTTTGATGTCTCCTTTGAGTGCTTTTATGCACAAAAACACTTCACCTTTCTACTTCAATGTTGTTGTACCTTTGTTTTATAAACTTTTCGAAGCTATAGCAAGGTAATTTTTAGTCATGTATGGTAAAGCATTATGACATAATTTTGACATAAGTTTAATTTATCAATTTCTCATTTTTTGGTTTGTTATTTAATTTTATTTATTTTTTAATTTCTATATTGATATTTACCATCCTTCCATTTTGAAACTTATTAATTTATTTCTATTTTACAAAAACTATATATTTTTTTTAAATTTAGTCATCTCTCTTTTTTTTAGTAGATTGATTTTATTCACTCGATGTTAATTTATTCTCATTTTATCGTTTTGTTGCACTTATTTTATCCTTTATAATAAGGACTGTATTACTAATATCATAAAGCATGTTGTGACACCCTTCTACTCTATAGCTCTTTATTCTTTAATTACAAAATAATATCAAAATTTGTTCATTTAAATACTAGACGTGACACTTAGGTAAAAGGATTTACATTATCCAATGTACTCTTATTTTTCAAAACTATGATATAACAAAATGTAGGCATATAAGTAAACATGTTAGACTTTAAAAATTTCCTTTACAAGATTCTCAATTATTAAAGCTCATAAAGAAACTTTATATAATTTGAAACATGATGAAAAATTATTAACTATTTCTCTCTAACCCAATGTCACACCTAATTAAAGCAGCCCAACAAAAAAAAGGTAAAGAAAAGTCAGAGCTTCATCAACCTTTATATCATCAAGATCTTGCTCACCTAAAAGTCGCATTCAGCTCAAATAAAATACAACAACAAGCAATAAAGGGGTGAGAATACATTTGTACATGTTAAGGTACATATAGAAGGAATGAATGATGTGTGAAAACCGCAAGTGTACGACATTGTCAAGTAATAATAAAAATCGTTCTTCCCCATGAATTATGTGTTTGTCAAAGAAATTGCTTCTAACTTTAATTAATTTTCAAAGGTAATTTAAAATAAAAGGATCAAAGTTCTAAAATTAATAATAATAAAATTGAAGTAAATTCTAAAATCAAATTAAGATAACTATTATAAATAATTTAAAATCTAAGATATGAAAATCATAAATAAAATAAAAGGCACATTTTTAATATATTTGAAAAATAGAAAATATTTCATAAAATAAAGGAAGAGATAATTCAAAGATTTGAAATTCAAATTTTAGAAAATTTCCAGGATTAGAGGTATCACACCATGACTACCTATTGAATCAATTATAATTATCTTTTATGCTTTTATTGGTTCTCTATGAAGATAAATTAACTTAAGGTAACCTTTTTCCTCTTTCAAGCTATGAAGGCGTATCTAATTTAATTAACCCTCTACTTTTATGGTAACTACGTTTAATTAAACTCATTGAGTTCTTTATTAATTTCTTGAGTCTTTAAGGGGTTAAACCTACTTTCATGATTTAATTCCTAGGTTCCTTCCCTGGGGTTTCAATAATTAGGTTCACCTTACGTTTCTTCCCTAATTAAATTACTACAAAGATAGTAATAAAGTGTATTGTATCTATAAAAGCAATAGAGAAGAAATCAAGAGAAGCCTATATGAGAATAATAAAATTCCTAATTAATCATCAATAGAGTCAAGGGTTAAACCCCAATCCCAAAATAAAAATAGCTACTCACACATGCCTATGAGTATAAACAAGCAAGAAATTGAAGATAATCAAACCTGGAAATAAAGAGTGAAAAAGGGAAAAGAAGAAGCTACAAGCTTTGCTCTCTATGTCGTCTTGATAAAAAGTTTAGCCCTTAGTTTCAAACATAACTTTCTAATTAAACTAATGGGCATAACAATAGAGTATAAATTGATTACACAAGGGAGTACATATATTTGCACGGAGTACAATCTTTCATAGTTAACTTATAATTAATTTTTTTCTTCTAAATTTCCTCCAGAGCTCCAAGTTTCACTCCAATGCTCCAAACCAGTCCAAAAATACATAAAAATCTAGCAAATTATATCCTAAACACCAAAAAACACTAAAAGCGTAACAAATTTCAAAATATAATAAGAAGACACGTAAAATGCAAATACTAAACGTAAATGATATAAAAATAAATAAAATTCTAAAAATAAGACCTAAAAATAAATAAAAATCCAACGCATCAAACAACCTCAAACTTAGAATTTGCTTGTCCTCAAGCAATAACTGTGGCTCAAACTAAAATGTAAATCACCAAAACAGAACACCAAAAAAATGATAAGCAAATGGAATAGAAAATAATTATGTGGAAGAAATTTCAATCAAGTCTAATTAGGGGCAATTGTCCCAAAGTATGCCTGAGATGATGGATTCACTTAACTCACATTCTCAAGTGTTTAAGGTAAAGACAATTTCTCTCATTTTCCCCAAAGAAAAGCATCTTACCATAGCCTTAGTGAGAAACCTTTTCTCCATTTTCATGTTTTTTCAACCAAAATAAATCACAAGGTCTTTTACATGTAATGTGGTCAAGGTAAATTGTAGGCGCGAAACAAGAAAGAAAAAGAAAATACACAATTTGGCTACAAATCAATCTTAGTACCCATTATAAAATACCTCATGCAACGAGAAAGACGAATGAGTTCTTTTTCATCTACTACTACATCCACCTAGGCATACCCTTACTTTTTTCTTCTTTTTTTTTCTGAACCTTATTTGGAGTCTCTACTGATATTTTTTTATAATTTTTTTTTACAAATATTAATGCTCTCATATTATCAACCACTCTATAAAACAATTGTTACACACCAACCCTTCACAAATAAATTGCCACATATACTTATAATACGATATTAAGATAAATGAAAACATTGATATATGGCCCCAAGAAAGTTTAAACTGTAGGACTCAATGGAGCAACTAATGGGTACAATATTTCACAAGGTCAATGGAAGGAAAGAAAAAATCCTAATTGCCTTCATCATATTCATCTTAATTGAAAGAGAACAAGTTTCAACCACGGTTTCAAAACAAGTTCTAGAAGATGCAATCTAGAGAGAACAATACTAATTCTTCAATTTGCTAAGAGATCAACCAATGCAATATACTATTGCAAATCTTTAAAGATAGCAAGGGTCATATTTGATGATTCCAAGAGCCACACAAAATTGGAATTGCTTAACAATAATTGCAAAAATAAAATAAAATAATAAAAATAATAAAAAAGAGAAAATAAAATTAAATTCCTGAAACAACATAAAATAAAATAAATAAAATAAAACTAAAACCCTAAGCAGCTCCAAATTTAATTTACATTGTCCCCAATGTAAATCTAGGAGTAAAGGAATGAAACAAGAAAAGAAAGATAAAACCTATCAAGGGTGAGGTAGGCGACTTGGATAGTCATGTCTAACATAAGAAGTAGTGGATGGGGGTGCCTGGTGACGTTTCGAAACCATATTGTGGTTACACACCACTTTTTTAGTTGTTCACTTGTGTCTTACTTGTTGCACCCTCATTGTTATACTCTCTTCACCATAGTATCTTTTTTTTTTATTTATCATAATTTTTTTTGTGGTCTTCTTCCTTTGGACTTTCTTCCTCTAAGGTGTTGCTACTCTTGCTTCCTCTACTCTAAAGCAAGGTCATAACATGTTGAAGGATGGCTGCATGGCGGTGTTGGGTACTATGACAGTAGTGCAAGTTTGATCGGTGGTTGCTGTAGCGACAGTTGATGCAGTTGACCAGATCTGCCTCGTGGTGGTCACTGCACACAATAGCTACTCTACACGCGGAGGAGGTTCGACGATGGTTGCAACAGGGCTTCGAGGGGGCTAAAACGACAATGCGAAGGAGGTTGTGGCATACAAATTTGCATTGCTGTGGTGGAGGTTGCGTTGTGGTTGGTGAGTACTGGCACAAATTGGCGAACCTCACGATGGATGTGCGTGTCATGACGACTTCGATCTGCTCACAATGGAGATGGAAAGAGAGCAATAACGCAAATCTGTGGCTTAAACAATGTGGTAGCTACGCATAGTGGCTGCACGAACGGAGACACAATGAAGATGAACAAGGTAGAAAATCGGTCTGTAAAGAAATGAAAAAGAAAGGGGAAAAACATTACAACTTGAAGCAAATCAACACATTGATTAGGAAAATAAAAGGAAAGATTATCAGGAAAAACATTTGAAACAAATAAATAAAATATATCACAAAGATTGAAGAAATAAAGAAGAAAATCAGAAATATTGGCACAAAATAAATAAGAGAGAGTTATTTCAAATTGTACTAGAAGTACAAAATAATTGCACGGGAGTGTAACTCTGTGGAAAAAAAAATATATGTAAGTTTCCCAAAATTCACACTCGGAGTGCACTTTAGTTGCATTGAAGTACAACTCTCTGGAAAAAATAATTTCCTTAACTCGCCAAATTTGTACTCAAAGTGCAGTATAATTGTACGGGAATGCAACTCTCTAGATTTCTTTAACTTTCTTCCTTCATTGATGCATTCCTCCCTAGAAAGGGCCCTATCACAATGGTTATCGTTAGGAGGATTGAAGAGGATATGGAAAAGAGAGGAGGAAAGAATACCTCACCTTCTTATGGATATCAAGATGTTAGAATTTAGGTCATAGTCTTCTTTTTAGTCTTGTAATGTACATTTTTTAATTTGGGACTTGGAGGTATATTTAGTTTCTTTTTTGGTCTTATATTTTGGCCTTTAACTCTATTTTAAATTCGAAGTTGTGACTAGTCTTTTTTGTGGAGTGTGTTGAGTAGTTTGGGCCATTTTGGAGAACCTTAGGAGTGTGGTTTTTGTTAACCACACCCCCTAAGTTAGTGTCAAACCCCTCTAACTCAGACATGGAGCATGAGAGACATGTGGGCCCCCATGGTTCCCTCCAAGTAGCGCCACTTTCTTCTCTTTCCTCCATGTGGTGTCAACTTGGCATTCTTGTTATTCTCATTTTTTAATTTGAATTTTTAGGTATCATGTGGATTCCCTCCAAAATTCAAATTCAAATTTAGAGGGGACCAAGATCCTTAAATCTAGGGACATGTTTGGATCTTCCTAGAATTAATCAAGTGCTAGTTGACTCTAACTCAATTAACACTTGATTAATCTCTCTTAACCTCTCCTAATGGTGGCGTCCAACACCTAATCCCTAAAGTCCATGTTTTCTCTTATAAATAGACACCCCCTATTGTACCTTTTTACACTTGAATGAATATGCTTCCCCTTTGTGAGCAAATTTGAGTATCTCCTTTCTTGACAGTTCTCTATGGTTTTTATCAAGGGCTCCCTCCCTTGTGGCAAGCTCCTCCAATGGCTTATCTCTTCCTAGAGTGGCACCACCACCACCATTTCTATCTCTTCCATCACTCATCTTCTACCTTGGAACCTAACTAGAAGAAGATCTTGGGAGAAGCATTGGCAAGGATGCATCATTCATGCTTTGTCTTTCCTATTTTTTTTCTTCATATTCATCTTCATTCATGATTTTATTTTTTTGAATAAATTATTTATTTCAATTTTTTTATGTCTTTCCTAAAGCATAAAAGAAATAACCAAAATCATAAAATTGAAAAAGAAAGAAAAAGAATAAAATAAAACAAATTAACAAAATAGAAACAATAAGCTTAGAAAAAGCTCATAGTGGTTGGGTTGCCTCCCAACAAACGCTTGTTTTATGTCTTAAGCTTGACAGTAAAAAGGAAGAAAAAAATTAGTCCCCAATAGTAGGGTGAGGGAAAGATAATTTTATTTCTCTCTCAAGTAGTTTTCTTGATCCACACCTATGCGGAGGGATGTAGGGTTTCCCTTTTGACATACATATTTTATTAGTACTCTTCAATGTAGAATCATTATCAAATTGTACTTTTATTGAGAATAAATTAGGTGGATCCTTAACAAGGTATTTATTTTCCCCTTGTTCCACCACTTAGTCCACTAATTTAACCCTGCACATAGAATTCTCAATGAAAGAAAAATTATTATCTTTAAACAACTCAAACTCAATAGTTGTTTCTCCAACAATCAAGGAAATATTTCTTTTCTTTACACTTATATTAACATCAGTAGTAGGTAAGAAATGTTTTCTTAGGATAATTGGAATATTGACATCTTCCTTTATGTATAACACTACAAAGTTACATGGGATAATTAGATCTCTTACCTTAATAGAACATCTTTTACAATAACACTAAATGTATAATAGATCAATCTGCCAATTGTAATGACACGTTGGTGGGTTGTAGCTCTCCTATACCAAGCTTTTTATATACAACTAAGGGCATTAACCAAACACTAGCCCCCAAATCACACAAGGCTTTATTAAACCTTTTTTTTCCAAGTAGACATGGTAGAGAAAACTACCGGATTCCTTAAGCTTAGGAGGTAACCTAGCTTGGACATGGGTCACAATTTCATGCTCATCAATCTTTTTCTTACTAGCCAAGATCTCTTTAAGAAACTTTGCATAAAAAGGCATTTGTTAAAAAACATCTACAGATGGAATGTTGACATACAATTGTTTTATCACATCTAAAAATTTACCAAATTGTTTGCCTAATTTTTCCATAGCTAATCTTTTGGGGAAAAGGTATAGGTGATTAGCAAGGTGTGGAGGAAGTAAGTGGAATTTCAACCCTTTTTTCATAAATATTTTCTTTTTCAATTTCAATTTCAATAGTACATTGAATTTTCTCTTGAACTTCCTCCATTCTCCTTTTTTCTTTGTTAATCAAAGGTTCATATAACACTTTACCGGTCATTATTGCATTAGAATGCTCAACATTATTAGTTTCATTGTTACTAGGAAGCTTACCATTAGGATTGCTAATAGAAGATAAATGTTGAGCTATTTGAGAAATCTGGTTCTCCAACTGCTTGTTGTGAAGTATCATGTTATCCATTCGAGTGGTCAACTCTTTAATATAACTTCCCATTATCTCATTAATTTTCTTTTGGCTCATCATGAACTCCTCCATTAAGGTGTCCAACTTGGAAAGTCAGGATTGGAAGCCTTCTTTATTGTTAGAATAAGATGTTTGCCTCAAATTTTGTTGTGAGTACCCTACTCCTTGGTTTCCTCCACCTTGATTATTGTGGTGGGAGAAATTTGGATGACTCCTCCACCCTTCGTTATAAGTGTTGGAGTAAGGATCAAATGTTTGCTTCCTAGGATGACTATAGAAATTATGAGTTACAACTATGTTCTCCATGGTACTTTCCTGACAATCAAGTGTCCCTACTACACAAAGTAAGTTTAGATTCACTATTGGAAAATATGTGGATGAAGTGACATGCGATATTGCTCCCATGGACTCATGCCATTTTCTTTTAGGGAGGTTTTGGTTGTAGGGTAAAAGGATAAATCATGAAAGACTTTCAGTTTCTTTGGTGCATGAAAGATACAAACTTAATTTCAAATTTCTGACACCAAACCAAGTTTGTGATGATCAACATAAGTTGAAGGGGAAAATAGAAAAAGAGAGAAAAGAAAAAAGAAAAGAGTGAACAGGAAGAGAGAGAAAAGGAAAGAGAAAGAGAGAAAAAGAACGTTAAAATAAAAAATGGTAATGATTTTTCTTCTTCTTTTGATATTTTGAATCGTAGGATCATGAGAATACAACCCACAAATTACTATATATGAGGAAGAAGAATGTTGATATCACTTTTACAGAGTCATTGTACATCTAGTACATTGTTGATATCACTCACGAAGAAAATGCATAGGTCTATTTTAAAAGAAGAATTCCTCTTGATTCCTTGTTTGGGTTTGGAAACCAAAAAGGAAAACTTCTTTTATGCATGAATTTTTATAAGTTTCATTTGATCCTAGAGGTTGATTTTGTTCATTTTAAATAATAAGTGAATAAAATTTGTAGGAAAATAAAGTCATAGATTCGAGAATGAATCTTTTCAAAGAAGGATGGAATGATATGAATCCAGAAGACAATGACTTTTCATTTTTTTGTAACGTTCCATTAATTTAGAAATTAATGTAATATGCAATTAATCATATGTGATAATTACATGATAATGGAGTATTTAATTTTTCTTTTAGGAGTTATGATTTTGAATAGCCACCTAATTCTATAAATAGGGGTTGAATTGTACTTAAAAGGCAACGATTGAATTAGTGAAATTATAATTGGGTTTTTACTCTTTTGTGAGAGATGAATTTCTCTTTAGAACTTATCAAGGAATTCTTCCTTGTTGCATTTTGCTAGACTTATCAAGTGTAAATCACCACCTTTGTGGCATCATATGACTTATCTTCCATCCTTGAAAGTGGCGTCATCTATCCTTTCGTTAAACAATTTTCATCATTTCTATTTTCTTGTTTACCCAATTCTCAATTTTTTGTTAACTTATTACCTTCCAATTTAGATAGATCCGCAAAACGAATCTAACCCCTTTGGATTCACCCTTTCAATTTTATTTTTATGGTCGTAGTATGTAGCCACCTCCCTATCAACCAATCATATTATTATTTAGGTAGCCAAAGAATACAGGAATAAAGATAAGACATCACTTGTGCCCACTAATATAAAATCAATTTCTTAAAAGCGGATATGAAAATGAATACTACCTTGACATTTGGCAGCCTAGCTAAAAGAACCCAATCTTCTGAACATGGAAATAGAATAAGATTATGCACTTGTGCATCAACTAAATGCACCTTTTTTTCTCTTTTATAAAAACTTTATATCATGATTACCCCTTTCTACTGTGTGGACCCGAAATTTTATATTATATTATATATATATATATATATATATATTTCAATGGAAAAAATAAAATAAAATATGCCTATGCTACTGGTGTCTCTGGTAACATCTTTAAGAACTTATTCTTTTAACACTAATAAATAAAATATTTGATGATAAATTCTTGTAATTATCTTTATTAAGGTCTTGAGAACATTATTTTACCAATATGAATATAGTTAAATAAATTTAATTTATATATATTTACTGTCAGCATAAATTACTTTTTACATTAACATCTAATTAATTTTTTTTGGTTTTACTACATAATCACATCATTCATATGTGGGAGTTAGAAACCTCACCCAAGCAAACAATTCATTTAGTAATATAATGTGGGGATAAGCTAGATTCTTGTTAAATGCCCGTAGAACAATGTTTAAAAAAAAAAAAGGCTTGTGCATTATACTTTAATTTGTATATGGTTAATTTCAAAGGTGTTGTTACCATTTCCTTGACAAGTATATATACAGTTGTATCGTACTCATATGTTCCATAACTTCCAAAGAGTTCTTAAGCTTCAAGAGAAAAAGAAGGGAGTTGTGAAGCAAATATGGCATACTGTCAACTTCAAAAGGTGGAAACTAACATGCATGTCAAGGCTTCTGCTGAGCAATTCTATGATGTTTATTGCAAGAGGACATACCATATTCCTAATATTTGTCCAGAAAAAATAAAGTCAATTGAAATTCATGAAGGTGAATGGGGCAGTGAGGGATCCATCGTCTCCTGGAATTATATACATGGTATGCCATCTTCCAATCCTAAATTTTGTCAGAACTTTCACCATTTAAAATAAGTATACTAGAAATTTATTTTACTAATATGTTACATATTATCTTTTTGTCTCTCTTTCACTAGGTGTAAAAATGGGATGAAAATCTATTCTGATTTTGTGTTCCTTTTTCTATTCTTACCAATAAAAAATTATGTTTTTTATAGATTCTTTTATCTTTTATGTAATTGATTACATATAAAATGTTGTTTCTAAACTGATAGAGTCGACAAGAAAGAGGACACGAAATGAGGAAAGAGGATTTCTCTACGTAAAATGTTGACTACATAATTTTTAAAATCTAATAATTATTGCTTTTAAATATACAAAATAAGAGGGTTTAATAGTGTACATGTTTCACTATCAGTCTATATGTCTATTTCTTGTAATCCAGAAGGTTCATTTTATCTTGGTTCAATTGAGAAATTAGGGTACATCAGTGTACGTTGGACATGTATTAATTAATAGCTACTATGATCTAATACAAACGTCTTAGTGATTTTGTTCTCTGGTTTTGGACTATAACAGAGGGCAAAAATTGTGTGGCTAAGGTGGTGGTTGAAGGCATAGATGATGAAACAAGAAAGTCAACTTCAAGGTTATAGAGGGTGAACTACTGCAACACTATAAGAGCTTCAAGTTTGTCATGCAATTTACTCCAAAGGAAAAGGGAAGCATAGTGCATTTGGTGATGGAATATGAGAAACAAAACAACAACATTCCTGACCCTCATGCCTTCTTGCAATACACAGTTGAGCCTGTGTTAAGGAAAGTTGGTGCTTACACTGACTAAAGGCCACAACTAAATCAATGCCATATGTTATGTTTCTATGTGAAAAATAAAAATTGATGTTTTGTGGGGTGTGTTATCCCCTAATGACATCAATTACATATATAAAGTTTAATAAATTGCGTGAGCTAGACGCACGTACATGTTATGCTGCTGTAACCTAATTAAGGTATTGCAAGTCATTTCTTATACCTTTCCAAATTATGTACGAATTCTCCTTTACAAATTACGTTTATTTCAAAGTTACATTATGTAAGCCACTTTGTGCAACCTTTTTGGTGGCCTGTTTACTAAAGTACCGCCTTCATATGAAAGCTCTTCCTTTCTTTTGATTGAATGATGTTTTGCAAAACTAACTAATAAGCTAGTTTCAAGTTGATAAACTTGTAAGCTCGGAGTTGATAAATTAATTTATCGAATAGAAAATGTGTGGCAGAAGGAGCTGATAGCCTAGTGGTAAATATAAAAAGACATAACTATATAAATTTTATTATATAAATAAAATTTTTGTTTTGTAAACAAAAATATATTAGTATGTAATTATAATTGTAGATTTTAAAATAATTAAATTCTTATGGAACGTTTTAGTGAAAAAATATTTAATCAAAAATTAAAATAATAGTATAATATAAAAATTTCATAAAATAGTTAAAGGAAAATAAAATTTAATTATTCATAACTCTTTAAATTTAATCTAAAAACATTCATAGTTTATATATATATATATATATATATATATACCTGAAACCCAAGGATCTACAAACTAGGAGAGAATAGGACAGATACAATGCATGCAACAGATATGGTCCGGATGTTACACGGCGGTAGTCCGCTCAAGACCAGATGTTATGTAATGAAATGCATGCAACAGTTAAACTAGAGCACAAGGCCGGATTATGCTATGCAGAGACGCAGCAGAAATAATACAATAAAGTTGTATTGATTGGGAAGAATTACAAGAATAAGAGGGAGGAGAGAGAGAGAGAGACTCTGGGTTCCCGTTCGAGCTCCCCTACAACTGAACTCTCGATTACAATTTATAGAAATTTGAAAGTTACTATTACAACAGTAAATTTAACTATTACAACAGTAACTCGATTTACCGCTACAGTGAACAGTGTACAGTGTACAGTGACTGGCGGCTCCGCAATAGTGAACAGTGATGAACAGTGCTTTTCGCAAAATGCATGCGAGATTGGAGTCAGTCTTCATTAGACTCTTCTATTTGGTAAAATGAACCGGAGGAAGAGGATGCAGATGAACTGTCTTCTTTCTTCGCCTTTCCTTTGGATGAACTAGCTTCTGAGTCAGTAGAAAGGAGAGTCAAAATCTGATAAAGATTCTTTGCCAAGGCTTCATCATCTGTTGAGGCTGCAAGGGCAGCTGCAATCTTGGCCTTGCGATTGAGGAATTGGCAGGTCTCTGGGTCTGCCGATTTGAGACTTTTTGGATTCTTTTTGAACCATAAAGCCACTCCTTGGGTGTTGGCGTGGGAGGCATTGAATTGATCCCACCATTTGACGAATGCTTCTTTCCTTAACATTGGCAACATCTTCGGATTTGTTGCATTCTTCTGGTACTCATGGCGGCAGGCAAAAATCCATGCTAAGGAAAAGTTTGAAAAGAATCGAAGGGAAGGATGAAATGGATTATTTCCTTCTTCAATTCTAGATTTAAATTGATTGAATCCCGCCTTAATCTCGTCAGGAAGGATAGATTGGGTTGCTCCGAAAAAGTCCCACCACTCAGCAAACCACTGAGGGAAGAAATAACGAACATTTTTCTTGAAATATATCAGCCACGAGTGCCGATAATTTTTGTTTTGAAACCAAAATATATTGGTCCAAGCTTGAATATAATCCCAGTAAGTATAACCAATCGGGTCAAAAGGCTGGGAAAATTTTTTTACCTGTTTGGTTTCGTTTCGAAATCTTTAAAAGTAAGAACTTTTAAAATTTGAAGAGTAGAATGCGTGATAACAGTGTTATCATTTTTATCAAAATTATGTTTTATTGAAACAGATTTTGAATCCACCAAAATAAATTCATAAAATTTCCTAGTCGTATTGAGACCAAAAGGTTTAAACAAAAATGTTGGTGGAAAGATTTTTTCGCAAATTTTGTTTGGGTTCGAATCCCAGAATTCAGGTTCCATTTGGATTGTTGGATAAAACCTTCCTTTTTTTGGTAGATAGGAAGAAGGTTGTTTTTGAGCAATTGGCTGAGGCTGCTCTACCAATGCCTTTGGATTTAAAGTTATTTTGGATTGGGCTATGTCTAAAATAATAGATTTCAGGTTTTGGCTCCAGAAGAGGTCATCTGTTTCTTCCAAAAAGATTTGTTTCCATGATTTGAATGGAAGATGGGTAAGCCCACAATCTTGAAAATCTTGAAGGTTGGAATAGCCATCGCGTAATTGGATGGTTTAGCTATTAGGGTAGAAGACCCTTTGATAGTTTGTGGGGTAGATGACCCTGGTTTGGTGGTAGCTAACTGAGTTGATGACTCAGATTTGATAATAGCTTGCTGAGTAGATGACCCAGCCTGGGTGGAAGACCCTTGATTACCAGCCTGTATAGCGACTTGGATGGATTGGACATCTTCTGTTGAAGATGTTGATTTTTCTACCTGGGATGATCCCCGAGCTGTCTTTCCCCAGCCTCTAGAGGTGGCGACTTTTAATCTCACTTTCGGAGGTGTCATGTCACTATTTGTGACCCTGAAGAAATTCACGAGTCAGATAGTCAGGGAGTGTGTTTGAAGTACCTTTAATATATTCAATTTCAAAATCAAAGATACTTAAAATTGCTTGCCAACAGGCAAAAATTTGTTTTGATGCAAGATTTTTTACATCTTTTTGCAAAATTTCTTTGGCTGACTTACAATCAACCCGAACTAGAAATTTTTGGATTTAACAAATCAGATTGAAATTTTGAAATACACAAGACAATAGCCAAAACTTCTTTCTTAATAGTAGAATAGTTTTGTTGG
Organism: Psophocarpus tetragonolobus; assembly: GCA_037954015.1. Classification (NCBI taxonomy): domain Eukaryota; kingdom Viridiplantae; phylum Streptophyta; class Magnoliopsida; order Fabales; family Fabaceae; genus Psophocarpus; species Psophocarpus tetragonolobus. The sequence goes on along the minus strand of CM075690.1, from coordinate 47,254,985 downwards.
GCTTTGTTCCAGTGTTTTGATGTAAATGCAATGCACTGTTTAGTATGATGCATTCGTTGTTTAAGGACACCACCATAACCTATATCAGAGGCATCGGTTTCTACAATCTTAAAGAGATTCGGATTTGGTAGATACAGACAGGGTAAAACTTTGACCTACTGCTTAATTTGTTTGACCAGATTGGTGTGGGTATCAGTCCACGGAGGGGGAGACTTCTTGAGTCTGTCATGTAGAGGTTTTAAAATGTTACTGAGCTGAGGAAAAAAGTCAGCAACATAGTTGAGACAACCCAAAAATCTTTGAAGTTGTGTTTTTTCTATAATTTCATTGGGGAATTTATCGGCAAACTCAATGACACGACAAATTGGTTTGATTGTTCCCTGAAAGATGTAATGGCCAAGGAACTTGATTTTTGTCTGAAAGAAACAGATTTTAGTCTTCGAGACTGCTACACCATTTCGTTTGATGATATTGAAAAAGATTTCAAGATGTTTGAAATGTTGATCAATAGATTGGGAGAATATAAGAACATCATTAATATAGACAATGCAGAAATTGGAATATGGATTGAATATGTCATTCATGATGTTTTGGAACTCCGAAGGAGCGTTTTTAAGACCAAAGGGCATTACGTTCCATTCGTATTGCCCAAAGGGAACAGTGAAGGTCGTCTTGTAGCGATCACTGGGATTGATTTGGATTTGCCAAAACCCGGATTTCATATCGAATTTTGAAAAGATTTTTGCCGAATGCAATCGGGAAAGTAAATCTTTTTTGTTTGGAATAGGATATCTAATCCATTGAAGAGCTTGATTAAGCGGTTTGTAATTGATAATTAGCCTCGGAGTACCTCTCTCAATTTTAGAGGCTTTATTGACATAGAAAGCAGCGCAAGACCAAGGACTCTTGCTCTTTCTGATTAATCCTTTGGACAAAAGGTCTTTAATTTCATTTTGACAATGAGTGACAAGATCATGACTCATTTGGATTGGCCGAGCTTTAGTCGGGATTTGTCTATCGGTAAAATCCTTTTCATAAGGAAGATTGACCATATGTTTCTTTCTATCCCAAAAAGCATTAGGAAAGTCAGAACAGACGGTAGATTGGAAACGATCAGATAAACTCTTGATATATTTTTTAACATGAGGGAGAGAAAGTTGACTCTCGATTTGTTTGAAGGAAATTTCTTCTTTTAGAAAGTTAATCTGATTAAGTTTTCGATCAACTTGATTTATATTCCTATCGATAGGTTTATCTAGGAATTTAAATAAGATTGGTTTTCCCAAATGCTGGGTAGATATACCTTCACCAGAAATTTGAATAGGGAAGATAGACTTGATGAATGGTGATCCTAAGATGACATCATTCTTAAGATTTTTTATGAGAAGAAACGGAGTTTCGATCTGAAGATTATCTTTTTTTATGATTGTCGAAGGGAGCTTATATTGGATTTCTAGTTTAGATCCACTAGCAGTCCTAAGCCTTTCGGAAGTTTTGTGGAAATATTTGGTCGGAATAAGTCCTTCCAAAATACAATTTGAATTAGCTCCGGTATCAAATAGAGCGACAGTTTTGAGGACAAAATCGTCTACTATAATGGTAACATCAATATAGAACTTTTGAATGCTACACTGATTGATGAGATTGTTGAAGAGTGTATCTTCGTTTGATGAATTATGATCAGACTCATAATCCTGATTACAGTTTTCATCGTCATCTGGAACCATGTTATCAGATAGAGCTGCAGTTATTTGAGATATGATAGTCTCATGCAACTGTGATTGTGTTTTGAGTTCTCGGACCTCGGATTTGAGAGAACGAATTTCAGCCTGAAGGTCCTGAATAGTGTCTGGCTTGGCTGAAGATTTTTCCAGTCGTTTGAGAGTTTGAGTAAGATCAAACTTGTTATTGACAAACCTATTGTCTGAACGCATAGGTTTGGGTTTGGAAAGAATTGCTTTTAATTTCTCAAGATACGCTTTTCTATCCTGAGGGTCTTGAATGGATTCTAGAGCATCAAGCAATAGATTTTGCTCATCATTGTGAATGACATTGATGAGTGGAGATTCAGAACTTTCACTACTAGAAGAGGAAAGATCATCATCAGATTGGATTTCGTCAGAAGATGTCTTGGCGATATCGTTGTCTTCTTCTGAGGAACTATCAGAAGAATTTATCAAAAGATTATTGAGTTGATCCTGAACAATAGGATCAAGATTAAGTTCACGAAGCTTAGATGAGATTCGACAAAATCTAGCTAAGTGGCCTTTGCGACCACACTTATAGCAATTTCTAGTTTCTCTAGAAAAATTAATTTTGTTCTGACGAGTTGGATTATGATCAGGAGGCCTACTGGGCTTGGTATTGAGATGGCGAGTCTTGAATCTAACGACTCTGCGATGAGGTTTACTCAGCTGGTGCTGAGAAGGTTTTTTATGTGCAGTCTTTCCCGGATTCTTAGAACAAGGAAAACTGAATTGTTGGCAGAAATTTCCCAAATCTCTGCGATTCTGAGCCTTTTCTCTGGCTAATTGTTTTTGAATGTTAACGTCCTGACAGATTTTAAGAGCGACTTTTTGAACGTAAGCTATGATATTACCATAACTTAACTGATCATAAGGGATTTATCCGTTAAACTGGGAACGGATTTTTTCCCTAACTTTGTCTCCTAAGGATTTTGGGAGTCCAGCTAGGAAGGTTTCTTTCCAAAAAGGTTGGTGACAATCATCTCTAGTGTAGACTCGAGTAAGGAAGGTGTCCCTATACCACCTAAAATTTCCTAAGGTCTTACACTTAAGAGTAGATAGGAGATCTCCAGAACAATCTTTGTAGATGGAAGGATCTCCGATAAAATGTTTGACAATGGCCATGATTAAGGTATTAACGGCGTCAGGAATGGGCCTCCCTTTATCAGTAAGGACGTTTCCTTCAGCGTCCGTTTTGATTGCCGTAAAGATTTCATGTTTCTCATTATCAGAAACATAATTATCCCACTAGCCTTTGAGTTGGCCAGAAAAGCCAGCGGTCAGGATTTCTACTATAGTCTCATCAGTGCTATCTAAAGCAGTCTGATATGCAGTGGAGACCATAGTCATATGTTGAAGAGTATTAAGGATGTTATACTCAGTTTGACCATCTATGTTCCATTCATAGATTTGATTGGCGTTGAATGATCTTAAACTTTGATCATTTTTTTCCTCAAGGAGGAGATCAGGAGCAGTAGCTTGATTGTAGTAGAGTTTAGAAAACTGCTTCCAGTTGAGAGCCTTACTAATGACAGGATTGATTTGAGAAATAGACTTACTGCTAGATGCAGCATCCTCAGACTCGGAACCTATGGAAGAAGTTCCTAACTTGTTAATCCTAAGAGATTGGTCCTTTTGGGAGACACTCCTAGTGATTGGCCTAGCTTAACAGATCCTACCTGTAAAGAACTAGGGGTATCAAGGATTTAGGGTTTAGGGTTTATATATATATATATATATATATATATATATATATATATATATATAAACTATGAATGTTTAAGAATAATAATGAAAGGTTTTTGTTTTTATAAAATTGAAAATAGATAATAATAGGTAAAAAGTAATTAAGAATAATAAGAAAAATGTATTAAAATATAAGGGTAGTAATGAAAAAAAAAAAAAAACTACAAGTTAGACGTTAGTTGGAATACCTTATAAGTTAGAAGCTTTTGAAATAAGTTACTTTAAGTACCTATCAAATAGGTTTTGTTGTGCATGACCCATATTTAATGGGTAGGCAGATACTAGAGCCTAATTGAACCGGACTAAGTGGATTTGTTATTGGGAGATGTAACCTCAAGTAGTTTGGATTTACTTTTGTTTTCAAGGTTGGATTTTGTCTTACTTTACGTGCTTATTAGTTACTAATCATACTTATCAATTTAGTATTGTTTACAGGTTATGAAAAAGTGGGTTAGGGGTGTGGGGCTCGTAACCCCTTATGGTACATGGGTAATATTGTAAACCTATTAAATATTTTGGAGAGTTTAGTGTGTCTTTCATAATTTGAGATTCTCTTTTTTTTTTAATTAATCAAATCATAAATTTTATTTTTATCTTTTTTATAAATTAAAATAAGTTTTATTTATTTATTTATACATAAATTCTTAAAAAAAATTATTTTATATCAACTCTTTTGAAAATAGCTACTTTAATCTATATTTTTTCAAAATATTAATTTTTTTAAGTATTTATGTATAAATTAATAAAGAAAACTTATTTTAATTTATAAAAAAAATTACAATTTGATTGGTTAAAAAAAAAGAGTATCAATACCTATTAAATTATAAAAACTACCTATAAATTACCAAAATATTTATATCTCTTATATAACTCTATTTTTACACAATAAGAAAAAATGTCGCACCACTTCCGAGGATATAAGCACATTACCAATCGAATCTCGTTAAATCCCTCTATTCGTATGAATGGGTGATGTATTTCTATTTTAGAATTTCATTTGTTACTCTAACACTTTTGTATTAGCCATATTAACTTATAAGCTAATTAAATATCTAATTTATTGTTCTTACCAAACACACTCAATAGTTGAGAAAGTCTAGAAAAGAATCTATGTTCAGTCATACCATGAGGCCACCATATTAATTCTCATTTAAATGCAATTAATTGTATTTACTTCAATATTGATGCGAAATTTCTTTGAAAACATTTTATGTTCTTATTTTATTAAACCCATAAAATATGTGAACCCATCTTTTAAAATTGTGTCATTTTGCCCCTTTACTTTTAAAGATGGTTGATTAATGTCCCATTCATTTATCTAGAAACAATGATAATATTAACTGGCGTGGTTATCAAAATCGCGAGTTAACTTGTAAAATTGTATGAATTTACGAGTTTACAAGTCCCAGACAAGTTAAATCGCAATAAAATCGGAAAAGTAGTAAACTCGGAGTAAACTCGGTAAAATCGGAGTAAACTTGTGAACAAACTTCTTAGGTGATATTTTTCTATGTTGCCTCTAATTTTAAGTGTTTTGAATATAATTTGCTCTTATGTCTAAAAATTTTTTACATTTTAAGTGTTTTAACTTTAATTTCTACTTATTTGGAGTAATTGAAATATATTATGTGGATTTGAAATTATTATGTATTAAAAACTTTCAATTTTTATGTGATTTATAGTCATATTTTTTTATAAAGTAAACTCTTACGATTTTACGAGTCAAGTTTACTGCACTCTCACGAGTTGACGTAAACCCTCGATTTTGATAACCTGGTATATATCATGTGAGTAGTGATAAATATTACGTCCTCCCAAGCAACATATCCAAATGGAATTAACTATTAGAAATACTTTTTAGTAAGTTTATCTAAACAAAATTATTGTGTTATTTGTTTGTCAAAATGTGGATTTTTTGTCTTTATATATTTTGAGACTGTCCAATAAGTTACTATATTGCCAATCTCAATTGGTTTTGTTTCTTGAAAGAAGCAACAAGCCTATTGCTAGCCTTCATATGAAGTCATCCATATATGGGAGTTCCCCTTCAGCCTGTGGGAGTGCAAATATCAATAGGAAACAAACTTCTTTCCTCTTATTCTATCAAACAAACAATTAATTACCTTAAGATATCTCATCTTTGACAATACTAAAAACACTACTAAGTTCTAACAACATATTTCATAACAACCTCATTAAGATATAAAGATGTCCTCGAGTAAAAAATATATTTTAATAACTAAAATATATAAAATAAAAATAATTTACAGATTGAAATAAAAAATTAATTTCATTCCGAAGATCAAATGATTGGCTTATTAAAAAATCAAGTGATGATATAAGCTTCATAATTAACAAGAGAATTAAAGACCGTTATGAAATAATCACCTTAATTAGGAGTTATAAGATTGATTTAGTGATAATATTTACATGTGGCTAGAAGGTGAGAGAGAAAGATCGCGAGTTCAAATCTCTCTACTAACAAAACTAACATTAACAACTAATATTTTCCAATAAAAAACCCACCTTAATTAAACTGAATTTTGGATACATTTTATGGGATAGTTGTTAGAGGAATATATGTGCTTGGAGATGTCACAAGAGAATCATGATCTAAGATAAGGCAAAGGATAAAGATGCTAGCAGTACTCTACAGGCTCAAGTAACTTTTAAAGAAAATCATGATCTAAGATTCTAGTAGAAAATTATGTGATGTTTTTTTTTTTTTAAGGAAAATGAGATATATTAATGCGCACCAGAAGTGCAAAAGTAAATACAAGAATTAGGAGAAATAAACATAAAGACAGAGAAGAGACCATAATACAGTTAAAACTATTAAGATACTAAACAAGGATCTTAATATCTAATACCCCCCTCCCAAAAGCCAACAAAGTAGTCAGCTTAAATGATCTTATCTAAATCCTAAGAGTACATTTATCCAACTTCAGAAAGAAGGACTTTAAATACACATGAGGTAAATTAAGATGACATGAACAAGTATGTCTAGACTACCTGAACCAATAGAACCATATTAGTTACCATATGTGTAGAAAATTTACTCCAGGAGAAGTCCTAGATAGGCAGCAGGGTTATCCATCCACTCAGCATAAGAATAACCCCATTGCGGGTAAAAACCTCTAAACCAATTTCAAGCGCAAGCTAACATTTGATTGGATAATACAGATAGATCAAATGTTATATACCGAAAAATGCAGTTGTTTCTCATGATCCAGATGTTCCAAGCTATCACTAACCATGTAACCTCCCATAGAGGGTATGTGCTATATGGACCATGCCAGTAAAGGTGTTGCTAGTAGTGTGCATCAATGCTCTCAGGAAGGGCAGTAAGGATACCACATTGTCTATACTAAGATAACCATACCTGAGATGAGAAAGTGCATGTGAATAGAACATGAGAAGCAGTTTCCGTGTGACTATGACAGAAAGGGCAGGACACTTCTTCATCTTATAGTATTCCCTTGGCTTGCAAGTTGGTTCTTGTTGGTAATCTGTCCTGAAGCAATCTCCAACCAAAGAGCATGATTTCTGGAGGTGCTTTCATCTTCCAAAAGTGATTAAACAGACCAGAAGGAGTAGAATTTGATTTTTGTACCTGTAAAGTTACAAAAGTAGATGAAACTGAATAAGATCCTAAGTGGTTTGGAATCCAAGACCATATATCTGGAGTCCCTGTCAAAATTTAGGGTGTACAATGCATATATAATCTAGTCATTGATTTCTCGATGATAAAGATCGTGGAATCTGTCTGAGAGGAAAACACAAAGCACGAGCAACGCTAGTCACATAGAATAGACTAATTGATCGTGCTTAACCAACACTTTATCAACAAAATTATTTTTGCACATCTTTATAAAAAAATATATTCTAAATCTGCGAGACCTCAAATTTGCGACATTTATTCTAATTGTTATCTCTTATCTTTTTATGAAATATAAATAGATATTTTGCTTATCACTTTATAAAAAAATTTAAAATGTATGCTCTTGCTTTCAGAAAATTATTCTTTAAGGTTTCACAAAATTATTCTTAAGGTCTCTTTTCAAGCTGATTGGCCTAACTAAGTCTTTTTTAAAAAATAATTACTTAAATGAGTCTGTTTTAGAAAAATTAATCAAGGTAAGTTTGTTCCTAAGTTTAAGTTGGTTAAACTACAACTCCCACTTACAGTTATAATGTCACATTGGTTGTATGATCAGGTGGTCCCACTTTGATTTGAAGTTAGCACTAGTCAACTAGTCAAACCACAATCACAAATTGCTATTTAAGAAAAATCAGAAACAATTTTACTAGGATCACACACTATGCATGGAAAAGGTAAATTGTCCCCTTAAAATCGCAATTCGTAATTGCAATTTAAGGGTGTTGTCCCCTCATTCCTATACACTTAACTTGTGTTCAATAAAATATTTTTAAGATTTTTTTTCTCCTAAATGGAGTGTGATGGAACTGCATAGTACATTTTTTGTTGAAGTTGAAATCATAGTTGGTAACTGCGATTTATGTGGGCTGGCTTCTCAGTAAAATTGTAGTTTCCACGTGTGAGTTTAATTATGTATATATATCTCCCCTGTTTGCTTTAAATTAAAATTGTTTAAGTAATATTTATATTTATCCTTTCAAATATGAAAAAATAGAAAAGATAAGGTTTCTCCCCCTAACTAATTTATAATTTATTTTATTGAATTATTTATGTTAAAATTACTCTAAATCTAATTATTTAGAAATATCATAAATTGAAATAATTTAATTATGATAGTATGTAACTGAAGTGAAAACTAAAATAATTTTTCATTTTAATAAATTTTTAAAATAGTTTAATTAAATTTTTTAAAATTTTTATTGAAATCAATTAGTAATTAAATTATTTTAAATCTTTACTAAAATAATAAATTGTTTTAGTTTTCACTTAGAAATCAATTACTTTCTATCATAGTAAAAAAATATTTTAATTTATGATATTACTAAACAATTAGATTTAGAGTAATTTTAACATAAATAATTTGATAAAATAAATTATAATTAGTTAAGGGAGAAACCTTATCTTTTTTTTGTTTAACATATTTGAAAGGGATAAAGATCCATATTACTTAAATCATTTTAGTTTAAAGCAAACAGGGAAGATATATATAGGTAATTAAACTCACAAGTGGAAACTACGATTTTATTGAGATGTGAGCCATATAAATCGCAGCCACATAAATCACAGTTAATATTGTGATTTATGTGTTTTAAAAATATTTTATTGGACACTAGTGCCAATTTCGAAGTCACATGAGACAACGTGGTCATACAAGGAATTGCAGTTTAACGAAGTCAAATCCAGAAACAAACTCACCTTGATAAATATTTCTAAAACAGACTCATTTAAATAATTATTTATAAAAAAAAGGGATTCACTTAAGTCAATCACTTATCTTTTTAGGACTAGAGTCATAAATGAAATACTACTCTAGAAGAGTTAGAATTTTAAACTTGTGCCAAGACCTATGGACCAAAAGACAGTCCCAGATAGATAGTTTCTATACGATATCGATCTTCCCAAAGATAGCAAAGGCATACGAAAGGTTTTCTCGAATCAGACAAAGATTGACCCTTAAATACAAAGGTAGAAAGAAGTTTGACTATGAGACTCAGCCATCAAAGCTGGGACAAAGTGGCTTAATTCATTAAATAGTAGATAAAACACATTAATTAATAACTTAGGCTTTGTCTTGCATACAAAGCATTGCTGAAACTTACTTTGCCCCTTCGTTTATATATGCACTCAATACAAATTTAACCTATAGATGTATTAGTGATGAGAGATTAAAAGAATTGAAGTTAATAAAAATATTAGTAAACAGGGTTTCTCACTGTGTTAGGAGTAATTAGGAAAAATATCATTTAGGATAAAATTAATATTATTAATATTATTTCCTATCTTTTTAAGAAGTATAAAATAGATATTTTGCTTGTCACTTTATAAAAACGATTTAAAATGTATGCTTGTCCTATTACAAAATTATTCTTAACTATAACTGATTTTCAAAATTAAGTAAAGTAGATAAAATACATTAATAGCTCACGCATTGCAATATTAACTTATTTTGTTAATATTATAAATTTTTTATAAGTTAAAAAATATTATTTAAAATAAAGTTAATTAATATTATGAATTACATAATTTCATCCTTTCTAAAAGACTGATTGGAGTAACTTATACAATTTAGATGAACTTTAAGAAATTATTCAGGACCATCTTATTATGAGAAGATAAAAAAAATAATTGCATCCATGTACCTAACTATATAATCAAATTAGGATTATTATGAAGCTTACATTATTCATAAATGTTTACTAATACAAGTTTGTTCTTATATGAATTGATTTTTTTACAAATCAATTTGATATTAACTATATTACTTTTGTCATGTTTCGACTATTAGGCATAGGTGTGAGGATTTCCAGTGGTGACATGATATTTTAAAAATCATTGTTGAAGAAGGAGTGAGTGACTAGTTTTCTGGAGAGGTTAAGCTCATGCCAGGAGATGGTTCATTGTTTAAATTCTGAGAAGGGGATTGGAAGGTATTTGGTGGGCTTAAAACTGTTTTTCCTAGGTTATATTGTCTATCTAATCAAAGAGAGATGCTTATTTCTGCGGTAGGTTGGTATAATAATAATTGGGTTTGGAAATTTAGTTGGAGAAGAGAGCTATTCAGTTGGGAGATTGAATGGGTAAGTGAATTGAATGGTGTTCTGGCAAGTCTTGTTATGAGAAAGGAGGTGAATGATGTTTAGGGGTGGGGAGTGAGTCTGGGGTTCTTAGACTAATACTTTGTAAAGAATGCTTACCGTTTAGCTAGTGGGGCAACACAAGATAATAACTCTCCATATTTCAACAGGTTATGGAAATCAAAAGCTCTGTTTAAGGTAATAGCTTTTTCTTGGAAGGTGGCCTTGAAAAGAAAACTATCAAAGGTTGAATTGGCTTGGCGGTCCATCCTTCTAATGGCTGGTGTAACATTTCCTCTTTACTGCCTGGAACCAGAATCATTAAATCATTTGTTGTTCTCCTGTAAGTCAAGCTACCCTGTTTAGATGTTTTGTTTTAAGTGGCTAGGATATATATCAATACTGTTTACTGACTGTGAAATGAGCTTTTGGAATTTCCTGGGCATATGTAATTCAGTATGCAAGAAAGTTATTCCTGATCGAAGTATTATTTAGATGTCAAATTTGTGGGGTATTTGGCTTGCTAGGAATGTGGTAGTTTTTAAAAGTGAACCCTTCCTTATTGAAGAAGTTTGGTAACTAGCTATATAACAATCTTGGATGTGGCTCAAATGGCTAGGTAAGCTATCTGATGGATCTTTTGTAGAGTGATCCTCCTACCTGGTTTTATGCATGAAGCGGGTTATGTCAAATCATGCTCAGTGTTTTCATCTTGATCAAGGTTAAAGATATTACAGGGGTTGCTCTACAAATTAATGTTTTCCCTGTATATTGCTATTTGCGGGGTAGTCTTCGCTATTTGTTGTTTGTGAGGTGGACTTAACTATTTGGTGTTTGTGGGGGAGTTTTACTAAAGTGTCCTTATTTTCTATATGCTTCTATAACCCAAAAACCTACACTATCATATCTTATGACATGTGTCTGAATTGCTATTAATGAATTTTTTCTTTCAAAAACAAAAAATCTTACTGTTGATTTTGTCATTATTTTCTCATGGATCTTAGGGTCACCTATATCAAAATAGCTATCTTCTTATTTCATTCCTTTGATTTGAGTTAATATTTTTCTTTTGGTAAAAACTCAATTCTTATTGTATTGTTTGAGGTTATGTTAGAACACTTTAGGCAAAGCTTAGCTAGTTGATATTTGATCTAATATATATCTTTTACATTATTATTGTATACAATTATTTTTTTTTATGTTTTTGATTAATTAGTTTAGGGTTGCTATGTTATATTAATTAACCTAGATCCATTAATGGTGATCTTAGTTGTCCTAACAATCACCAACCCCATTATATGAAGCCTATAAGTGAAGACAAAATATGTGTTATATATATATATATATATATATATATATATATATATATATATATATATATATATATATATATATATATATATATATATATATATATATATATTTCCATAGACTTTGTTGACATGATTTTCGAATCCAATTTGTAGGTATTATCCAAAATTAAAGAGAAAATTATTTAATAAGTGATTATTTTGAAAAGACAGTACTCTTAAAAATGTTAAACAAAAAGGAAGAGATTTAAAATCTATAAGTACGTTATGGACACAAATTAAAATACATGGAAACAAAAAATTAAACAATATAATATTAATATACATGTGCCGAGCATACAGCTAATAGTAGTGGCTAGAGCACTTTATTTTAATTAATATTTTTTTAAAATAAAAAAGTTAATTATTAATATATTAATTTTATAGACATGGAATTTGAATATCTCCTCACACTTTTTGCCACTAGATGCCAATAATGTAAGACATAAGCTCCATAGTTGACAATGATTTAGTGTTTCCCTTGAGCAAGGTAAGCATCAATTCTTTTTGCTAAGCATCAATTCTCATATTCCAATGCCCAATGCACTGTGGTGACCCTTCCCTTTTGAAGCTCTTGCATAAAGTCCCAAAAGGTCACCCTCCGTAGAATCTTGATGGACATTTTATTATTTTCCCAGTCTAGCTATGGCTTCAACCACTTCCTTAGCCACATAGATTTTTTCCTATGTTATTATCCAAAACAGAAAAACATTAATACAGTAAAAAAATTAATTTGTTTAACACTAATTTATCGTCTTCACTTTAAATCCAAACTGAAATGAACCATTTCGAGACTACAATAGACATAAATGGTACTTTAACAATTAATTGCAGTCAATAATTTTGCTTAGAAATGATCATTTACTCATGATTCAACAATTATTTTCTGCTACTTTTATTTATTTATTATTTATTTATTTATATATAGATAATCATATTCTTGATCTCAAATAGTGACTCTGTCCGACATTATCTTCTTTTTTTTTTATATTATTTACATTGACTGTAATCCAATAGTAACATAAATTAATATAAATATGTGAGTAGTTGAAGCGATGAAGCAATATTGAATATTAAGTGATTTTTAATTATGTGATCAATTAAATGATAAAACCTACAACAGATGAGGCATCTGATCCACATGTGTGCATTTTCCACCAAAGTTCTTATCAACATTGCAGAATTATGTGATCTTTGAGACAAATATTGGCAGCATAACAGGATGTAAAATTTTATCGTTTCCTATATGCAATATATAAAAGAAAATTCAATATCATATTAAAATATATTATTTTATTAGCTGATAAATAATATAGTAAAGGCATAGCGAATTGCTTTTTACTAACAAATTAGAATATATAAACTATTAAATATGTAAGTCGTCCTATAAACAAACTAAATGTAAAAAAGAAATATAGATATACTTTGTTATGCACACAAAAATATTTTCTTCTGAAATATACCATAATAGAAAAAGGTATTAGGGATTTTAACACAACAGTGACCACCTCATAAATACATGAAAGATTTAAAATATTTTTAGTGAGAACATAAAATTTTTTATTTTAATTAGATCTCACAAGATAAATTGCTTAAAACTGAACGAGAGTTCTTACAAGCAATTCTAACTCATTTTTAAGTAATTTTATTTATAAGATTCATATTAAAACAATAACTTTTAACTTAAACAACTTTCCTTAAATATAATCTTAAAAAAAATCATCAGAATTAGTGGACATTCTAGGGAGGTGTGTAATACAGCTGAAAGAGAAAAGATATAAAAGAAAAGGCATGGGTCTTTTTCCATGTATGGGGCATTCTACAGAGTCTTTGGATACACATTCAGAGAGAAAAGCATTGAACATTTTCTACATATATGGATGCTCACCTATAATTGCACCAAAGCATAAAACGGTTTAGTTATTATAAAAATCACTTATAATAAATTATTTATCTTAAAATCACTTATTTTTTAGTCCAAATACACTTACTATAAAATATAAAAAAAAATCAATTAAAATAGCTTAATCATCAAATAATTCCAATACTAAAAGACGGGTTAAGATTTTCACCTTCGCAGATGACACGCATAAAGAATTTAGGATATGTTTGTTGGCTATTTTAAGAAACATCAAAATTGAAAGGGATAAAAAATTATATGAAAGGGTCCCATAAATAATAATTGATATCTCATAAAATTTGTATTCAACGTACGATAGAATGTTTTTTGTTTTAAATTTTAAAATATAAAAAATTTAAGGAAATCTAAAATAAAATTTTATTTCTATTTTGCCTTGATAATTTTATTTCTAAAGTTAAAAAATTTCAAATTATTATCAATACATTTTTCCCATAATTTCATAATACTAAAATATATAATCACATATAAAGACTCCGTAGATCTTGTTTTACTTCCATACCTAGAAAATGGCATCAAGCCAAGATGATGCAAACCAGTTCAAGACCCTTTTGAAGAATACATAAAAAATTTAATTTTTTTCATTGTATAAATTAGAATTAGGACTCTGTTTCTATTTTTGTTGACTTTACCTTTTTAATACATTGACTCCTAAAGTTAATCTTTCCTTTTGACCATTGTATTTAGTCACCCCTTATTTTTTAAGGTACTATAGGCATCATGCTATAGTATGCTAAGTTGAACTAGCTTTTAGTGAGATGGATGTGTGATATGTTCACCCATTATCTTAAGAGCACACCCACTAGTATGAACAAAGCATGACTATTATTCCTACCTTTTTCCTTGCTTAGTGCCACCCCCCTTAGTCATGCTTAGTCACGCTTTAAGCATGACTCTTTTTCCATCCTTTTTTACTATCCACAACAAATGTATCTAGACTAGATTAAGGGCATGTCCTTAATTGGTTATATATGACCATAGTTAGCTACCATGGTTAGATTTAACTCAACTAGAGTTAGCCTAATCTTGGTTAGATTAACCCATGGTCTAGTTAGCCTAACCCATCCCTCTAACCTACAAATAGGACCCATCACTTACATGTAAGGTACCTTTGGATTTTTTATCATTGAATAGAATTAAGCTTTGCTTGATTGTGAGCCTTGAGTGAGAGAGAAACTCACATTTTGCCATGAGCTTCTTTCCCTTGGAGAAAGTCTCTTCTACCTTTTATCAAGGATTCCTCCTTATGGCAAGCATTCTTCACTTACCCCTCACCCTTTAGAGTGGTGTGTTTATTCCATCCCTTCATTTCCATCCTCCATTTCACCTAACTTAGCATCTTTATGGAAGTAAGATCTAGGGAGCAAGATGAATCTTCATCACAAAATTTGTCATCTCAAATACTTTAAGCATTTTAGCTTTTCAACTCCATTATTAGCTTTTAACCGGTGTCTATTACAATTATTTCATCGACATTGATAGAAACTTTGATTCAATTAGCATCGCCATATTTATATATAATTTACCTTCACTTGGACTCTTAAAATCCAAGGTTTCGAAGATAATCATCCACTCTACCATACTAAGCCCTAAGGGTCTGTTTAAGACCATACAAGACTTTCTTTAGCCTGTAAACCTTGTCAATCCTCTTGTCCCTTAACTTAAAATCTCTCTAGTTGTTCCATAAATATCTCCTTGTACAAATAACCATTTTAAAAAATGCAGATTTTACATCTAAATGGTAAATTTTCTATCCTATGTGTGCAACCAAAGCTAACAACATTTTGATTATATCAAGGCATGCAACAGAGGAAAATATTTTTGAAAAATATCCCCAAACACTTGAGCATATCTTTTCACTATTATTCTGGACTTGTATTTGTTTATAGAGCCATCTGCATCAAGTTTTTGGCTCTATAAACCCATTTGATGCCTATGGTTGTTTGTGTTGTAGTTTGTCCATCATTTCCAATGTGTTTGTTACAAGTATTTTAGCTTTGAGCATTTTAACTTTTGAACTCCATTATTAGCTTTTAACTAGTGTTTACTACAAGTATTTCATCGACATAGATACAAACTATGATTCAATTGGCATTGACCATTTTTACATATAATTTAGCTTCACTTGGACTCCTAACATGTTCTCTAAGGATGGTTTGTCTTTTTGCAATGCAGGAAAGGAGGAAAAGTCTCAATTGTTGCTTGGTGGAGTCTTCTATTTCTTTTGTTCTTCCATTTCTTGTTTTTCTTGTCTTTGCCACCTCTTGAATTTTGTGCTTTCACATGAAAAGCCCCTTACACTATCTCTTCTTGCCTCATGATTATTCTTTGCTCCTAAATCTGTAAAGAATTTATTAGTTCTCCTAAGATGATGTTTGACAACTTTTTTGACTCCTTCAGTGCCAATACTTTGGATTCATATTTTTACAAAATAGTGACAAGAATTTTTGTTCAATTCTTTCATTGAGAAGGTCCTGACCAAGAAATCACACTTTGTTCATTCTACTTAAAAGTCTATCAGCATTACCTTTGATTGTTTCTGTCTTCTTCATGCTCTACACTTCAAATTCTCTCATCAAGTTGAGAACTTGCATGACCTTTGGTTCTCACAAAACCATGATGTTCAGATTTGAGATATTCCCAAATGGATTTGGGAGATTTCAAGTCAATAATTCTTATATTAATTTTGATACTATTGAAAGATGCAATTTTTAGCAAACCCTTGCATGATTGTATAACTCTAAGAATCAATTTGGAAAAATTAAGAAAACCACCAACGTTGAGAGGAGAGGTGTCGGCACCAGAAGATGTGAGAGGGAACTTAAATGATTAACCAAGGACATGGATGGAAGTGTGTAGGAGTAAGGACAAGGAACACTAAAGAATGAAAAGTGTGAAAAGTGAGGTATTGACCTATAAAGCATGAATTCAGATGATAGCATGCCATTGTTATGAGACACATTTAAATCTCAGTAATTGTTTCACTGGAAACTAATAACAATCTTCGTCAACATGTCTTCCCTTCCTAGAATGGAGAAAAGGCACAAAATGAATTATAAACAACAAACAAGAATACGGGTATTACTGTGTGAAAGCACTCTTTGTTGGATTATTTATTGAAGTAAATATATATTTTCACAAGTATTATTTATTTTTCATGAAATTTTTTTTATTTGATTTAAAATTATTTTATTCAATTTAGTTATCATGTACATGCCTTAGACTGAGTCTTACTTTTTGGTTTCCATTTTATTATTTTATATTAAATTAATTGAAAAATATTTTTAATTTGACTGAGTCTTATATTGTAGTTATCATATGTGTTTGTTCTAACTAGTATTCTCTCTCATATTTGTTGTTAAATAGTTTTATTATGGATGTCACTTATCTTTCTTTTTTTTTAAGATTTGATTTTGCCACAAATATCTTTTATTGACTTGAGAAATTTGGAGAAAAATATATTCAATTAGGGTTTTATTCAAACAATAATGTGGTTACAATCTCTTTTATAAATTTGGTTTTTATTTTGCTCTAAAAAATGGAGATATTCCTCGACATTTTTTTCGTTTAAATAAAAATAGTTCTCATTGTTTTGATACCTTAGTGTTGTCTAAGAAGAGTTTATTAAATTCTACTAGATTTTGTGCCACACAAATAAATCCTTAATGTGTCTAACATACATGTTATACTTATTGTTTATCTTTTTATCCATTATTGCTCAAACTTTTCCAACAATATTAAGGATTTATTTTTCCTTCTAAATTTTCATAAATTGCATTGGATAAAGTTTGCCCCTTATTCAAACAACAGCCTATTCTTCCAACCATTTCTCCTTGACTTCACTGTATTTCATTGATTTCAATCCCTCAAAGGAAGAGTACATTACTATTATGATTAGGTGTCTACAATGACAAACATGAATATGATGGAGAGGCAGAACTACTTTGTTATTGTTTCATTCATGTAATAACAATGGATTCCCAAAGGTACGCATGTACAACATAATAAGTTAATTTGTAATATGTGTGAGGTCTCATTTTTTTGTGTTATTGGTTCATGATATGGTTTAATTATTTAAACCAATGTGATTTTCTTTATTTTACTTCTTTTAAAGGAGAGCCTAACAATAAATTAAAACAATATTTGTTAATTGTATGGTGTTATTCAAATTTGTTAGCAAACTTTTGATTAAAAGTTTGAGTCATGATCAATTGATATTAACAAAAATAATATCTATTATAAAGATAGGGAATTTTCTAAAGCGCAAATCTCATTGACATAGGTTGTATTTTGTGTACTGTTAATTGTAATTAAATATTATATGTTCTGAAAAATTTTACTGCACTATGCATTAATTTAGGATAAACAACATGAGTTGAAATAGCTGCTTAGAGATCAACCACACAAATGATAATTAAATTTGAGTATTTTACTTTAGAGATGGTTAATTAAGAGGCTTAGTGGTTAAAAATAAACCACTTATGCAAATATTAATTTGGAATATATACATATGTAATTTGAAAAATAACATGTGGCAGAACAATTGTTTAAAAGATATATTTTTTTGTGAATTCAATATTAAGGTATTTGACCGTTCCTTTTAACTTAATTCCCTAAGGAAAAAGAGAACTTTTATTTATAAAACATTGAGAGGAATGAGACTTAAGCCAATTTGAAATAAACAGTAATGGTAACTCAACATTTGTGATTAGAGATCCCATGAAAAAAGTTCATATGGATAAAAACAAGTTACTATAGTTAGTTCTTCTAGCACAATTTATTTTGTCTCTTCTTGTGATGTGAGATGTGTTATACTACATTATTGAGAGGTAAGTTTAAAGCTTTTAATGAATTTCATATCTCTTATGGGTGGTGTATGAATTGTAGCATACACTTATGAAATCACCTATATGAGCATCAAGTGAGGTCGCTTGTAAGAAATTTTGGCATAATCTCTAGAGTACTAATGACTTTTTCAAAAAATTTGACTTTTATTTGACTCTAAAAAGTGGAGATATTCCTGAGAAAAATAGCTTTCTTTGTTTTGATGATTTAGTCTTGACTAAGAAAAGTCTGTTAAATTTTGAGAGATTTCTATGTCACACAAATAAATCCTTAAGGACAATGTATCCAACGCAGCCGTAAATTTATTGCTTATATTTGTATGCACTATTGCTCAAACTTTTCCAACACTGCACATATACCTGTCCTTATACCTACGTTTAAAAAGTTTACTTGTACATGACTCCATACCTACACGAGTAGCAACTTTAATCTTCATCTCCACACTTGTTGGGTATATACCCATACCCGCATATGCGACCCACACTTACGTATAGAGACAATAAATCAATATCTTTTACACATAAGTAAATATAATATGAAAAGCAACTCAACATAACTTTAAACATAGAATAAATTATAAAATATTCCCTAATATTTCATATGATTACACGTAAACCTATATTTTTTTACCCATAACATCAAATAATGTTATAAAGTTCATTAAGAGTTATTTTATAAATAACGCAATTTCTTGTAAATTTTATTTTTATTTATTAAATTTGTGTAGAATATATTATTTGTCTCTTTATTCTATATTTATATTCTTATCATAGATTATAATGCAAATAATAGTTTAAGCAATATTTTTCTCTCAATGATAATTATATAGTATTACATAATATAATTCTATTAGATAATATTATATATAAGGTGTGAGGGGTGGTACTATAGTACCCATACCCGCATAATTTTGATGGGTCCAAATCTGCCTCGTACCCATACTTATTTTTATGGGTAATTACCTAGCTTGCATAAAGGTATTTTTGTAGTTGCCCATGGGGTTTAGGTCCATTTTTCCATTCCTATTTTGTGGCACCCTTCTACTCCAAGATGCCATTTTTTTTAATTACAAAATCATATAAAGGATGTTCATTTAAATACTAAGCTTGACACTTAGGTAAAATAATTCACATCTCATGATTTTTACAAGATTGTCAATTAATAAAGCCATTTACAAGATTCTCTATTTATAAAGTAATAATGATATTTTAAATAATTCATATACATTTTAAAAATTATTAACAATCTTCTCTAACTTAATATCACACCTAATCATAGCATTCCAATGGAAAAAGGTAATGAAACGTTGAAGTTTGATCACCCATAATGTCATCAAAATCTTGTTCACTTGAAAGTGGCATTCAACTCAACCAAAATGGAACAATAGAGTAAGAATATGTTTCATAAATGTTATGACACATACAAAGAGAATGAGCATTCAACTAAAGTACAACAAATAAATATATAAATTCACGACAGGGATTAAACATCATTACACATAAATTCATTAATGCTAATGATACTCATGCAATGCAGGCTCATGCATGCTCTCTTAGGTACACGCCTGAAGTGGTCCTCTTCTATACCAATAACGTAGGTACAAATTGGGTTATCCAAAGTGAATCCTCTTCTCACCATTAACATGCAGATTCAACTAGATCTGGTATATCGCCACTATTAGAGAAGAAGCATGCAAGTGATGACTCTCTAATAGTGGGAATTTGGCCAAGAAGATTAGAAGAGACAGGAGGAAATGAATAATTCCATTAAACAACTTACATCAGTCGTGCAAATCCTTACCAAGCAGGATCATGTATCTAATAGTCGTCATCCAAACTATGAAAATGATGATTTTTCTAATAATGATGATCAATACACATAGGCATAAAGACTTTATTATTTGTAGAAACTTTGAAATTTAGATCAATGTTATGTAATACTTTTGAGAAATTTTATGGAGCTTTATAAATTTATATTTTGATGATTATGTTTTTTTTTTAAATATTCTATGAAATGTTAAATTGATATTTGTTTTAATTTTGTTGTTTTATTTAGAATTGAGTATTATATCTAGTTTTGTTTAATATTTATAAATTAGAAATTAAAAATAATAATATAAAAAAGGGTCACTTATAGTGGGGTTATAGTGGGCTTAGCCCATGGGAATATAATGGATTTGTTACAGTGGGTTATGCCCACCATATTATAGTGGACTTGTTATAATGGGCTTAGCACATGATAATATAGTAAGCTTGCTAAAGTGCACTTAGCCCAAAGTAATATAGTGTGCTTATTATAGTGGGTATAACCCACTATATTATAGTAGGCTCGTTACAGTGGGTTCAATGTCCATTATATTATAATGGGTTTAGCCACTATAATACCCATTGCATATAGTAGATTTTGTAGCGGGCATTATTGTGAATCTCGATAGCCCATTGTATACCAACTAAAGGATTAGAGTGGGATGTTTGGCCTACTGTAAATGCACGTTACAGTAGGCTTCTGACTATTACAGTCGACATTTGACCCACTGTAATAACAAATTTTCTTGTAGTGTAATCACCATGAGAACCAATAACATGAATGGGAACACAACAACATTGTTTGAGAGGTGTGAGCGACATGTAGGAAAAGCAACAACAAATGTGAATGCGAATGTAGTAGCAACAACAAAGGAGATGCGTGTAGGTGAAGGTTTGGATGAGGGCTTGGGGAGTAAGATATGGGAGCCTGAAAGAGGACAGACCTGAAAGCACCAGTTCTATAAATGAATCTACAATAAGAGGTTGCGTGTATGCATGTATATATTAAGAAAATCTTATATTACAAGTCTTCTATTTAGGGAGTACCATTCTCGCTCTCTCCTAGCTGCTCCTTCTCCGCCACGGTTTGTTGTTGTTCCAATTCTCCTTCTCCGTTCACAGTATGTATCCGTTCACAATATGAAGTACCATCAGGATATTACTCAAGCCCAAATGTCCAATCCAAAGCGAGTGTGAACTGAACGAGTGCAATGAGGCCAGATTTGTATTAAAGAACTTTACGTCTATGCAACCCTTTTGCCTCCAATTCCAATTAGGAGGTAATGTGAATTGTAACTGATCATGAAAAGAAGGTTAGCTCACAAGAATGCATGTATATTTAAATGAGAAACCAACAACGTGTACTTTGGAGTTAGAAAAAGATTATACATAGAAGAACTTATAATACCCGAGAAGGTTAAGACATCTATCATTAGTCCTCAAATTTAATTCATGTTTCTGTCCTAAATCGTACTCACCACACTTTCTGAAAATGCTGCTAGATTCTTTGCTTCTTTGACGATGCATTGTTGGAGAAGAAAAAAAATTGCTAATTTCTTTACTTCTTCAGCACTGTATCATGGGAGAAGCAAAAAAATTTGAAAAGTTTTTCTCTTTGATAGTGCATCACCGGAGAAGCAAAAATTTGTAAATCTTTTTATCTTTCCAATAGTGCATTTAAATTATAATTTTCTATAATTAGAGATATAAATTTTAAATTACATATTTAAACTATACTTTTCTATAATGATATATTTAAATTATAAATTATTATAATTATATTAATAAAGGAGAAAAAGATGAATGAAAGACAAGTTCTGCTATGTGAGGATAGAGAATCACTAGGGAACAAATAGCAACTTATAAAAGAAAATAAGAGATGTTTTGAAAAACAATATTAATTAATTAAGGGTAAAATTATAAAAAAAATTAGCTAATCACTAAAAATAGGAGATCTTTAAAAAAAAATAGTTTGAGTAATTTTTTATAAAAATAGTAGTTACTTAAACAAGCTCCTAGTTTTGTGCTTACCATATAGGGTTGAAATTATTTTCTCTAGCTTTTCAACTAAAAACCTAAACACACATTTGGGATATGTTTGGCAAAACCAATTGAAAACGGAAAAGCTAGCTAAAAGCTAGTTGAAACTTGAAAATGTAGTAAGTATTTGATAGAATTAGCTGAAAATTGTAAAATAATAAATAAGAGTATAATTAATCATTAGATCAAGAATGAGATATATATTTAAAATAATTATAATATATTTTAAAATATATTTATGAAATTATAAATTACTATAATTATATATTTAAGTTATATTTGTCTATAATTAAACATATAAATTTTAAATTACATATTTAAATTATAATTTTCAATAATTATATATTTAATTTTAAATTACAATAATTATATTAAAGAAGAGATAAATGAATGAGAGGTCAAGGGAGTTTAACTCCGTTGGTTGAATAGGTCCCCGAGTTGTATTAAATTCTCTCACACTGAAAGATCAACAAAAACAAGATAAATGAATGAGAGAGAGGTTGAATAATGTGAGCAAATAGAATTAGTGAGGGGACACTATATTAAATAATGAAGGATAAATTTGTAAAAGAAAATTAGCTAGTATTAAAAATAGGATATCTTTTGAAAAAACTATTTGAAATAACTTTTTTTTAAAAAAGCTATTAACTCCTAAAAAACTTCTAATTTTTTTTCTCTAAATGGAGTTAAAATATTTAGTTAATTTTTCAAATTTTAGTTAACTGAAACGAAAAATCAAACTCACTCTCAAAATAATAATTACAAATAAGCAGTTATACTTAATTATTTAAGAGATTTTCCTTTTAAAAATTTAAAATGAAAAAAGTTTTAAAATCTTTTAATTAGCCTATAAATCAAAGTGTAAATCCTTGCAAAGAACATGCTACATTGAATCACTTATATATTAAGCTAAACCAACTTTCCTATAACAGGGTTAATTGGACAAAGAAGAAGTGTGCATTTGTGCTGGCTCTGATAGGGTAACAAATTCAATTTAATTGCAAAGTTAGGTATCCCTGTACTAAGGGAGTACTGAACCATACAGTTCATTAAACATGAGACTTTCACTCTTTTCAATGTGTGTCATGTATCTTAAAGTGTTAGAGTGAGATTAAGAGTCGTAAACACTTCCCCTCTTCCTTCTCTATGCATTATATGTGCAGTGCAAGAATCCGTTCACACAGTAATTCCTACATTCTGCATTTGATTGTTCATAATTCACAATGTGCCTTTTGTCCATTCTTCAAACAGAAGACATTTTGATGAAAATTATTCTGCGCTTGCCAGTGAAACCATTAGTGAAGTTCAAACGCGTCTCAAAACAATGGCGTGTTATCATATGCAATCAACGCTTTATTGTTCGATACCTCACTTTTCACCCATACCATTCTTCCTTGTTTCTCGCCCTTGCTCCAAGTGACTCCTGTTCACGTCCCCCGTGATCATTTTCTCTCTCACATCATCTGGTGCCCACAACTCCCTTCTCAACCTTGGTGCGTTTTTTAATATTTCTGATTATTCATTAAAGTTATACAACCATGCAATGGTTTGCTGCTTGTTTGAGGAACAAATGTACAGACAGATTGTGATAATCTCACACCATTGTTCTTTGATTACTTTGTGTGTAACCCAATTACCAAACATTTTGTAGCATTTGATGATTCGGTCAGTTCATATTTGTATGATGATTCATACACTTTTTTCTTGATCATGACCCTCTTAGAGCATCTCCGGTGGGTGGGTATTCTTGAAGATTGATCTTAGGTTAAGATTTGATCTTTGCAAAATCAACCATTTGAGAAAATAGTTAGTGCTTGTTTGACAACATTTTTATAAAACTATTTTCAGTATTTTAGTTTTTAAAAACTAAGAGTTTGATTGATTTGATTTTGATTTTTAGTTTTTGAAACAAGTTTTTATAAATAGTTTTTAAAAATTATTTTCGGGAAGAAAAAAAAACTTGTTTTGTAATTGTTAGTTTAAAAATGTTTTAAGATGTGAAAATGGAAAAAGTTGTTTATATTTATTAATTTCATTAATAAAAAGCAAAAACCAACATATTTTTATTGCATCTTGAGTTTTCAAAACAAAATAGAAAACTGAAAAACAAAATTACTTCCAGCTATTCGTGTTTTTTAGTTTTTAAAAACTAAAAAGCTAAAATTATTTTCAAAAAATGTTTTTAGAAAACACTACCAAAACAAGTTTTTTGTTTTTAAATATTAAAATATTGAAAACAATTTTATAAACTTGTTTCCAAATGAACACTAAAAAACTCATTTGATTACTGTTTTCTTAAAACAGTTTTCAAAAACAGTTATGGTTTTTAGTTTTTAAAAATTAAAAACTAGGAACAATTTTTAGTAGTTTTACTTTTAAGTAGTTTGCTTTTCATCTTATATTTTAAAACTAGTTTTTGAATAATGCTTATCAAACGATTTTTTTTTCTTCTTCCGGAAAACAGTTTCTAAAAACAATTTTTAAAATTTTTTTTCAAAAACTAAAAAACAAAATCAAATCAATCAAACCCTTAATCTCCAAGTGGAGATTTTTTTATTCTACAAGAACAACCAATATCAACCCACTATTTAAAAAATAATATTTTTTTTATTATTTTTCTCTTTGAACAATATTTAAAAACTAACATTGTGAAGTCAACTAATATTTAAAAACCAGCATTGTGAAGTCAACCAAAAGTATTTTAAAATAACAAAATATAATCAAGTAAAAAATAAAATAAATCTTTAAATTGTGGATCACCAAAAGAAGAGTTAATATAAAAACCTGATCTTCTTAGCTCTACCATTAATGAATCCACGGATGCTAATGTTTTGGATTTTGACTTGTGCATACCAAATTCAGAATGTATGGTGCTTTTCATTAATGTGTTTTCGTCCGAGACAAGATGCTGGAGTGATGATGCTATTTTATAATATTTATCTATATAAAGAATTTCATTCACAGTTTCACTGATCAGATGCATAAAATGTTATTACCAACTGTGTAGGCAAGAAATTGAAGCACATGATAAATATAATTCAAGAATCAGATTCGATTCTTTATGGTGGTCGACACGTTGCTGTCGATAAGACGGCAAAAAAATGTGAAAATTTGGAGTAGTCACTATATTTATTTAGGAAAATAATAAATATACTTTTAAAAAAAAGTGATTCATAAAATCAATTTTTTTATTATTGAGAATAAATTTATTATTTAAAAAGAATTATCATTATTGTATTTTATCACTTTTAAATATATATTTCTTTTAACTCAACAGAAATGGTCTTCTATTTATACAAATTCTTCATGGAAAATCTGAATTTACGTAATCCTTTATTAAATATAGTTGTGTGTTGAGTTTTTAATTTATTATTTTTTTACATTAAAATTTTATAATATTTAGATCATATTTTTATTCTTGTAAAAACTAATTTCATTTAAGAGTGTCATTTGAGAGAACATCAAACTGTCTCTCAGCTTGTGTTCCAAAAATTAAGATATTACAACTTATTAACAATTCTCTAATGCAAATCTCATTATTATTAATAATTATTTTGATTAAATTATAAACTATTATAAATAACTATATTTGGAATAATATTATATATAATATTTTGGATTTTATAATAATAAATTTGAATTTGATATATTATTTTTTAGTAATTTAATTTTAAGTACGAGTGCTAATTAGAGGAAAATTTTAAAATATTAAATCATTTTGACTTACATCATATAGTTTCAGAATTAGAAAGAAGTCATATCTAAATAATTCATTCTCTAATGTTCATATTTTATTATTGAAATTTTACTTTGATAAATTAAAATCAATAATAAAATACTTCTATTTAAATATAATATTATAATTATTAAGATACAATTTTAATTTTTACTGATAAATTTTTTATTTGACATTTTGACTTACGTACTAAATTATTTTGATTTAAAGGTGTCATTAGAGTGAAGTTTTAAAACATCAAACCATCACGACATGTACAGTAAAATAAAAACATAGATCCCTCTCTTTCTAGAACACCTTTTCTAGAGAAGGAAAATAAAAAACATAACTTTTATAATAGAATTAGTAAGGGGTATATAAGTCTTTTTATAGTCAGTAGGTGTTATTTCAAATTTTAGTAAGTGTTATTTCAAAATTGTGACCTTGGTTTTAATCCAAGGTGTCAATCAAAAGTGAGAGGAAAACTAGTGTTATCATTACCACTATAGTGGTGGAACGAAATGGTAATTATTTCTTTGCCTTTCTTTCTTCTCCTTCTATCTAGGGATGACAATGGGATGGGATGGAGGCGGGTTTGTCCTCCAATCCCCGTCCCTGAAAAGTGCGAGACTGGGGCGAGTATGAAATTTTAATCTCTGTCGAGTATTTTTGGGTTCAGGTATCCTATTATATTATTTTCGAAATTTATATTTAAATTTACTTATAATTTATTAAATAAATTGTATGTTAATTTATTATTATATTTAATTTATTAATATTAAATAAATTATATATTAAATTATTGATTATATCTTAGTTTTAATAGTTTACAAAGGTATAAATTTGTACACAGACATATAAGATTTTGTTTAACATATAATTATATACAAAAAATATAAGCGAGGAAAGGTGGGCGCAGGGACAAGGCAGGGACTAACAAACCTATACTTGTCCCCATCCTCGGTTATCTCAGGCGGGGACGGGAGCCGAGACCAACAACACGTGTTTTCTCCATCAAAATTGGGGAGGGGAAAGAGAGGTACTTGTGGGGACAGGTATGATTACTATCCTACTTCTACGTGTTTTTTCTCCATTTTTTTATTTCTACCCTTTCATTGTACTTATACTCATAATCTTTCTATTTCTCTTATCCTTTCAATTTTTTGCATAAAAAAATTTCTAATACATTTTGCTCTATTATTAGGTGCAGCAGGTCTGCAATGATGTTGGTTGAGGAAGAAAAGAAAGGTTGTAGGTGCATGGTGCTAAGCAAGTAGGGGTGTTCATTGGTTCGGGTCAACCCGATGAGCTCGGTAAACCGAACTAAACCAATTATTTTGGTTTGATTTTTTCACTTGATCGAGTCTAGACCGACCTAAAATGATAAGAACCAACCATGTTCAGTTCAATTTGCAGTTTTCGCATTTTAAAACTGACCCAACCCGAACCAACCCAAAAGTACATATAATATTATTTTATATCTCTTTTATATTTTTAAGTTAGTAAATTTAGTAACCTATTTTGTTTAGGTTTGCATTTTAAAACTTTGACCCAACCTTCTTTTATATTTTATATTTTTAAGTTAGTAAATTTTGGTAAACTTATTTTATACTTTAAATTTATAAAATTTGTTGTTTGTATTATATTTTGTTGTTTTAATAGTTTAATTTGACTAATTTAGTATATATGAAACACCTGATATTTTTTTATAAAATTATGAATTTAGTAGACTAATGAATTTGACTAGTTTTGGGTCTAAAACTATTTTTTTATGATTTAATGAGGAAAAATTGAATTTTTAATTTGTTTATCGATTTGCCCTGAAACTAAACCAAACTAATCTGATTATCATTGTTTCAGT
This sequence comes from Psophocarpus tetragonolobus, assembly GCA_037954015.1. Taxonomy (NCBI): domain Eukaryota; kingdom Viridiplantae; phylum Streptophyta; class Magnoliopsida; order Fabales; family Fabaceae; genus Psophocarpus; species Psophocarpus tetragonolobus. The sequence continues at coordinate 47,227,226 of CM075690.1, read as the reverse complement.
TTGGTTTGGGTCAGGGAAAAAAATTCTAGAAAACTGAATCACCTAACCCAATTAAAATTAATTAGTTCAGTTTTCATTTTTTTCCAAAATCAAACCATCCTGAACCGTAAACACCCCTATCACCAAGAGCAGAAGTTCTCTCCTTTTTTTTGTCTTTTTCATTCCTTTTTCTTTATTTTTAATTTTATTTTTGTTTTCTAGTTGGTTTATTGTTTTTCATGTTGTATTGAATTATGCTAAAAAGACCTTATTTTAGGTATAAAAAGTAAAAGATTAAAATTAATAAAGAGTATAAAAAGTCAGAGAAAATTGAGTGTGTCTATTATTGTGATGCTTACCTATAGTACTTTGAACATCTATAACACTATATAAAGGAAATAAGTTCTTTTGGTATTCACATTTTTATAACTATTTGACTGTTTTTAAAAAGTAATTTCTCCACCTCCAAAAAATATAATCTCTTCCATATAAATAACTATATGTTTTGAATTCTATTCAAACCCTCTCCTCTCTCTATTTTCTCAAATTAATTACAAATCAAATGAGGTTCATAACTTGTTTTTATTATATTATCATAAACAAAGAAAGATAAAAATTAACAAAATATATTTTAAAACATGTTAAATTAAAATTATTATATACAAGATGATGTCGTGATTTGTTATATCATATTAAAATTATTACAAAATATATTAAATAAAAATTATTACAAAATCCTAAAATTGTTATAAAAAATGATATATAAAAATAAAAATACAAATACACATACCAGGCAACACCTCTTTTTTAGCTTGTATGTATAATTGCGATTTCAATTCGTATTGCAAAGGTGATCTTTTTCATATTGATCCTTGTGATCTTAAATAATGCTCACTGCATATAAATGTCCAGTTTGATGAAAACATTTAATATGGACCAATTTTGTTGGTGTTGGTTTTTCGAGTAAATTTTTTTTCCTAGTGGTTTTTAAACCATCCCCAGAATAAAAGAAACATAAAAAAGTCATTAAATTATTGCTTGTCATTTTACAACATTGCCACCACATTAATTCGTTAGAAAGAAATTACGGCACCATAAATTGTCAACTCATTTTAAGATGACCCCATAGATTAAGGTTAATGAGAATATATTCGTAAATGTGTCAATGTGTTACATCGTATATTTGTGGCTGGTAAAAAAGTAAAAGACAACTAAATTAAACACAATCCAATTAATCAAAACAACCAAAACATAAAACACTCATTAAATTGTGTCAATTGTAATAAAGGAAACAATCAAAGAAGTTTATGTCTCCACCAAGGCTTAGAGACTACAGAAATTAAACATTAAAAACATATATAAATACATCAGCTGGAAGCGGATTTGACATTTCTTATATTCACTTTCACTCAAGAGGCTTTTTCCTTCTTTTCATTTCATCATGATCTTCTTCTCTTCATTTTCACTAACCTTGATAATCTCTAAGCCTCTTCACTTTCATCACCATCATCATGTTTTTCGTTAAATTCTTCTACGTGTGCTTGGTTTCCTCTAACTATATAAGAAAAAAAAAAAAAAAGCATCTGCAAACTACTGTTTTTTTTCCCCTACACTACTAAATTATTTCTAAAACCTTTTTTTATTTAATTAATGATAAACTTATTATAAATTTAATTAAATTGGTTCATAAGTTACCCACATGTTTAAATGAAAAAGAAAAAGGATCTTAATGGTTACTGGTAAACAACTGATCTTTTACATTGAAAATTTCTTTTGACTCTATAGTGGATCGTCTTAACAAAAAGAGATCTTAAACTCAAACTAAACTATCTTAAAACTCCCTACTAATGGTTTTAAAAGAATTATCTTCGTAAAACTAACTAATAGACATATAAGTCCCTTTCGAAATCTTTGAAACACAGCAGAACTAGAAGATGATAATTCATAATAATATCAGGGAGAAGAATCCGAAGTATTACCTTGAAATTAAGCTTTAGGATACAACCTGAATGTTGGAGCTTTTTCCTGTTGGGAAGAGGGACGGTTTAATGACGGTTGGGTAATGGGATGGTGGGTTGGTGAGGGGGGTCCAGTGAGGGCGTGCCACGTGTAGGGTTATTTATGAGGGTGGAGCGTTTTGAATCGTGGGACTGGGGAAAGAAGGAGATATGAACTACCTTGTGAATGCGGAATACTTATATATGCACCACTCGAACAGTTTTTTTTTTTTGGTAAACAATGGAATATGTGTATTCAGAGGCACAAAGGTGCAAAGGTACAACATTGTATATTAACATAAAATCTGAAGCTCCTGGCTAAGCATAGAAGTGGTAACAAATATTATCCCTTAATACAAAGTAATCACAATAGTTCAGCTAAAACAAAACCAAACTGTCAAGAGTTCTAAAACAGAGCCAAATTAGACAACTTAAGCTTAGCAGCAGCCTACACGATATTACAGCCAGTACATTACAAAATAACATTAAGTCATCAATGCACAATACCACTCAGTGCTGCATTTCTGCCAACAGCAGGTAATAACCAACAGAGTAGAATACCATTTTGATTCAGAACTAATGCAGAATATTAACAAGCCGGAGTATCAGAACCTAGACATAACAATAGCCCCACCTCACTATGCAGAATACCAATTGATGAAGGACTCTGCAGAAGACCAATCATTAGACATAGCAATAGCACCTCTCAAACATTATTGCTGTGTTAGCATTCGTGTTGTTGGTTCCCATCGTGGTTAGCATCACTAGACATAGCAATAGCACTTCTCTGTTATCTTTTATCAAATATTTGATGGTTGGTTTGTAGGTTTTAATGTGAACAAACTAGGTTGTGACACTTGTGGGTTTCTAATCATAAAGCCAACGAAGGGTTACAATGGTTGAGGGATTTTGAATACAGTGAACAAAGATGTGTGATGAATTTTAAAACTCTGAAATAACATACCATGAAGGAATGCTAGAATAATTCACTAATTCAACGTGGAATTAGGTCTCAAGAATTTCAGAAAGTCGCACTAGAGGGTCACCACAAGGCCAAATACGCTTACTGCATGATTTTGGTGTGTGGTGAAGACCAGGGAGAAAGAAAGGAAGGTTTAGAACTCTTTTGTTCCTTGAAAGCATCCACGTGTGTGAGAAGATCCAGAATGAGTGTGTTAAATCATTTGTCTGAATATGTCGGTGAATAATATGATGAAAGTATAAAGTAAGTTTCAATTATACTGTACTATACACAAATTCTAGTATGCCAATTATTGATACAATGAGAATGAATGTGTACCTGAATTGACATTCATGTCAATGAGTACTATTGAACAGAAGAACTCTAGGAGGTTCTTCTTACCTTCTGAGGGATTATTGTAGAGAATAATTATTATGTGCAAATTTGATTAATGGGATGGTAAATTTATAACCTCCCAGTATAGTCAGAACCTCTCTTATATGATTGACCTAACACATCACATAGTCAATCTCATTGTAATCCCACTTAAAATAACCACCATAGTGATATTTTAAGATATTGTTGGTTAAAGATAAATAACGATATTAAGATAATGATCATATCTTATCTTGTGTGATACTAATCCACAATATTTTTCAACATAATAATCCTGTTATTTTAAAAAAGTATAACGTAAATCTGTAAGACCTCAAACTCAAATTTACCACAATTATTCGTAATTGTTATCTCCTATGTTTTTATGAAATATAAAATAGAGATTTGGCATATCACTGTTATAAAAAATTAATTAAAATGTATCATTGTCGTTTTACAAAATTATTCTTAATTATAACTAATTTTCCAAATTCAGTAATAGTAGAAAAAAATACATTAGTAGCTCATATGCATACTCAACACAAATTTATTCGATATGGAAACCTATTTTGTTGCTTCATATACATACTCAATACAAATTAGCCGATAGATGTATCAATGAAGAGAGAGATTAAAAGAATCAAATTCAATCAAAATATTTGTAAACAGCATGTTTCATTTTGTTAGGAGTAATTAGGAAAAGTATAATTTAGGATAAAAAAATATTACAAAATGTTAACTCATTTTATTAATATTATGAATTAGATAATATCATTTTTACATAAGACTGATTAGAGGAATTTAAATAATTTAGATGGACTTTATAAAATTATGGAGGACCATTTGTAGAATTTTGGTGGACATTCACGTTCTAGGCTTTAAAAAATGTTATTTTAAGATCTATCACAACAGAAAGTCACTATATCTACTTATTAGGTATGAAAAACACGCTAAAAAATAATGTACATAAAGAATTTTATCACACTAAAATACATCCCATGAAGGAGTGAGACATATGCACAGAAAAGATACATTTTCTCTTTTAACATGTATCTCACATCCTTGTGCTATAAGTATCACTAATATGTGGGAAAAATTCTAAAAAGTTGTATGATTTTCTGTTTTAGTACGTATTCCACACATATGTAAAAATAATCACATTGCTATGACAAGTTTCAAAAAGTAAAAAATCTAATTATTCTATAACTAAAATATGCAAAGAAAACAACAAAAAATTGTAAATAGTAAATAGGACTATTAAATAAAATAAAGACAAATTAAATATTTTATAAAATACAATATTAAGTGGACCACATCAAAAAATCAAGTGACTTAGGTACATCTTTATTTTCTTTTATCGTTTGAATGATTATTATTAACTTGTCATTAGTATTTTAAATATGTCTGATATGTTAGGTTGTAATTTTTTTATGATTATATATTAGTATGCGTTCAATTAAGATAAATTTTATTGATGTTTCTACATACTCATAGTTTGAATTTTAAATTTTTAAAAATTCAAATAAATATTCAATCTATATGCAAATAATTGGATTGGATATAAAATTAAAAAAAATAAAATTGGACATAAAACATGGGTTTAAATGGATTGATCCGGATTGAATATGCATATTGAATTTCTTAACCCTTTGAACATTCAAAGCCCTTCTCAACATCACTTAAATAAAACAACAATTGTTCTTTGTTTCTTTACTGTTTTTTCCAGCACAATTTCTTCTTTTCTAATATGAAACATCGGCAAGCCCTTACTTTTTTTCCTTAAAATCTTCTGGTTGCTGAAATTTTCATTTGTGTATGGAAAAAAAAAAATCATATTTATCCTCTTGAAAACAATAACGACATCAGAAACAAAAAATGGCAGTGACTTCTTTTTGTCAATGTCGTCTTCCCCTTAAACACATTATCTTCACCACCCATCTCTCATCTGAATCAAAATTCTAGGCTGCACCTTCACCACCACATCATCTCATTCACCTCATTCTGCATGCTTCCCTCCCTATCGAAATGACACAAAGGTCTATGTTATATTCTTATAACTTAAGGTATTTAAAGTCATTTCTTGTAACTTATCAAAATATAAAAATATCTAGTTTTTTTTATTTTATTAAATTCGTAATACTTGTCACTCTATCCTTTAAAATCTGAGTTATCTTGTCCTTCTATTTTAAAGATGATGCCTCATCCATTAAATCCAAAACATTCACAAATGAAAATAATGTTCACGGTCACGTCTTGTTATTACCTGAACATATCAAAATGAAATTAACTATATATTTGAAACCCTATTCACAAAATTTATCTAAATAAAATTTTTGTGCTTATTGTGGGAAAAATGTGGATTTTTTTTTTACAGATCATCTTTATATTTGCGAATTGTCCAATAAGTTAATATATTGCCAATGTTAATATGTTCTCAGTTGGCGTCTTTCTTAAAAAGTAGTAAAGGCTAAAACAAAAAATATTTTTAAATGATTAAAATAACTAAAAAATATTTTAAATATCAAAATAAAAAAGTAACTTATTTTCAAAGATAAAATTTTTATTTAAGGTTAATAATAATTAGAAGAATTAATTATCAAAAGACAAAAGTTATGAAAGAATCACCATAATTAGAATAGATATATTCTTTTATTTTCAGATAAGACAAAGGATAAAGATGCTAGCAATAATAAAGCTCCACGGGCTCACGTAACTTTAAAAGATAACCATGCATATACCTAAGATTCTTACCGAAAATGGCAAAAGAATATGATGCACAAGGCATAATAGTCAATTTTTTTTATGTACAAATAATTCATTAACACGGATATCAAACATATCTAACAAAATTACATAAGAAAGCATGGTTAGTTAATGCTTGAAAAAACTATCCAAAAATTAAGACCATCACCTAGAACTCAAAACACAGTATATTTACAGCCTGGTTAGAGATATAGATACCAACTACTTATAGATCCATATTTCTCATTCTCACACCAACATATATAACGTTTAAATACAATTGGCTACATCAAGTTTACATTCGTACATGTAAAAAAAGATAAGAAAAGGAAGGGTCAAATGTGCATAATTAGGACCAAATGTAATAATTTTTGTGGTGCATTGTGTTCTTCAAATCAAAAGCCCCCTCTCTAAGTATGCATGACTTCCTTTGATCCAAATATACCAAACAGTAGAAATCCAGACTACATCCATATTTGATTGTTGTTTCTTGAATGACCGCAACCAATATGTTGAATGAAATTTGTTGCAACCTCTTGATGCATGACATGAGTCACTCTTAACCATGAGTAACATACCTGCCATATTTGAGAGACTAACCTGCAATGGAAGATCAAGTGAGGAATATTTTCTTCATGAAGTTCACAAAATGGGCAGAGTGTATTGTTTTTATTCGACATGACATTTCTCTTCAATCAATTATCCTTGGTTGGTAGTCTTACCTCCATGTGAATGTAAGGACTTTCTATAGAGCCTTTATAGACCATAGTACTTTCATATTCTTTTTGGGTGTTACCATCCCTAGACCCCTTTATACCAAAACTGAATATGCTTATTTTGTACTATATATCTCAGTAGGATCACTCACCCATAGTAATCTATCTTCCTTATGTGGATTCTGCACAATATTCAGAATTGTATCCTAAAACCTTTGGACAGTGACAAGTTCCTACTCAAACCATTGTCTCCTCCACCTTAGGTTCCACACCTATGTTTCTACCCACTTACTCATTTCTCTAATTTCTCATACTACTGGCCATAGTTGCTATATAGTCTCATAAATCTACTTTGTAGGGACTCCACACCCTCCCAATCATAACCCTACAATCTAGTTTTGTTCCCATATCCCAACTTCCACTCTCTCATCCCCTACACCAACATTCTTGTTGTTAAGCTTTCCTTAGGTCCCTCCACCATACAAATTCATTATTAGTCCTACTCACCAACTCCAAGCCTTCCCAACCCCCATACTTAGATTTAAGAATTTGAACCCATAATTCATTGCCTCCATGGAATAAATTCCATCTCCCACTTTCCCAACAATGCTTTGTTAAAACACTCTAAATGCTTAATACCTAGCCACTCATATCTTTATGTAAACAAAAACTATTCCAACTAACCCAGTGTATTTTCCTCCTAACATCCTCCACTCCCCACCCTATAAAAATATAGTTTGAAATACTGATCAACTTGTCAGTTACACTTACTAGGCTAGAAAGAAATAAGAAAAACAAAGGCAAGGTGGATAAAATAGAGTTAATCAGGATTATTCTATCACCAAAGGACAAGGTTTTATTTTTACAGGCTGCTAACTTCTTCTCAATTTTTTGAATTATTGGTTTCCATGTAGATATCCTTCTAGGGTTGGCTGCCATGGGTATACCTAAGTAAGTGAAGGGCAGTTTCAACACCTTATAGTTTAATATATCAACTAATTTGCAAATTACCACCTGCTAAAGATCGGTGGCCTGGATATAGCTTTGGCTAAAGTTAAATCTTAACTTAGAGATCATTTCAAATTTCCTCATTATACCTCTAATGACCATTACATTCTTCAAAGTAGCATCCCCAAAAATATAGTGTTGTCACCAAATTGAAGTATGTTTACCTATATGTTGTCCTTCCCACATTTGTAACTTTGATATATTCATTTGTTTAAAGTTTCTCTAACAAGCCCAGTTAGCCTCACCGCAACAATGGTAAATAGGAAAAAAACTAGTGGATGTCCCTAACTTAAGCCTTCTTTTACATTAAATTCAATGGTTGGACCATGATTGATTAAAATAGACTCCCTATCTGACTTTAAACATTGTATATATAATTAATCCATTTATCTGCAAACCCAAGTCCCCCAAACATGTAGACCAAGAAATTCTAATTAACAAATCATAGGCTTTTTCATAATAACTTTGAATATTAAGAATTGTCTCCTCTTCCTCTTTGCCTTATCAATCACCTCATTAACCATCCTCTCTGACCCAGGAATGCACTTTGATGTGGATTAGTGATCCCATTAACTAACAAGTAATTTAGTCAATCTCTAATACAAACCACCAATTAGTGCAATGGGTTTGCATTTACTAAGCATCTCTAGGTCATCCCTCTTAGGCACTAATGTGATAAATGAAGAATTAAGACCACTCGATAACTTCCCATTGACATAGATTTCTTATACATATCTTATAATATCACTCTCTAGCAATTCCCAAAATTATTGTTTAATAAGAAGTTATACTCGTCTGGTCCAAGGCATTTGTGGCTTCCAGCTTCCTACATAACTTGTTTGACTTCTTCACGTGAGAATGGCTGAATTAATTCTTGTCTCTGCTCCAAAGAAATCTGTTCAAAAGTGAATTTCATCCAACCTTAGTTTATACCATTCCACCTTAGCAAACCTTTGGTGAAAATACTTCTTTATTTTCTATATAACCAAGATTGGGTTGGTAATCCATCTGTGGTTCACTTTAAGCCCATTTATGTGGTTGATTTTCCTATTCTAGCTTACCATAAGAGATTCCATCTTATTGGATACTACCTAGAAGTTATGTTTTAGTTCTCTCATTATTTCAATCTCATTATGGCTGAGAGATTCCCTTTCACCTTTTTCTTTGTATATCATTAAGTCTTGTGACTATGTCTTCTTACTACATCCTTAATATCACCAAATGATTCCTTGTTCCATCTCTTTAGATGTTCTTTAATCATTCTCAATTTTTCTTTAACAACGTATGCACCCCAACCATTCACCTTTATGCTCCTCCACATTTCCTTACACCATGCTTGAATAAGTTTTATCTGAGAACCAACAATCTAGAATACGAAAGGAATTAGCCCCACAGTCAACAACAAATGACATAAATAGTATAAGGTAGTGATATGAAATATACCCTACTTAGAATCTTTTGGATTGTATTAGACTATTTCTATAACCATAAATTAGAAACAAATAACTTGTCAATTTGACTTTTAGCTAGACCATTGGGTCTAAACCATATAAATCTCCTACCACTACCCAAGGCCTCATCTACATCCATATTCACTATAAACTCTTTGAATTCTTCTCTTACATTTCTATCATACTCCTCAGACATCTCTCCACATTTATCGGAGCTTAATCTTACAGCATTAAAATCTCCTAACATACACCATAGTTGTTGATAACATTACAATCCACCTTTACATTATCCGTTTGAGACATAAAGTGACTTACCTAGCAAGACAATTTTTTAACTTGCCTTTTCCCAATCTAGTTTATTTGAAGATGCCTTCCACTCCACTTGGGTCTCCTTCCTATATGAGTGAATGACCTCTGATTGGGCTTCTCCTATTGACCTCTGAATCGCTTGTAGTGTGCTTTAGATGAAGATTAAAGGCAAGCTCACACCTGTTCTTTTCAGGCCGCAGATACCTATTACATCGGTCTATTGAAGCAACGCTTGCAGACCCCTCACCATAGGTGTTCCAGGATCACCCTCTTCGTCTCCATGTGGAATAGTTTTTTTTTTAAGGGCCAAATAGAATTTATTATATTAAACATGAAACAAAATGATTCACCTTTACATTCACTACCAAAATTAATCCCTCTTCTCTATATTATGCCCTATCAGATAGTAATCCTATCTCATATTCATCATGCACAACCTAGGGTTAGCATAACAATAAGAAAAAACACACCCCCTATTGAATTCAAAAGAATATAATAATCATTTCCACAAAATTAGCTTAATTGACATCAAAATATCCAAAGCCTCTACCGCAGCCTTGTAAAAAACAATGGAGTTCCTAGATATCCATATACACCAACAGGCAGAACACATATCTGTATTTCTTTTTTCGCTTACCAACTACCCATTCACTGGATGTAAGAAAGAGTTGAGTCAATTCTCCCAGAAGTGGTGATTGTATTCCCACCCAACTCAGCAGTTTGTACCACATCCATTGAGCAAGTGGGCACGATAAAAAGAGATGATTTCGGTTCTCGGCACTATTCTTACAAAACACACATAATGAGTCATTTAACTGATTACCTACTCCTTGCCTCAATAGATTATCCATGATAGGTAGCTTGTCTGCTAGCAGCCTCCTAGATATCCATATACACCAACAGCCAGAACACATACCTGTATTTCTTCTTTCGCTTACCAACTACCCATTCACTGGATGTAAGAAAGAGTTGAGTAAATTTTCCCGGAAGTGGTGATTGTATTCCCACCCAACTCAGCATTTTGTACCACATCCGTTGAGCAAGTGGGCACACAATAAAAAAAAGATGATTTCGATTATCGGCACTATTCTTACAAAACACACATAATGAGTCATTTAACTTATTACCTACTTCTCGCCTCAATAGATTATCCATGATAGGTAACTTGTCTGCTAGCAGCCTCCAAGAAAATGCAATCACCTTAAATGGTAACTTGTCTTTCCACATTCTACGCAGCACCTGTGGTTTGACATCTATGAATCTCGGGGAATTCCTTTCCCCTCTCAATATCATGTATGCATCTGCCATTGAAAACTCCCCTCTCGTAGCTAGGTTCCACATCCATTTATCCGTAGTTGATCCCTTAGTTTCACATTCTGCAACAAGGCTTCCAAATCCTGTAACAACTCTACCTACCACTCAAACAATTCCCTCCACCACATCAATTTCCACCTGGTGATGCACCCACTACACCCCATTTTTCCTACATTGATATACACTTATCTTTCATTATTCTATACAACCTGGAAAACCTTGTACTTATCGCCCCACCACCTATCCAAACTTGTCCCCAAAACAAAGTATCCTCTCCACTTCCTACCTTCTTGTTACAGTATTAATAAACCACCCAGGTGATTTCACCTTCAGTTCATCTATATCCCAAATGTCCTTCTGCCACTTAGAGGTGTTGGAAAATGTTCTAGGCCTCTCTATATATTTTTGAAAATCCCCATATCTACTTCTCAACAACGGGCCCTATATAGCTTTTGTGTCTGTTAATATTCTCCACCTCCATTTTTCCTACATTGATATACACTTATCTTTCATTATTCCATACAACCTGGAAAACCTTGTACTTATCGCCCCACCACCTATCCAAACTTGTCCCCAAAACAAAGTATCCTCTCCACTTCCTACCTTCTTGTTACAGTATTAATAAACCACCCAGGTGATTTCACCTTCAGTTCATCTATATCCCAAATGTCCTTCTGCCACTTAGAGGTGTTGGAAAATGTTCTAGGCCTCTCTATATATTTTTGAAAATCCCCATATCTACTTCTCAACAACGGGCCCTATATAGCTTTTGTGTCTGTTAATATTCTCCACCTCCATTTTTCCAGCAGATTCAACCTTCTTCCTTTGGTCGACACACCTTCTCCCAACTTAACCATGCAATTTTGGATTGTTGCTCATTCCCTCCCCACAAGAAAGAGCGTTACATTCACGTCAGAGCATTAAACACCTTTTTCGGTGCCTTATAAAAGGAGAAGAAATAAAGCGGAAGGCTCGACAATAGTGAGTTCATTAACACCAATCTCTCTGCAAAAGACATATTGGTAGCCTTCCATCCTATTAATCATTTTTCAAATTGTTCAATGACTAGCCTCCACACTTCTACCTCCCTTGGATTTGCTCCCACTGGCACCCCCAAGAATTTAAAAGGCGGTGAGCATACAGAACAACTCAACACATTACTCACAACACTCCTAAATGCCTTATCCACATCTAAACCATAAAATTGACTCTTGTTGAAATTTACCTTCAATCCCGATATCATCTCAAAGCCTTGCAAAATTGCCTTTAAATACCACACTGTTTGCATATTTTCTTCTCCCATCATGTCTTGCTTCTCCCATCATGATCACATCATGTTGCATATGTTGTTGCTCCACCTTTTCCACCTGCACCCAAACATCATCCTATTCATCATATACTCTAAAAAATTCTAGTTTATCGAGTCATATGCCTTTTCAAATTCCACTTTAAAAAGAAAACAGGATTTTTTACAATAATTTGCCCAGCCCACCACCACCCCATCCAGAATTGATCTTCCCGGTAAAAAGGTTGCCTGACTACTAGATATTAATTCCCCCAAAACTTAAGCCTCAATGACAACAATTTAGATATGATCGTATACATACTCGATATTAAAGAAATGGGCCTATACTGAGCTAGCTTCGAAGGGCAAGCCACCTTCGGAATAAGGGTGATAAAAGATGAACTTACCCCTGTAGGTAGACTTCCTGACTGATGAAATTCTTGCACCGTCTTCACTACATCTTCCCTTATAACTTCCAATAGTGTTTATAAAAATTCATTCCAAATCGGGCCCGAACTTCTCCCGCTTTCACATGCCCATACCGCCTATTATATATCTTTTAGTGAAAAAGGCTCCTCCAAGCAAGTTCTCTGTTGTTCTGATAGTTGTTTAAAATGAGCCCCATCCATGACTAGTCGCACCATCTCCTTTTCCTAAAAGAAGTCGGAAAAATAATGGAGTACAACACTCTCCACCCACCCATCCTCTAACTAGATTGCCAAAATAGAGTTCGCATAACATCTCGCTTTGAAACAATTATGGAAGCATTTAGTATTATTATCTCCATTTAACACTCATTTTACCCGAGATTTTTGCAACATCGAGTGTTCCATCAGCCTTGTTCACCCTAGTACTCTGACAGTGTGGCTTGTCTCGAAATGGAAATCATTTGTGCCCCTTCCACTATCTGTTGATCGGCTAGTTCCAGTTCTTGTACCTTCTCTGCCAAAAACTTGTCGTCTTTCTTCCCTACCTCTACAATCTATTTTTTAATCTCCCCCTTTAAACCTTTTAGCTTCACTGTCATCTAATACATCTTCCACTCTAGGCTTTGTGATGAGTTCCAAAATTCTTTAACCAGATCCCCAAAAGTAGGGTCCTACAACCAATAGTCGAAAAAACTTAAACGGTTCCGGTCCCCATCTCTGCTTGTTATCTCCTGTGTATATCCAACATGTTCAAAGAATTCCCTGGTCTTTACCTTTGAGTTATAATTCCCTAATCCTCCACCAATTTCGGAGAGAAAAAAAATTTGTCTAACAAGTTTATCAAAGATGCTTCTCCATCTTCCAAAATTCATGTCATTCATTTTCCAATAAGTGGGATATCCACAAGTCCCATCTACTGTATGAAAAATTTGAAGTTTGACATCTTTGCTCTTGAGTGATAGTTCGACCTCCCTTTAACCTCCTGCCTATCCAAGACCGCATTGAAATCACCACCAACTACCTATTTGACTCTTGTAAAACCTCTCCTAGTCATTATCAAATCATCTCATACCTTTCTTTTCTCTTCCACCGAACATGGGGCATACATATTTACCATACAGATAACTTCACTTGAGCTTCCACTTGTAAACCCCACTCCCAGGAAACCTTGCCCTTGAATTTTCCATCTAACTTCCCACAAGCCTTTCTTCCAAATTGTTACGCACCCTCCACTTAATCACATTGATGAAAGGACTCGCCACTCACATTCTGTGTTTTCCCAAACCTCCTTTATCTCTCATTCATTCAAGTGATTACATTTAGTCTCCTGGAAGAAACAAGTATCAATTTTCTGCTCAGTCAGTTTCTTTCTTATTCTCCTCCTCTTCACCCAATCCCACACCCCTCGCACATTTAATGATAAAATCTTCATTTACCTAACTTGTGATGACCGCCTTTCCCTCCTTTCATTCTCTGCCTTATCCCTTTCTTCCATCGTTTTTAGCTCTGATAGATATGCTTCCTCGAATTATCTTCCATTAATTCCTACATTCTTCATTGCTTCCCACATTTTAGCAAGCTCATCTACTCCGTCATTCTTACTTAAATTTGCATCATCCTTACCTATAAACATTCCATTTCTTGCCAGCTCCCTTCCATCCATACTATGTCTGTGCGCTTGCCTCCAAACAGTGAGTCTCACCATATACTTGTTCCTGTACAACTGTCACACCAAGATCATGATGATCATTCATGTGGTTCTCATTGACAGCTCCACATTCTCAATAAGCTTCTCATGTGCTTCAATACTCACACCAATCTCTTGACTTTTTTCTGCCCTTAGCCTATTCTCTATGCATGGCATACGCTGCCATTGATTTTAACCTCCTTTTTTTGCACAACATCTGCGTGTAATTTAGGATTCAGACTAGGAGTATAGCGTACTCCACGTGTCCATAGACATTGTCCTATCATCAGCCTTGCGGAACTCTCCCATAGTGCTAACAAGTTGCATGAAACATTTGTCTCCCCATGCATTTAGTGGAATCCCTATGCATCTTACCGAAGCTAATCTATTCCCACAGACTATGGATGAGATCCACTTAGTCACACTCGAAAATATTGACACACTCCTTGGTCTTCATTTTCCCATAGATCAATGACTCTTTCAAATGGAAGTCTTGTTATTAAGACAAGCTCGAGGATGTACATCGTCGAATCTGCCTGAGAGGGAAACAAAAAAGCACGTGCAATGATAGTGCCATAGAATAGACTAATTGACGATGCTTAACCAACACTTTCTCTACACACTATCTTTGTACATCTTTTTAAAATAGTATATTGTAAATTTGTAAGACCTCAAACTCAAATTTACGACAATTGTTCGTAATTATTATCTCCTATCTTTTTGTGAAATATAAAATAGATATTTTGATTGTCACTTGTATAAAAAATGATTTAAATGTATCCTTATCTTTTACAAAATTATTCTTAATTATAACTGAATTTTCAAATTCAGTAAATAGAAGAAAAAATACATTTATAGCTAAGGATAAGTCTTTGAGTATAAAGCATTATGGAAACCTATTTTGTTCCTTCATATACACACACAATATAAATGTACCCGATAGATGTATCAATGAAGAGAGATGAAAAGAATCAAAGTCAATAAAAATATTTGTAAATTGCGTGTTTCATTTTGTTAGGAGTAATTAGGAAAAGTATAATGAAGGATAAAATTAATATTATTGAATATTAACTCATTTTATTAATATTATGAATTAGATAATACCATTCTTTACAAAATACTTGTCGGAGTAATTTATATAATTTAGATGGACTTTTAGAAAATTATTGAGGACATTTTTATTGAACATTCACATTGTAGGTTTTAAAAAATATCATTTTAACATCTATTACAATAGTGTGATTATCCACCTAAATGTGGGAAACGTGTTAAAAGATAATGTAAAATTATATTTAAATATAAATTTATATACTAAATTAAATTATTTATTTTTACAGCGTCAAAATTTTGGATGAAGATGCGCGCCGGTAATATCCATTATATAAAGAAAATCTAATCAAAACTAAAATGTACTGATTGTCATGTATATAATATTGATATTACGATTATATGATTGAAGGGAGTGATTTAGTGAGGTTATTTTTAATATGCAGATGCAGTGATGAAGCAAACCCCACATGTGACTTGACCTATTAAAAAAAAAAAGAACGTATATGTGACCTTTAAATCCAACCTTAAAACCATGCAAACAACATATCACATTGAATCACCTATAGAGTAGACTGAAGCAACCTATAACATGGATAACAAAACAAAGAACTGTGCGGGCATTGAGAGGAAAAACAAATTGAATTTAATTATCTTAATGGTTAGGTGTAAGTGCAATAAAGTAGTTCGGAACCAAACAGAGAAAGCTTCTACTTTCCAATGTGAGTCATGTAAGCATCACAGTGACATTAAGAGTTGCAAAGCTTCATTTCTTCTTTCTATATGTATTATATCTGCAGTGCAAGAGTTCATTCACACAGTAATTTCTATATTCTTTGTTTCTTGTTAATAATTCATAATGTCCTCGGTTCTCCGAATTGAAGACATTTTGACGGATATTATTCTCCGTTTGCCAGTGAGACCATGAGTGAGGTTCAAATGCGTCTCAAAACAATTGCGTGTTCACGCTTTATTGATCGAGACCTCACTTTTCACCGTTTCCATTATTTATCGTTCCTCGCCCTTACTCCCACACACTCCCACCCACGTCCCAGATTGAGCATTTTCCCTCTCAAATCTTCTGCGCCAACAACTCTACTCTCAAGACTATTAGTTTTCTTAATTGTCCAATATTGGTCCTTAATATACAATCATGCAACGGTTTGCTACTTACATGGAACAAATTTTAAGACAGATTTTGATTGTTTTTCACCCTCATCTTCTTATTACTTTGTATGTAACCCAATCACAAAAAATTTTGCACAATTTGATGATTCACCCTCTATGATCAACTATACTGATAATTCATTCTACTTTCTTCAGTTTGATCCTCTTACGTCCTCCCATTTTAGAATTGTGAGGGTTCGCGAGTTCACCTAATGTGAATTCAGGGATGCCACCAACTTTGATGTGTTGAATTTTGACTTGGATCTACCGACTGCTTCACGTTGTAAGTATTTAATGAATGTGTTTTCCTCTGAAACAAGATGCTGGAGTGATGATGTCATTTTTACAATTCTACCATTTATTACTATAGATTTAGGTATATATTGCAAAGGTTCTATAAATTGGTATCACGCTGAAAGTAACTACTGTTTATACTTTGATGTGGTAATAAAATTCATATTCATTTTGTTTACGATGCCGGAATACATATACATTCAAGCCAGATAATAAAATTGAGTTTGTTGGGTATTTTGGTGAGTCAAGGGGCCATTTGCATATGATTTTAATGCCTCTAGCAGAAAATTTGTTTGATGTTTGGGAATTGAAGGAACATTATTTTGGTTGGCTACTTCGCTTCCACATCGATATTCAATCTGTGGAAGATTTTATTTTTCCGAAAATGAAAAAGGATTTGGAAAAATGGTATAAGTTGTTTGAGACGTCGTGCCTTGTTCGTTGAGCAAGGGAAGAACAAATAAAAATTAAGTATTAAGTAGGGTTGTAATTTAAATAATTATTGGAAAACTATTTAAATTATATAAAAGTGAGAGTAACTATTTAAAAAAATTAAAACAAATTAGCAAGTTAAATTATCATAATTTGAATAAATTATGAAAAAAATAAAAATGAAAACTTTCGCGAATGTTTAAAATAATGAAATTGAAAAGGACAAATAATTAATTTTAAAAGGACAATGAAATATGAGAAAAATAAAACAATAAAAATGAATTTTAAAAGGGACAAAGAAATATATAAATTATTAAAAATTCTAATGTCTCTAAGGAATGGACTAGTGTTTAAAATAATAAAAAATCATAACAAAATTGTTGAAGTAATATATTATATAAATATTTAAGAATAAACAGCTCTAATTCTGATTGAAGTTATTTTGTGGATATTATTATTTAGGGTAAAAGATCATTTTAGTTCTGGTAAAATGAACTAAATATTAAATAATCCCTAAGAAATTTTCCTGTTGTTTTCCTCCTATATGATTTAAAATATATTTTTACCAATCTGGTCAGTAACGAAGTTAGTAATGATGCCAAACTGAATGATGACTTCACATGTAGATCTTCACCACAAACTTCACATGTAGATTTTACAGTTAAAATTGATTTTTTTAAAAGAAAAATTAATTAATTTCTGAAAATAAAGAAAACCTATAAATAAATATTTCTTTTAATTTAAAATGTAAAATAATTATATTTTATTTATCCTCTACACCCATTAATTTTTTTTTTTTGTTAGCAGTTCCTTAAGATATATCCGTCTTGTTTTTTCAAGTAACAATCTATTTTGTCTCCCTCTCTTGTTGGTTTCACGTTAATTATCAGCACAAGTCTTGTTGCTTTCTTTTGCCTATAAATACTGCACTCATGAGCAGTGAATAATACACATTCTTAGCACAAAACATTGCACTATCTTCTACAAAATTTCTTACATTTTACCTACAAAGAACATTGGTGTTCAGAAGGTTTAGGTATCCTTTACTGAAACTTCATCGATCCATCGGATTGTTTTATCTTGGAAGAGGATTGGATTACTAGTTCATATTGATTTATCGAGAGTTGCTGTTTCTTAGGAGAGGAGTGGGTTACTAGTTCTTACTGTCTATAAAGTGGAGAAGTTTTCTCTTTTTAAGTATAGCACTCTGTAGGTTACTCTATGTGTTTATTTAGTAATAGTTTTATAAAATTATTTTCAGTATTTTAGTATTTAAACTAAAAATTTTATTGGATAATATTTTTTGAAAATAGTTTTTGAAAACAAATCTGGTTTTTTAGGTTTTAAAAACTAAAAAACAGGAACAATTAAAAGTAGTTTTATTTTTTAATTTTCTATTTTTATTTTGAAAACTCAAAATACAATAAGAATATGTTGTTTTTTGCTTTTCATTAATGAAATTTTAATAAATATGAACATTTTTTTCTATTTTTACATTAATTGACTTGGCTTTTTGTCAATCTTATTTTAAGACTCTTAAAGAGAAAAAGGTTCTTCTGGCTTACTGAATTGAACATTTTCTATGATATATAAACTTAATAAGAAAAAAGAATTTGAATTAACATCTACCCTAATTTGAAATAAGACCTTCTCTTTTAAATTTTTTTTTAAAATTCTCATTTCATCTTTGATTCTCTCTCGTGTCTCCCTTACATTATTTTTTCCACATTCACTCTCTCCTCACCTTTTTTTTGTCTTGTCCTCTCTCATATAGTTTAAATATCTTGTACCACTAAGCAATGTGATAAGTGATGCTTCAATATCTTGTACCACTAAGCAATGTCTTTGATAAAGATATTTTATCTCATGGACATATAAGATTTTCTGTAACAACAAAATTGTTCCTAAATTATCTCATGGGCCAGGTAGATGCTAAACACTAGGGATGGCAAATAAATCAAATTAAAATATTAATTATCAAAATTCATTGATATCAATTTTATTTTTTATGAAAACTTTATAATTAATAAAATTATTTATTATACAAATGTCGATAAAATAAAATAAAGATTTTATTTGTATTCAATATTTTCTTATAATATATTATATTAATCTACTTTTAGATCCAATTAATCTTGTAGAAACTAGTATAATTTTATTTTTAGATTTTCAAAAAAATAAATGATTTATTTGATAACACTTCTTATAAAAAATATTTAATTTTAAAAAAAATATTTTTTTAAAATATCCATGGTACCCGTAAGAGGTACCATGGATATTTCTATAGCAGGTACCTGACAAGTTTTTAACAGATAACAGGTGGTGGATTTTTGTAGCGGGTCGAGTAGTGGGTAACCACTACCCGTGCCCGCCCTGACCCATTGCCATTCCTACTAAACACGAGTTAAGAGTTTGTTAATTGTTAGAAATGGTCCATTAGATGTTAGACATCAGTTAGAAGCATCAGATGAGTATGTCTAGACTACAATTGATTATTAGACAGGTCAGGTAGACATCCAAAAACAGTTGAGTTAAAGTCATTCAATCATATTGTCATGTTATAATAATTAGTTGTAGCATAAGTATGGATGCTTGTTTGATAACTCTACTGATTTGAAGTTGTATTAGTTGTGACATATTTATATTTAATTGAATATTTGTTTTAGTAAACCTTACAAATTGCATTGTAAGTTTTTTATATTTTTTACTGTAATGATCGTGTTTTACATGGGAGCAGATGACAGTTGTGATGTGGAGGGCCAAATTTCTCAAGATTAAAAGAAGTTGAGATTGTTTGGAAGATTGTTATGTTATAGTTTTGTCATATCCTATGGCATTTTGTGTACTTGTATATATGTTAGAAGTCATCATAGGATTGAGCTATATTTAATAATAATATAACCCTTTAATGTATTTGTGATTAGGCATGGCAATCAAACCCGTACCTGCGGGTAACTGCTTGTACCTACCTCGAGTTTAATGGGGAATACGCGGGTTGACCAGGTTCGGGTTCGGGTAATACCCGGTTAGAAAAAATGGTGACGAGGACAGGTATTGTGATACCCGCCCTGTACCTGTCCGTAATACATATATTTACTATAATTCCCATATATTGATAGGTTGTCTTATTGTTTTATCTTAGGATAGTATAGTAAATTCATATAGAAGTTAAAAATAGAAAGCAAAGGGATGGGTATCAGTGTATGACTCGTAAGAGTAAGAGTGACTGAGTGCATTTGGACTCTGAATTTTGAGCATTGCTATATTGGTAGATCTAGGGTTTACTCATTGTCGAGTTGTTCTCTGTTGCTGACTTGGTCTTTCTTTGCTGCCGACTTGGTAGATCTAGGGCTTACTCTTTGTTACCTTCTCTTTCACGGGTAATGAACTAATGTCATTGAACCTTTTGCTATCTTTGATTAAACAAAAAATATTTGTTGTAATGGGCGGAAGAGGGTATTTGTTAGAAAAATTACAAGTCACTTGAATTCTCCCAAAGCTAAATTTACATAGTACTTTGGTTGTTTACATAATGTCTACCTAGCTCATTTCTTGATTTTTGTGTTTTATGCAGTAATAGGTAATGCTAAGTCAAATATGCATTTGGAGGCAGAGTTACTCTAAGTTTTGACAGAAATCGATGTGGAATAGAGAAATTTATTTGTTCGAAGTAAAAGTTTGAATGGATCCTTATGCATGATAGTGCTTGAAACCAGAAGATTAAATTTTCATATACTTTCACATATTTAAGTGTTATTAACATGCTTAAAATATCGCATAGGTGAAGAATACAAAAGGTGGAGTATAACCAGCTTCGAAATCAGTTGAAATAATCTTTAACTCAAATGAGTCACCAATTGCTGGGCTTGGGCCCAAGAGTGTTGCTATTCAAAAGAATAGGAGATTGTCTCTTGAGGAAAGCATTCTTGTCAAACATAACACAAATCCAGCCCCCAATAATCAGATCTCATGAGGTATTTATGTTTTATCTCAAATTCAATCTGTGATAAAGATTTTTCTTTTAGATTTTAATTGCCTAGAAGCATATACATTATGAATACAGTATTTAAAAACACATATTTAACACACTATTTATCAATAATTCTGTCTCTTGGTTTTGCATTTCAATAAATCCAATTTAAAAGTGTTCAAAAAGGTATGTTACTAACCCTTCCCATTTTTACAATTAAGAGATATTAGTCTCTCAACATCCGCATAAAAGGGATAATTTCTATACTACCCTCGGTAAATCAATTGGCAAACTGTTATAACATAGCCTTAATGATTATATTAACATGTGTGTAGATTAAAAATTGCATTTAAAAATTTGGATAATTAATAATAAAATTCAAAACTTGTTTAAAATTAGATTAATTTTAAGGACTAATATAACAAAGCATTATATTTGAGTAATAAAAAATTATAATTTATCGTATATATTTTCTTATCAAATGCTTCTGTATACACGTATACATAACCAACTTCTCCCAATAATTTAATGTATATTTTTCTTTTACCCTGCAAAATATAGGCCATACAATTGGGCCAAGTTTCTTGTCCATAGAAAGCGAAGCAATTTCAAGAAATTAAATGTGGAAAACATTCAGATTTATCATTTTAAGATAGCTTAGACGATAATAACTTAGCAATGCCTTTTAGCTTATATGACATTGTCCTATTTATGTTGCTAAAATTAGTAGTGTTCATTATTTTGTATGCTAGGACTTAGAGCATGTAATAAAAGAAAAAAAAAATCAATAACGTTTACCATGTTGATCTCAAAAATTTTAATCACATTCATCCTTTAATTTATTGTTTGTCATTTTTTTTTCTATCACATAAAATGCTTCTGATCCCTTTTTAACAGTATTGCATGATGCTTATTGTTAATTTTTGTTGATTGTAGGTGTTCTTCATATTCACTCTCTACGACACTTTAAATCATAAGTTAAAGGTGAGGTCAATATTAGGTTCTAAATATGGATTTTTTCTATTTTATAGTATCCTTAGGGACCAACAAATAAATATATGGAATTCATTACTCAATATTGTAACATTGAAAAACAAATTATTTTAAGGATGCTTTTTTTTCCTAATTTCCTTGTTTATCTCTTTTTGGAAATCAAGTATAATGGATAAAATTGTCACAAATTTGACGTTAGTTATAGTGGCATTAGTATGTTTTTGCAATGTGTTCCCTGATACATTGACAAGACTATTTCTTATCTCTTTTAAATGATATTATTTTTCCATTTGTAATATATATTCATTTCTTCTAATATGTTGGGGATGCATGATGATTTGGATTTTTCATTAAATGATGATACAGGATGATCCTTTGGAATTTTCTGTGCGAAGTTGCCAAAAGATGGCAGAGAATTAGTTGTAGGAAGTAGTGATGACTCTATATATGTGTATGATCTTGAAGCAAATCTTACTTCGAATTTCAGCACACATGGTATTGTTACCAGGCATAAATACTACTATGTTTGTTTAGCTTCATATGCTTTTTGCCTATTGTTTTATGTCTATTGGTTTATACAATTTTGATGCAAAAGGAATTAAAGTTCATGATTACATAATATAATTGGAGTTTATACAAGCTATATAGAATTAATTGTGCATAACTTGAAGGGGTATATATTATGTGTGATAGATTGCTGAATTGAATATGAACCACTTCATCTATTGGCCGTGCCTGTGAAATTTTATTTGAGATTGCCTGCCATTGATGTATTTGTAAATAGAAGTTGCATTGTATGCTACATTGAGAACATGACTAGATTTTCATATCTTATGGAGGAGTCTTTATTCCTAGATTCATTTTGAGCTCACAATGGTAAGTTTTATAAAAATGTCCAAGCCAAAAAACACGAATGTGATTAGGTTTAGTTTTTCTTTTCATTTTTATGTAAAAATTATTTAATTATTATGCTAAAGTACGATGGTTCAAAAATATTAATTCGTAGAGGTTCTTCTAACATTTGGTTTTCATTTTATGTTACAGTCTGATGTAAACATAGCATGTTTTGTTGATGTCTCGGACATTAAGTTTTATTTCTCTTGAATTTTTCATGCAATCACTTTAACTATTGTGCGCGTATCTATTTTTATTTTTCTATCTGTACTTTTGTTATTATAACTTGTGAAATTAACACTTTTTTTTTCCATTTCAAAGCCTTCTTTTGAGTACTGTGTAACATCATGGTAAGATTAAGGCCAATACATGACAAGTTTGGTTTTGTTTTCATGGCAATGTGTCGTGCACCTAAATGATTTCTTTCATTAACAACCATCAGATAGGACGATGTCATCAACAGAAGATCATGGTGGTTCAAGTTGCACCTTTATACAAATTCATAACCATTATTTGCATATGTTTTAGATCTTAAAAAGTAAACAGAAACAATTTATAGTGATTTTATATTATTACTCTAGTTTTTGTTATCATTGATAATTAAGGAATAAAATTTCACTTTTAAGCATGTACTTGTTGATATAATATAGTGATTAGTTAAGGATGTGGTTATAAAAGGATTTTTATTGTTTACATGTTGAATAATTTTATAGCTAGGCTTTTTACCTACGGTTGATGTAGAAGGTATTAATTTATGACTTTTACCTACAGTTTGTGACTATAGCGATAGGTTAGTGGCCTTTACCTACAATTGGAGGATGTAGGTATAAGTTTATGTTTTTACCTATAGACACTTTAGTTGCAGGTAAATCTTTTAGTGACACGTAATTAACTGTCATTGTACACCTCCTAAAAGTTGACAGACAAAGTGTCCGTAGGTCAAAGTCTATTGTATTTTTACCTACAGATTTTGGACTTTTACCTACAATAATTGCCCACAGGCATAAGTCATTGTTCTTATAGAGAATATTTATTGAATATCCACAACCTTGTAGAATACAGTAAAGTATATTTAGAAAATAACAGAGTCTAGATGCATTTATTTATTTATTTATTTGTGTCTGTATTAGAATAGCACTCATCTTATTATCCACAATCCCATTTTTGTAGTCTGCACTATGCATTGCAATATAGGATTGGTAACTATGATTTTATCCATCCAATTTGATCTTAGTCCATATTCATCCAAGCCATCCATTTGCTACCTAAGCATCTATAAAGCAGATTACTCTGATATTAAGCCCAATTTAGTACAACCAATTCTAAATATTCAGAATCTTCTTTAGAGGAGTTGGTATTTGACTTTGGAATGGATAAGTTGTCCTTACTAAGGTCTTATCAAATAATCCATCTTGATCCAATGAATAAGAAAAAAGGGTGAATAAAAAAAAGTGTCTAAATAAATTTTGGCCAGAAAAAAAGCTATAAGTTAAAATTTTTAAGAACCAATGTCATCGTCATAGTTTAATAGTAATAGTATTTAATATTCTTAGTAGCGTCTTTAAGAAGCTTCTTGTATTCTATATATACCAATATATTCTGCATATTATAAAAAATGTGTGTCTTATTATTGATTTGCTAATTCAGGTACACATATCAGTTACTTTAATGATGTACGAGTAAAAACTTTGATTTAGGATTTAGAAGCAATTCCCTAGTTGAAAGCCTAATTGTTGAAACTAAAGATCCCATTCCTCTATCATCTGTGCTGAAGCAATTGGCTATAGTTGTTGAGTAAGTTGTAATTGTATTTGCAAATATTTTTCCTTCTGTTGTATCTTTTCCTGCTACTTTACTTGAAGTCTTGAACTACTCTAACATTCGATTCTGCGTTGTTGCATTCTATGTCTCTGGTTGCTAAAATCTTTATTTAGCACATATTTGTTGAGGGCAAGTTTTATAGTTCAGTGTGACTATTGCGCAGAACAGGTTAGGAGAAAATTTTGTAACTTTCTGCATATTACATTCTAGTAGGACATTTTGTGATTAGGTTAGGAGATAAGTTGCAACTAGGAACCT
This sequence comes from Psophocarpus tetragonolobus, assembly GCA_037954015.1. Taxonomy (NCBI): domain Eukaryota; kingdom Viridiplantae; phylum Streptophyta; class Magnoliopsida; order Fabales; family Fabaceae; genus Psophocarpus; species Psophocarpus tetragonolobus. Next base: position 47,202,098 of record CM075690.1, on the reverse strand, counting down.
TAATTAAAGAAGGTTCATTACTTCATATGCGATATTGTGCACATATCCTTAATTTAATAATTAAAGAAGGATTAGGGGTTGTGAAGGAAGGGGTAAAAAAAATCCTAGATATTGTAGCTTATTGGTATGCAACACCTAAAAGGGTGGAAAAATTTTAGGAAATAGCTAGACAATTGTGAATTTCTTGCACAAAAAAATTGGCTTTAGATTGTCCAACCAGATGGAATTCAACTTTCAAGATGCTTGGCATTGCTATATCTTATGATCAAGTTAGTAAGATTCATCAATTGTATTATGATTTGGTTTTTGAATATCAAATAAAGAAGAATGAAAACTTTAGTAGTGGGGCTTTATCATCTGATGTGAATAAGAGGTCTACTCATCTATTGAGTGAATTTGAACAATTCATGGCTGCTAAAAAGAGATCAAGAACTTCATATATGAAAATAGAGTTGGATCATTACTTGGAGGAAGATGTTTATCTATTACTAATGATTTTGATATCTTAATGTGGTTGAAGTTGAATGGGGTGAAATATCCTCTACAAGCAATTGCAAGGGATTTATTAGCAATTTTAATCTCTACAGTTGCTTTAGAATCTGCATTTGGTATTAGTTGTAAAATGTTAAGCCCCATCATAGTAGACTTCATCATACTACTTTAGAGGCTTTGATGTGTGCTAGATGCTGGTTATGGAATGCAGAGAAAACAGGTCAAGTTTTGAATTTTTAATATATTATCTATTTTTAATTGTTGATACTTTAACTTTCTTAGCATTTTACTTATTACTTTATATTTCATAATTGTAGGTTCTAAAGCAATTGTTTAGTAACACCACTAATCATCAATCCACCTATTTTCAAATAAATAAAAAATTAGAAATAAAAAAATTTAATTTTTTAAAACAAGAAAAATAAATATACCATCATAATCAGATTCAATTTCATTCATTACAGTATAAAGGATTAGGGGTTGTGAAGGAAGGGGTAGAAAAAATCCGAGATAGTGTACCTTATTGGTATGCAACACCTAAAAGGGTGGAAAAATTTGAGGAAATAGCTAGACAATTGTGAATCTCTTGCACAAAAGAATTGGCTTTAGATTGTCCAACCAGATGGAATTCAACTTTCAAGATGCTTGGCATTGCTATATCTTATGATCAAGTTAGTGGGATTCGTCAATTGTGTTATGATTTGGTTTTTGAATATCAAATAAAGAAGAATGAAAACTTTAGTAGTGTGGCTTTATCATCTGATGTGAATAAGAGGTCTACTCATCTATTCAATGAATTTGAACAATTCATAGCTGCTAAAAAGAAATCAAGAACTTCATATATGAAAATAGAGTTGGATCATTACTTGGAGGAAGATTTTTATCTATTACTAATGATTTTGATATCTTAATGTGGTGGAAATTGAATGGGGTGAAATATCCAACCTACAAGCAATTGCAAGGGATTTATTAGCAATTCTAATCTCTACAGTTGCTTTAGAATCTGCATTTGGTATTAGTTGTAAAATGTTAAGCCCCATCATAGTAGACTTCATCATACTACTTTAGAGACTTTGATGTGTGCTAGATGCTGGTTATGGAATGCAGGGAAAGCAAGTCAAGTTTTAAATTTTTAATATATTATCTATTTTTAATTGGTTGATACTTTAACTTTCTTAGCATTTTACTTATTACTTTATATTTCATAATTGTAGGTTCTAAAGCAATTGAAGGAGCAACTACTGTAATGAATGAAATTGAATCTGATGATGATGGTATATTTATTTTTCTTGTTTTAAAAAATAAAATTTTTTTTATTTCTAATTTTTTATTTATTTGAAAATAGGTGGATTGATGATTAGTGGTGTTACCCAACAATTGCAAGATTAGTATTTCATTTCTCCCGTTATATGGTAAATTCAATTCTCTAATTAAATTTATTTTGCTAATATAATTTCATAATCTTATACTTTCCAATTTTGTAAATATTGAGCCTTAGAATTTTGGTTTCTTGAACAGGGACACCGTGATAATTTGGAGAAATCATTCATGAAGTTTTAGAAGAAAAATATGTCATTTATTATTTTTTTTAGAAAAGACTTAGACTCAGTTCATCATTATTATGACTGTAACATTATGGATTATGATCTAATGTATGAACTACTTTAGTTCTAGTTATTTTGCTTCAGTATTAATTTTGGTTCAATATTACGTGTTCTTGTTACGTTATAAAAAAATTTAGTAAAAAAATTCACAAATGATATTTAGTGAGAGAAAATAATACAGAAAATATAGATATGCACTAAGAAAAGAGAAATTATTTATTATGTTTTATTTTGCAAATAGAAGTTTCAAAAAGACCGCTTCAACATCATGAGTTTTTTTTTTTTGTGAATACAAATCTAAATGGTATTGTGGGTTTGAGTTTGGGTTTGGGTTCGGGTTTGATAAAAACAGAGAAAAAAAACCATTAATTTGTAACACTTTAACGAGTTCGGTTCGGGGTGGGGATACCCGGTAAAACTCGGGGATGGGGATGGGGTCCCTAAATGGCTACCTACTGGGGATTGGGGGACGGGTTCGGGGACAACTATGGGGGTTGGGGACAGAGAACATAATACTCGTCCCCGTCCCGCCTTGTTGCCATCCTTATTTGTGATGTTATGAATTCTATAAGCTAGTGTTATGGTAGAAAAATGACTAAATAGCTTGTTAGTATGTTTTCATGAGGTGGAATTATGAAGTTGGTGTATGTTTTAGGATTCTACAAAGCCTCACTAGGCAATAGTTGTCGCCTAATGCAAATTTATCACTGCCTGAGGATTTTGTAACCTTGCGTTGAGTGAAGGATAGGTCTCGCTCAGTGCAAAGTTTTGTCTACAGGTATTTTCGAGGGGTTTTTCCTAGCGACATGTCTTGTTTAGTGACATTTCTCCACTAGTAAGCTATAACCCAGGCTTCTCGATGGGGGACAGTGCTCGCTAGGTGAGTTGTTCAAGATGTGTTAAATTTTAACCTTGATAAAAGTGTTAAAGTTTAGTATATAATTTATAGTTAAATTATACTGAAAGGATTAATGAATGGTATTTTTATATTAGTTTTCTTAGGTCGTTAAAATTATGGTATCAAAGCAGTTTTGTCCTAAAATAGATATGTGGGAATAGGTTTATCATGTTTCTAATTATGTACTTTTGATATTGTGTGTGTAGTGTTGGATTCTAGTGTTCTCCTCTAACTATAATATAATTATGTTATAGGATGACACCTAAACCACTGACACCTCTTGCTCAACTGTTATCTTACTTAGTTATAATGGCTCACTCTATAGAGGTTATGGCAGCTGCAATTCAATAGCAGAGTGATGATTATAACCAACAAATTGGGATAGAGGTTGAGACCGGTTGAATTGTAGTGTTATAGACTCCAGGATTGACGATTTGGATAGTACCAAAGATGGCATTACACAAGCACATGAAATGCTTTCTGCACCTACTATAAAATTGGTTTGGGCCGTTGGGAGACGCAATACTAACTATACCCCTCTATGTTGACTTGGAATAGAGCCCAACATCCCAACAAGATAAAGCTCACCTACTAAACATACACCCTAAACTAACTAAAGGCATCTCTATGAGCTAGACTAAGGAAACTTGGCCTAAAATATAATCCACAAATTATTTACAAGGGAACTAATCAAGAACTATGGCCTATGATCTTCACTTCAAGCAAGAGCTGGAGTCTAGCATGCTCCTTCCTAGCCATCTCTTCCTCTATCCTCCTTGCCATGTCCCTAATGATAAGACCCCTAGTAGGTAGGATTGCATTATATCCTCTCCCTTGAGAAGGATTTAACCTCAAATTCGAAGCCTCATCTACTTCCTCATCAGCACCTACAATAAGGGATAAATCACAAACATTAAATATAGTGTTGACTCCATAATCCTCGGAAAGGTCTAACTTATATGCATTATTGTTCTCCCTCTCAAGGAATTGGAACCCTCTAGGGCTAAGTGATGCAATCCTACCTGGCATACATCATGGCTAGGAGGATTCAAGGAAGGCATGGCATGGATGAAAGCTCATTGAAGATTGGAAGCCATAGTCTTCAATTTTAGTTTGTAAATATTTTATTTTAATTAGCTAAATAGGAGCCTTTTTTTAATTCCTTTAAGGCCACATAAATTCGATCATATTCTTTTTAGTTTAGAAGGTATAAGTGTCTTTCGTTAAAAAGGAGGAGTAAGCTTAGAATGTGTAAGTCAAGACATGATTTTTAGCCCATTCAATTTAGGAGATGCTAATTGCACCAATGGGGGATGAACGTAGGTGCCTCACTTAAGTCCCACATTTCCTAGAAAAGTGTGCCCAAGCTCTCCCATGGGGCTATATATACTCATTCCCCCTCATTGTAAATTTCACCTTTGAAGTTGAATGAAAATAGTCTCTTTGTGAGCACATTCTTAGTAAAAGGTCTTGAGGATCCTCTCTCTTGAGGAATCTCTTCTTAGTTGGTTTTTATCAAGGGTTCCTTCCCTTGTAGCAAACCTAATCACATTGGCTTATCTCTCTTTGAGGGTGGCGCCCCACCTCCATTTTCTTTCCCCTCCATCACCCATTTCATGGTGCTTGGAACCTTAAGGAGAAAGATCAAGGGGAGTGCAAAAGCTTTTTGCATCATTTGGTATCAAAGGCAACTCCATGAGATTCTTTTCTAGTCTTAATTTTCTTTAATTTTTTCCAGGTTTTTTTCTTAGTGTTCTTGCTGTCTTCTTTATTTTTTTCCAGCCTTTGATTCTTGTCATTTAATTTCTTTTTTGTCTTGTTAGTTTATGTTTTAGTAGTTTTCATTTTATGCAATTTACTTCCTAGTCTTTATTGCTTTCTAGATTCAATTTATCTTGTTCTTTTCCCTTGAATCTTTATATGTTTCCTATAGGAATTTTTCTTTAATTTTCTGCCCAGCCTTTTATTTCTTTTTTGTTTATGTGCAAATCCTAAGAAGGTCATTGTAATGACTTCACAAATTTTGTGAAGGAAGCCATACATTGTGGTCTTGATATTTGGATGCACATTGTCTTCTTGTTTGAGTTTTTAATTCTATTTTTCTGCACCTATTATTCTGTTTTTCCAGCCCTTTGTTCTCTACTTTGGGTGCATATTTCTGGCTATTTTGAGTCATTTAATTTCAGTTTTTAATCTTTCAAGTTATGTCTTAGTTGGTCATGTTATAGTCCTTTTATTCTCTCTTAATTCTACATAGTTTTGCCTTTTATTTTTACCATAAAAAAAGTGTGTTTTTCTCTTGGAATTGAGCATCAAAGGGGTCATGCCTCTTCATCTTGTGTCCTTGAGTCCCACATTCTTTAGATCATAGCATGTTTCAAAAAAATATTTTGTCAAAATTTGCTCAATTATTCCAAAAGTCATTTTTTTTGTTGTTGTGTTAGTAGTTTAAAGTTTTGTGCTAGTCTTTGGTGAACTGCTTTTGCTGGCTATTTTTGGATCATTTGGGCATGTATTTGAGCTATAATCCTTGAGAAATTAAGTTGGCCTAAGCTCATTAAGTATCTCATTTAGTGCCTTCTTTGTTCACCTAAATTTACTAGGGCATCTTGAAATACTTTGCTTTCTTTGGTTTGCACTTTTTGATTCAATTTTGTGGTTGTCCATCTATTTTAATTCAAGCACCTATCCTCATTACACTCCTTATCATATTTTTGTTAGAATTTTGTTAAGAGGTGTAGCAAAAGTATTTTAAAAAAAGAAATCAAAACAAGTAAAAAAAAGTGGTAGAAAAAGTGTTAAAAAGAAAAAAAAAACATAAAAATTTTTGTGCACCTCAAGTTGCTTCAATTTGTTTAAAGGAGTGTTTAAAATTCATGAATCTTTCTTGAAATACTTTGTCTATGATTCAGCCATAACCATTAAAAATTGTGAAAATCATTGATCATTTTTGTTGTGTCTTTTTATTTTTTAGTCCATTCTAATCTGGACCAATTCTAGGTTTTATTGTGTCCTTACTTTCTTTCTACACCTTTTATTTTTTCTTGTCCTTACTGGCTTTCTTTGAGTTTGTTTAAATAAATTATTTTCATTTGGATGTGTACCTATTCTTATTAGTGCTTTCCTTGTTTTTGTTCTTTCAAAATCTTGCTTCCCTTGGTACTTGTTGGGCATTACTTTCTCGGTTAGGTGGCCATTTGTTGAAACTTCCATAATGGTAGCATCCTTAGGAAGTGTTGATTTAAGCCAAGGAAGAGAAAAATTGAAGAGGAGGCCAAGACTTGAGTGAAACACTTGGTGAGGAGCATTGGAAGAAGGAGCATTCAAAAATTCTTTTAGTTTCTTGTATTTTTAAATTGAGTGTATTTTCTTAAAGGCCTTTTTAATTAGAGGTGTTGGATGCCCATAAGGGTCACCTCTTTTGTGTGTAATAAATCTTAGTTTCTCGTTTTAGTGTGGATAAGGAATTGGTACCCCTTATTCATACTTAGAAGCAAGTTAGAATCCTTTAGCTTTACTTTAAATTTCTTTATTTGCTTTCAACGTTTAGGAAAGTGCTTAAGTCACTTTTAGTTGAGAAAACTTCAAAAAGAGAAGAGTGTTTCTTGCATTTTACTTAGTTCCATAGGCCTTGCACTTTTAAATTTCATCATACACATCTAAAAGTGTCAAGAATATTAATAAAAGTATGGAAGATAAAAGAGAAAAAGAATGGGAGGAATATATGAAAAGATTAAAAAGAGAAAATGAAGAGTATAAAAAAGAGAGAAAAGAAAGAGAGGAGAAAAGACAAAAAGAAAGAAAAGAATATAGGAGATAAAGAGAAGAGAAGGAACGAATAAGACAAGAGATAAAAGAGCAAGAGAAAATAGAAAAAGAAGAGAGGGACCAAAGATAAAGAGAAGAAAGAGAAAAAGAGAGACAAGAGAGAAGGGAAAATGAAAAGATAGAAAGAGAAGCAAGAGAAAAAGAAAAAGAAGAGAGAAGAGAAAAAGAAAAAAGAGAGAAAGAAAGAGAAAAAGAAGAAAACAAAAGAAAAAAAGTTAGAGAGAAAAGAGAGAAGAGAAAGGAGAAGAAGGAATTGGAAAAGAGAGAAAAAGAACAAAAGGAGTTAGAAAGAATATAAGAAAAGAAGATACAAAGAGAGAGAGACGCCTATAAGAGCTCTTATGATAACATTTACACATGTTATAGAGACTTAGAAGAGCCTAGAATAATCCATGACATTCATGCTTCTTCTAATAAGAAGGAAAACCTAAGAGGCATCCTAAGAAAAAGACAAACCCTTCTATAATTAAACCCAAAGAAGAGTCATCCAAAAGAAAGCATATTGAGAGAAAACCCTTGAGTATGAGTGACACCCCTACCACTAGTTTGAACAGTCATTCTCTAAGTCCTCAATGTTTTAAGTGTTTAGAAAAAGGGCACATTGTTTTGTTTTGCCCCAAAATAAAAAAGACTTTAAGGGGAACATAAAATGAAAAGGGTACTCATTCATGTGATGATCTCTTCAAAGTGAAACAACGTCTTGGAAGCCATCCTTGTAAGGAAACCCAAACACAAAGAGAGAATGTTTTTCAAAAAAGATGCAAAATTTTGGGCAAAAATTGTTCTCTCATTGTGGATGGTGGATCATGTTGTAATTGTTATAGCACAAGGGTGGTGGAAAAACTATCACTTGCTACTACTCCTCATCCTTCACCTTATTCTTTGCATGGACTTAATTATGAAGATGGTGTAGTAGTAAGAGAGCAAGTAGAGATTAGCTTCTCCATAGGGAAGTATCGCGACAAAGTGTTATGTGATGTAGTCCCTATGGAAGCTAGTCACATGTTGTTGGGAAGGCCATGGCAACATGATAAGGAAACTTTGCACAATGGCCTCACTAATAAAATCACTCTTTTTCAAAAGGGAAAAAGATTACCTTGCTTCCTCTTACCCCTACCGAGGTTATGGAGGATAAAAGGATCATGAAGCGTAAGAGAGAGAGGGATAAAAATGAAAATAAGGTTGTTGGTAGGAAAACCGAGTCTAAGGAAGATTTGCCTTTGCCTTCAAAGGAGGTTCTCCATATAGAAAAATCTTCCTGCCAACTCTTACAAAAAGAACAAGTTGAATTTGAGGATGTGCCTATACCTTTTGAGCACCTTGATCCACACCCTCAAGTCCAACTTTATGAGTGCTCCATTACACTTAGACTAGTCTTACCTACTATTTCAAAACCTTTGAGGCTAGTATCTAGTGCAATAGAAGGAGGATGGGGAGCTGCTGTGTGAAGGAACATGCACACTAAAATCTTTTCACACCTTAATGCCAAACTCCACTAGCCCATTCCTAAGAGGCCTCCTTATAGACCTCGCACTCCCCCCAAAACCACTTGTCTGCATATACTTACTGCTTTTCTTATTTTCTTGCAGACTTTGAAAAAAAGAAGAAATGTCTCAGGATTTGAGGTCAAATCCTCTCTAAGGGGGAGGAGATGATGCAATCCTACCTAGCATGCATCATGGCTAGGAGGATTCAAGGAAGGCATGGCATGGATGCAAGCTCATTGAAGATTGGAAGCCATAGTCTTCACTTTTAGCTTGTAAGTATTTTATTTTAATTAACTAAATAGGAGCCTTTTTTTAATTCCTTTAAGGCCATGTATATTCTGCCATATTCTTTTTAGTTTAGAAGGTATAGGTGTCTTTAGTTAAAAAGGAGGAGTAAGCTTAGAATGCGTACATAAGTCAAGACATGATTTTGGGCTAGCCCATTCAATTTAGGAGATGCTAATTGCACCAATGGGGGGGTGAACTTAGGTGCCTCACTTAAGTCCCACATTACCTAGAAAAGGGTGCCCAAGCTCTCCCATGGGGCTATATATACTCATTCCCCCGTATTGTAAATTTCACCTTTGAAGTTGAATGAAAATAGTCTCTTTGTGAACACATTCTTAGTAAAAGGTCTTGAGGATCCTCTCTCTTGAGGAATCTCTTCCTAATTGGTTTTTATCAAGAGTCCCTTCCCTTTTGGCAAACGTAAACATTTTGGCTTATCTCTTTTTGAGAGTGGCACCCCACCACCATTTTCTTTCCCCTCCATCATCCATTTCATGGTGCTTGGAACCTCAAGGAGAAAGATCAAGGGGATTGCAAAAGCTTTTTGCATCGCTAAGCTTAGACTTCCTCTTAGAAGGAAAGTGATCCTTTCTTAGGCGAAGCCAAACCCATTCCCCTTCCTCGAAGAATACTTTTTTCTTCCCTTTATTTCTAGATGAACCATATCCCTTAGATTGGTTCTAAATGTTGGATTTTACCCTCTCATGTAATTTTTTAACAAACTTGTCCCTAGATTCCCCATCTTTATGGAAAGATTGGGAATTAGGGAGAGGCAACAAGTCCAAAAGAGTGAGAGGATTAAATCCATAAACAACCTTAAAATGGGAGTGTTTCATGGTCTAATGAACCACCCTATTGTATGTAAATTCAATATGGAGAAGGTACATATCACAAGACTTGTGGTTACTTTTTAAGATTGCCCTCAACATAGTGGATAGAGATCTATTCACCACTTTGGTTTGCTCATCCATTCCTAGCCTTGCCCAAAGAGTTCTCCATAAATGGCTAAGGAACTTAGCATCTCTATCAAACACTATGGTTGAGGGTATCTTATGCAAGCGAACAACCTCTCTAAAGAACAATTTTGTGATGCAACTCACATCATCTACTTTGTGGTAAGGGGTGAAATTGACCCACTACTAGTAAGATGGAGTTTACACCTTGTTGGGTTCTTGGGAGCCTAAGGACAAAGTTTATGCTAATGTCTACCCAAGGTGTAGAAGAAGTGGGTAAAAGTGTGTAGAGTCCATGAGACGTCACTCAAGATTTTGCTTCCAAGAAAGCTAAGCAACTCAAGCAATATTTTTGGACATCCTTTTTCATATGAGGCCAAAAGAAATTTTCTTTTAAAAGTAGCAATGCTTTATCAATTCTAAAATGCCCCATGAGACCACCTTCATGGCTATTTCTTGTCACCAGTTTCCTAATTGATCCTTGGGATACACAAAGTTTTCTGTCTTTTTACAGGTGCCCCTCATAGAGGTAATGACCATCTTTGGCTTTGGAAGAGGAGGCAGTATAAATGATCCTCAAGTCTTGGTCAGAGGGATACAATTCCCTAATGTCACCAAACCCCAAAATTTGAGCACTATGGATGGTAAAGAGAGAGTGTCTCCTAGACAAAGCATCGACCACCATATTTGTATTTCATGTTTTGTATTTGGTGATGTCTTAAGAAATTCAAATCATTTAGCATGCCTCTTATTCAACTTTCCCTGTCCCCTCAAATACTTAAGTAACTCATGGTCACTAGGGTAACATGTCTTGTCCTGACTGGCTTTTTTCTTTTTGCCCTAAGTAATCACAAAAGAGGTATGATATTTGATTATTCACAGCCACTTGTTCGAGGGAAGCTTCTGTCAAGCGCAACAGGTCATCGACAAATGCCAAATAAGATAATTGAGGCCCTTCTCTCGAATATTTGATTATTTTGACTGACTTTCAAAGTTTCTAATACACTACGAGATTTATTATGTAGAAATGTTGTACAAGGCAGAGAATAAAAATAAATGGGGAGATGGGGTCTTCGTGACGTACACCCTTAGACAGTTGAAAAGATTCCAAGGCCTCCTTATTCCATAAAACCCTCAATTTTGGAGATCTCATGCATTGCCAAACAACATTTATCAAAAAATTTATGAATCCAATATCAATCACTATATTTTTAACAAATTTCCAATTGATCCTATCATAGGCCTTTTAAAGCAATTTCTACAACCATACAACCCTTATGACCCTTTTTTTTTCATGGAATGAATTACCTTATGTGTAATGACTATGTTGTCATTGCTTCTTCTTTGATTAGGGTTGATCAATTTCGCCATCATGGCAAGAGCCTTTATGATAGTCTTGTATGACTTGTTACAAAGGCTTATTGGCCTCAATTACTTTAGGGATGTAACAACCTTCATTTTTTATGAGGGTTATCAGTGTGGAATTAATCTACTTGATCTTACTAGGGTTGTAAAGGCCTTTTCAATCATGTTGTAAAAGGATTCACCTACAACGTTCCAATTTGCTTTATAGAAATCAACCTAAAAGTCATCTTCCTCTAGCGCCTTGAAGTTCCCCATGGAGAATAATGCCTTCCATTTCTCTCCTCTCAATCTCAAATCTGCTCCATCAAAACCCTAATAATGGAATAAGTGAGCTCTAGTCAAAAGAAGAGGGTGAAACACACTGCAATATGAAGGGAATTTCGGCCTAAGCTCACCCCTAGGAAGCCTTCTACCCCAAAATGTCTTGCTCAAGGCTCTCCAGCTAAAACAAGTGAATACTCTCATGATTGGTTCTCATCCTAAGAATAGCAAGACCGGTTCAATGAAAGCTATGCAAGTAGGGAGTGATTTCGCCTAAGGTATTCATCTTTTCCTGGCTTACTGAGAATGGATTCAACTTTCATGATGACCTAGAGTTCCAAGGGTTGTCAAAATTCTCACAACTCAAAGGAAAGTTTTACCCTGATCTATTCAGAATCTTCTACTCTCATCTAAGGCTAGATGATTATGGGAACTTGGTTTTTGAAGTAAAAAAGAAGAAGATTGTTCTGACTGAGGAGATGTTTTTGACTATTGGTGGGGTTGCTAATGTTGGAATAAGTGCTAGTGTGGATGACCTCAAACAGAATGGGGTCAATTACAAGAAGATGGAGGTCTTTAAATCTATGCTAGTCAAACCTGATGCTTGGGAATCAGGTATAAGTGGAAGAAGAGATTTGGAAAAGAAGAGTGTGCTTAATACTGGAGGAATAAAGGTTGATGATAGACTGCTACACTACTCCATTGCTTGGATACGGGCTGCATGAGGGAGCAATTATGCTCAAATTCTAGAAGAGGACATGATCTTAATGTATGCCATTAAGAACAACATCAAGGTCAACTGGGTAGATGTCATCAAGGACAACATGCTGAAAACTCGTCGTCTGGATGAGTACAAATGTCTTTATGCAATCTTTATTTCTAAAGCCCTGGATAAATTTGGTGTTGACACCTCTAATGAGGCAAGGGAGTTTACAAGAGATGTTCACTTTGTCAAAGACTGTGCTCTGAATATGATGAAGCTAATTAAAACCGATGAAGGATGGCTAACAAAGGAAGAACTTCAAGCTAAGGATGAAGATGAGTCGGTGGAACCAAAGGTGCTAACTCTTTTTGAAGACATGATCCTGAAACAAATGGGGGAATTACAAGTTTTACAAGAGAGGGAGTTTTAAGAGATAAAAAACTCCCTAGAATCAATGTTGGAGAGGCTGGATTTGTTGGATATCCCCTACCCCGGTTCATAGGATTAGGACGTGTCTGTGCATCTTGATTTTAGGCTTAGCCATCTTAGGAATTACATTCTCTCAACCTTTTACATGTTTCTTTTTAGAATTTATTGGTACCTTAATTAAGCTTGTACTCTTAATTAATTGTGCTTGAATGTAATATCATATTTATCATTAATGAAAGCTTAATTCTTGGGTCTGAATTTGTGTATTGGCTGATTGCTTTATTAATTTACTGCCTACAAAATTGAATTTTATTTGAGCTAACTTGAACCATGTTTGATAAGGAACATAGGTAGCTATGTATTTTATATTTGCAGGTACATGAAAATTCAAATTCTGCAATTTTTTTTTTGGTTTCTTGGTTCATTATGCAACATTTTTCTACATAATTTTGCAGAATATGTTAAGTGCAGAATGTATACTACACTGGTTAAAGTTTCTTCCTTATGAAACTTTCCTTCCTAGCTATCTCTTTATCCCTAACATATCATTTTTATTATATGCATCTTTTCTATTTCACCTTTTTGTTTGAAGTGCCAAAAGGGGGAGAACACTTGTACAACCTTTGTAGAAGATATGGTGAAGCCATATAGGGAAAAGACTTGCTCTAGTCATTGTTACATTTCTTAAGCTTTGATTCAAGAGCATAGAGCTATGGTACAAGAAGAATGAAGCTCAGCCTAAGAGAGGCTTGAAGAGTGGTTTGACTCATCAAAACCAAAAAGAGGGAGATTGTTGGAACCAAAGGAACTCAGTGAAGACTTGTGGAGTTTTGGTTTTGCTTTTCTCTCTTTGTTTTTGCTCTTAAATTAATTTTATGGTACCAAACACGTTTATAGGTATGGTACTTGTAATGTGTGTTTTAGATAGGCTTGAGAATATGTTCGGGATAGTTTTGGATAGATTACATAGGCTGGGTTGTGCTGGAAAAGCTTCAAAAATGGATTTTTAGGTGCGGTAATCGATTACCTATAAATGGTAATCAATTACCCTACGAGAATTTTTTAGAACTGAAATTGATGCTCTCTGTGGTAATTGATTACTTGATTTCAGTAATCCATTACTCTCAAGAACAAGCACTTCGGTCTAGTTTTGTGCAAGATATCAGGTAATCAAGTGTGTAATTGATTACCCTGCATAAAAACTTATATAAAAGCATTTTGAAAATAGATTTAACAACTTTTGAACAGTCCAATCAAGTGCTTGCTTCTCACATACGATTTCTAAAAATTCTCTCCAAGATTCATACCTATTTTTTATGGTTTGAAAGTACTTCCAATTTAAGATTCAAGGAAGAGACTCCATTGAGTTCTAATATTTCTTTTTGGGTATTCTTCACATCAGGTGATATTGTTTTGTACCCTATCTATGTTTTTGCACTAGGTTTACAATCTCTTGAGGTGTTGTTGAGATTGTGGGAAAATCTTGCAGTGGGGTGTTGCAAGTGAGGCATTGTGAGTGACAGGGTGTCACGGTGTAGCAAACTCTTGTAATGTACAAGAGGAAACCTCCTATTTTGTGATTTAAATCTTTCGGGAATTAAAATTTGTATGTGTGGTGTGCATGTACTGAGATTTTAGTGGATAGAAGATTAGTGGAAGCCTAAGTCTATAAACTAGATGTAGGTCTGTTGGACAGAACCAGTATAAATCACTGTGAAAATCTCTCTTCCTTATAGTTTTTAAATTTAGTCTTTATTGGATTCTTGGAGCACTAACATCTTGGTTTTTGCAGCTGAATCTGATTCATTACAATTTCTTGCTGCAAATCAAAATCTTGATTTATAATTACTTGACTTTAAATTTGGGTCTTTAACCCATATTTTGGGTGGTTTGATTTTTTACTCTTTCTACTCCTTTCTTTTGATTCTGAACTATTTGATTAAACATTTTTGGTAAGTTTCTCAGCTACTTTATTTTGAAATCATAATTGAAGGAATTGAATTGATTAGTGCTTTTCTTAAAGGGTTGAATTCCTGAAAACCCATGTTTTGTAAAAGAAGGTAGATTTTGAAAATTTCAAAAAGGGACTGTTTTTGAAAATACTCTGATACTGTTGAATAGAAACTTTGAAAAAAATTTGGTGAATCTATTCAACCCCCCTTCTAGATTCCCCCTTGGGACCAATAATTGGTATCAGGGCAGGATCTTGAGAAATATTCAAGATTTTATCGATCCATTTTTTAAAATGTCAGGGAATCAAATACCTTTTAGTGAAGGTGCCTTCATTAATAGACCACCATTATTCATTGGTGAAAACTATGCTTTTTGGAAAGTTAGAATGAGCATCTTTATGGAGTCTGTAAATAGAGGCATCTGGCAAGCTGTTGTAACCGACTATAAAATTCCTACATATATGGTTGAAAATCAAATAGTTGAAAGACCATATGAGTTTTGGACTATTGATGAATTAAAACGTGCTGAGAATGATTCAAAAGCCTTAAATATTATACATTCTGCCTTGAATAGTGATGAGTTTTGCAGGGTGTCATCATGCAATACAGCTAAGGAAGTGTGGGATCTAATCCAAGTCACCCATGAAGGTACATCTGAAATAAGATGGGCCAAGAAGAACACCTTGATCTAAGAGTATGAAATGTTCCGCATGAATCAAGGTGAAACTATCATGGATGTACAGGAAAATTTACACACATAATCAATCATCTGAAGAGACTTGGAAAGTTGTTTGAGGGACAAGAGTTGAATGTAAAGATACTCAAATCTCTCAACTGAAAACCCACCGTCACAGCAATCACTGAATCAAAGAACTTAGCGACCATGAAAAATGTTGAACTCTTTAGAAAGCTCAAACAGTATGAGATGGATATGGCTAGGATGGAAAAAGAAGGACAGAAGGAAAAGAAAGGCAAAGGATTAGTACTCAGAGTTCATGATCAATCGAGTGATAATGAAGGCACTAAGAGTGAATCTTCACAATCTAAGGACATGAGTCTCATGGTAAGGAAGTTCAAAATATTCATGAAGAAGAAGAACTACAAAGAAAAGTTCCCAAGTGGTAGAAAGTAGTCAAGGAAGAGGAATACAACTCCTCCAAAGTTCACTTGCTTTGAATGTGGTAAGACAGGTTACATGAAAGCTGATTGTCATTCCAGAAAGCAGAATAGTGAAGAGCCTAGATCAAAATTCAAAAAGAATAAGAAGAAGAAGGCTTACATTGCTTGGGAAGACAATGCCTCCACCACTTCCTCAAGTGAAAGTGAAAGTGAGAAAGAAGCTAATCTCTGCTTGATGACTAAAGCCAAAGCAAAAAAAAGGCAAGTGATTATGACTCTGACTCTTCTTATGATTTTGGTTATGATCAACTCCAAGAATTTTTTATTGAAACACATGGTGAGGCTAAAATATTAAGCCGCCTCAATTTTGGCCTTAAAAAGTAGATCAAGGAACATGAAGCTAGCATAAATGACTTGCAAAAAGAAATGGAAGTTTTAAAAGATGAAAATTTGAAATTAAAACCCATTTCTAATTGCAATCATGCTTCATCCTCCACTTGTGCTAATTGTAAAGTACTTGAAGCTAAAGTGGATTATCTTACAAAAGCACTTTCTAAGTTCAATAGGGGAAGAGCTAACCTTGATGGTCTTTTGGGAAAGCAACATGGCATTTTTTTAAAAGTTGGTTTTGATACCAGGATACCACTAAGAAAAAGGCTTTCAAAAAGACTTTAAATTCTAGGAAATCTTATAGACCTTATGTCTCTTGTTATTACTGTTTTCATAAAGGACATACTACATATAATTGCCTTATCAGAAGTATTGGTGTTCCTAATAGGAAATATGTATAGGTTCCCAAAGGATCCAAAATTGTTACTAATCCAAATGGACCCAACTCCATTTGGGTATCAAAATACGCAATTAACTTGTTTTGCAGGTGTGCCTTAAAGGAAATAAGTCCTTGTGGTACCTGGACAGTAGATACTCAAGTTATATGACAGGAGATAGAAGCAAGTTCATTTCCCTACAACCAAAAAACAGGTGGTTTTGTCACTTATGGAGACAATAATAAAGGTCAAATCCTTGTTATTGGAAGCATTGGTAATAAAGATTCTATTTAGATTGATGATGTTTTACTTATTGATGATCTAAAATTCAATCTGCTTAGTACAACTCAATTGTGTGACAGGAATTTTAAAATCAAGTTTGATCATGAGTGTTGTACTATTAGTGATACATCAAATCATATTTTGTTTGTTGGCATGAGAATGAATAACATCTATGTACTTGACATTGACCATTCTGCATCAAACATAATATGCTTATCTTCTAGGGATGATTTATCATCACTTTGGCATAGACGCATTGCACATATTAATTTGGGTCAATTGAATAGACTTGCATCCAAAAATATTTTTGTAGGCCTACCTAACTTAAAGTTCTCTATAGATGACCTTTGTGATGCATGTCAAAAGGGAAAGCAGTCTAGAAAATCCTTTAAATCCATTAGTTCGGTTTCTACATCTAGACCACTTGAGCTTTTGCACATGGATCTATTTGGTCCTTCCAGGACTGTAAGTATAGGTGGAAACTTATATGGGTTAGTTATTGATGATGATTCTAGATTCACATGGGTAGCTTTCTTTTTTGTTAAAAATAATGAATTCTGTGCTTTTCTCAAAATTGCCAAAAGGATCCAAAATGAAAAAAGATTTGAAAATTAAATCCCTAAGAAGTGACAATTTAAAATAAGGAGTTTGAAAAATTTTGTGAAGAGCATGACATTGATCACAATTTTTCTGCTTCTAGAACACCACAATAGAATGGGGTGGTGGAAACGAAGAGCAGATCTCTGATTTTATTAGTTAGATCAATGCTAAATGAGAATTCTATGCCCAAGTATTTTTCGGTTGATGTTGTAAGCATTGCATGTTATGTTCTTAACAAAATTCTAGTTCATCCTCTTTTGAAATTGACACCATATGAATTGTTCAAGGGTAGAAAACCCAATATCTCTCATCTGAGGGTATTTGGCTATAAATATTTTGTTCTAAACAATAAGGATAATCTTGGCAAGTTTGATGCAAAAGCGGACGAGCAGTATTTCTAGGATACTCTGCATGTAGTAAAGCATATAGAGTTTTCAATAAAAGATCCTTGAGTGTTTAGGAATCAGTTCATGTTGTATTTGATGAATCTAACCCCCAGAAAAAGGGAGTTTCCTTGGTGAAAGATGATGATACAGGTACAGGTGAAAAGTCAAAAGGTTCCATCAACTTGGAGGAAAAGGAAGTCTCAAATGAAGTTGAAACTTAACCTTTACCTAAAGAATGGAGGAAAATGAAGTCTCAAATGAAGTTGACAACATACTTGGTGATATTGAGAAGGGAGTTACTACTAGACATTCTCTAAATCTTTTTTGTGAACATACGCCTTTTTTTTCTCAAACTGAACCATCTTATGTTGATGATGCTTTAAATGATGAATTTTGGTTGTTAGTCATGCATGATGAACTGAATCAAATTAAAAGAAATGATGTTTGGCAACTAGTTCCATATACAACCTGTATAAATGTCATAGGAACTAAATGGGTGTTTAGAAACAAACTAGATGAAACAGGAACCCTAACTAGAAATAAGGCTAGATTAGTAGCGAAGGGCTATAATCAACACGAAGGTATAGATTTTGGTGAAACATATGTTCCAGTAGCTAGAATAGAAGTTTTTAGGCTCCTTCTGGCTTTTGCATGTGTGTTTGACTTTAAGCTATATCAAATGGATGTGAAAAGTGCCTTTTTAAATGGTTTCCTTGATGAAGAAGTGTTGTTTCACAACCTCTTGGTTTTGTAGATCACAAGTTTCTTCACCACGTTTATAAGCTTAAGAAATCCCTTTATGGTCTTAAGCAAGTTCCTAGGGAATGGTATGAAAGCTTAAGTAAATTTCTCTTGTATCAAAACTTTCAAAAAGGAAAGGTAGACAAAACCTTATTCATTATGAGATCTTCTAAAGATGTACTGTTGGTTCAGGTATACGTAGATGATATTATATTTGGTTCTACTAACACAAATCTCTGTGAGGGATTTGTTTCCAAAATGCAGGGGGAGTTTCATATGTCCATGATGGTGCTTTACTTAAAGGGTTGAATTCTTAAAAACCCATTTTTTATAAAAGAAGGTAGATTTTGAAAATTTCAAAAAAAGGTTGTTTCTGAAAATACTCTGATACTGTTGAATAGAAACTTTGAAAAATAATTTGGTGAATCTATTCAACCCCCCCTTCTAGATTCCCCCATGGGTCCAACAAGCAAATACTTAGGAATATCTTTGATCAGTAAACTAAATCTCTATGCCCCTTCCACTGAACAATTCCAAGTTGTAAAATTCAATTAATAAAGAAATGTAGAGGGTGTCTTAGAAAGGTCATTATCTTCATTATCTTGAGTAGGGAAGATTCCTTCTGAGTCACTTTTAGATGCCATTGACACATCTATAATTCCACTGGTGTCCTAGGTTGGGTTATCCAATTTCGTGCATTTGGCATCCATACCAAGTGAAATAGTTTAGGAACCTCCTTCCAACCAGATGCGATCACCCTCATCACCATCCTTTTGGCTTCCATTCATATCGTGAACCTTTGTGCTAAATGTTAATGGTGCCTGCTCTTTTCTCACCGTGAAAGGAAACCCAAACACAACTTACTCTCTAGTTGTTGGTATTGCCGTATTAATTCAAGCTCTTCCTAAGTGTTGATACTCATACTCATCTCAATATTTTCTTGCTTTTCTTCATGCGTTCGGTTGTCTATCTCAAAACCCATGAGTACAGACATGCCATTTTAGTGAGCCTTGCTTGATGCCACCGTGTTGCCTATTCTCATGCGATTTTGCTATGTCTTTTTCATAGAGTTTGTGTGAGATTTCAAGAGTTTTCCACTTGTTTGTTCATTCTTCTCTCTCAGAAAATTTCCTATGATAGCTACATTGTGTGGGTTGCTAGTTCCCTATTGGTTTTCTACATGAATTTGGGTCATGATTCACTATTGCTGCTACATGTGAATTCTTGAGATGTGTCATCTGCATGTCGCTCGTTGTGGTATTGTAGAGGGCTGAAACTAGAGCCACCTATATCAGCATTCACTTCCACCTATCTAGACTTATGCATTCTTTCTCGCTTTGGTATTGTAGAATGAGACGTTCTTTGGCTTGCTTCCATCTGCCATGCATTGAATGCCACAACTTGATGGTTTGGGTATTCTCAAGGTTTTGCATGGTGGGTCCCACATGACTTGATGGTTTTGATCCTGAACCATGATTCTAGGCCTAGAATTCTTATCAAGGATCCAAGGGTCGTACATATATCTGAACTTGATTCCTTATTTTGCAAGTGCATATAGTACCTTCCCACTTTGTGTGACCGTTACATACTTACTTTCCATTTGTTGCTCATTAATGACGTGCATGGATTTCGTCTAATTGGAATGTTCTGTGTTCTTGGTGCATGTTGCATCTGCACTGTCAACATCCTTCACCACATAAGGTCTTGTCATGCTAGAGATTTCTTTATTGCATTGGACATCCTTGTGTCCCTATCGACTACATTTGAAGCATATTTTGTGCAATCTTTCATATTGCAATTGGATTTAGTGGCCTCAAATAGGCATGGCAATGGGGCGGGGTGGGGACGGGTATGACATTCACATCCCCATCTTCGCTTTTGAAACTCATCCCCATCCTCGTCCCCATAGCCAGTGGGTATGAGATTTATGTCCCCATCCCCATCCCTGTTCCATACTGGCAAAAAAATTATAATAATGTTTTAGTAAAAAATAATTTGTTTGAACATAATGATATTAATTGAAAAGTTATCTAATAAATGCAAAGTTTTTAATTTGTTAATTAAATGTCAAATCTTTCTCTTTTTTTAAGACAACGTTTGTAAAGGATGCCACCTCTGAGTAAGCAAGAAGGAAAAAGGAATAGAAATCATAAAAAATGGAGCAATCTTTCCTAGTTGTGAACTTGGAGAAGTACTGGACAACCTCCCCGCGATCACCCATTCAAACCCCACGATAGAACCAGGGGGAATTGAGGATCCTTCCCTGAGAAAGAAGGTTGTTCCTAAGAAGAAGAATCACGAATAGAGCCACCCATCCTGATAAACCAACTCTTTGCATCACTAATACCATTGTCACTTCACTTCTTGAAGTTGGTGGGTTGTATACTTAAGGAGCCCCAAAACCCGATCTATGTCGGGTCGGACCTACCCTTGAGCTGGACCTACCTACAAGGTTGAGTCTACCCTCAACGTGGCCAAACATCTTGGTTCGAGTAGCGCCCCCTACCTCTAAAGTGAAAGGTCCAAAATGCCCTTTTCAAATGAACCTAAACCTTAATGACCTAAACCCAAGCCTAAACAGGTAAACACTATAAATAGCAAAGGAAAAGTAAAGGTTTGACCATTGGATATTATATTACTTTCCTACTAGTATATTGTACTTTTTAGAGCATAGTCAATTCCCCTCTCACTTGAGCATCAGAGTATTTTTGTACATACCCACCTGAACCAGCTCAGAGTAGCGAATTAATTGGAGGTTCAGAAGATTGAAGGAAGATCCGAAGTGCCTTGAAAACTGGTCAATGTGTACAAGAACAGTAATTTTATATATAAAACAAGAGAAAGAATCAATAAATGAGAAATGAAACCACTAAATTAAAATATGTTATTTAGTCATTAGTAATGTCAAAAAGAATGTATTTAGAGAATACTTTGTTGATCTACTGGGCTGTTACCAACATTTATTTCATATAAAACATGTATATCTATACACATGGGCACATAATTTTGATTGATGATTTATGACAAAAATTATAATACCCAAACGCAACACTTATTATATGTAGGGTTGGCTTAAGGTTCAAGCAGCTTAAGCATATATTTTAGACTCCAATATCTTTTTCATTTTGTGAAGACCCAATAAATATTATTTAGGACTAATATACTTAAAATTAAAAAATTAACATTATATTTAAAAATAGTTTTTAGTTAAGATAGTTTAAATGACGGTTACTTTATATTGGTACTTCAAATAATATTTAATAAGTAGTAACTTTTTTTCAATAAATAATATTTTTTTATTTTTTTTAAGAATATTGTTAAATACAAAAAGAACATGAATATTTTTTTTATCTCTTAGTTTTGATATCTATCTTATTCATTTCTCTAACTACTCCCTACTGCTCCAATTCTTATTGAATCTTGTTTTTCTATTTATCATTTAATTTGATGTCATTAGCCAATACCCATTTATTTTCACTTATCTCTTATCATTGTGTCATTATGCATTTAGCAACTCGTTTTGTAGTTATCCATGTTACTAAAAATTTACAATCAAAAGGCATGTATATTCACGTGATTAAATACAACTTTTTTTATGATTTCTTTGCATGTACTTGCTGTTGCATTCATGTACTCCGCACTGCACTATTGTGAATTGATCATATAAAATTATAAGTTACAATTTTAAGAATAAATTATAAAATTATATAATTAAATAATTAAGTGGTAATGTTTAAAATAATAATCACAAATAGTTAGTCATACTTAATTATTTAAAAAAATTTCCTTTTGGAAATTTAAAATGAAAAAGTTCTAAAGTTTTTTCATCTAATTGACCTTTAAATCCAACTGTATATCCATGCAAACAACATATACTACACTGAATCACTTATATAGGAAGCTGAACCAACGTATAACAGTGTTAATAAAACGAAGAAGAATTGTGGGGGCATTGACAGACAGGGAAAACAACTTGAATTTATTACCTTAATGGGGTTGGGTGTGTACTGAAGAAGCACTGCACCATACAACTCTTTGAAGAGAAATAAGACTTCCACTTTCTCCAACAACTCATACAATTTTTCCAAATCCTTATTCATTTTCGAAAAAAATAAAAGCTTCCACAGATTGAATATCGATGTGGAAGCACAGTACCCAACCAGAGTAATCTTCCTTCAATTACCAAACATCAAACAAATTTCTTATTTTCGACTAAAGGCATTAGAATCATATGCAAATGGTTTTGTTTTTTTTTTTATCAGCTAAATAAAATTTTATTAATAACCAACAGGAAAGCATGCTCCTTTGACTCACCAAATAATAAAACGTATTCAGGCGTTGAATTACCAAGTCAAAGTACAAACAGTAGTTACTTTCATAGTGACACCAATGTATTGCACCATTGCAATATACACCTAAATCCATAGAAATAAATTTGGACAACCAACGCATTATCCTCTCACATGATGTATGCTTTCTTTTTCTTTACTTTGCTTTTCATTTTCTTATATCTACTTATTGCTTCTTAAAAAATGTAGGACATTCAGCTTGGATGTGTCTACTCTTTCCACATTCAAACCAACAGAAATTTAGTAAGGAAAATAAATTTTCTTGAAACTTTTTAAAAAATTATAATTTATTTCATTTTGATAAATAAATTTGTTGTGATAACATTAATAATTATATAATTTAATTACCAGACACTGCACTATGCGGGATTTGACCATATAAAATTATAATTTTTAATTATAAGAATAAAGTATAAAATTCTATAGTAAAATAATTAAGTTTTAATATGTAAAATAGTAATCACAAATAGTTAGGGCTTGATTGGTTTGGTTTTTTTTTTTTTAGTTTTTGAAAAGAGTTTTCAAAAATAGTTTTCAAAAACTATTTTTGGGAAGAAAAAAAAAACTTGTTTGACAAATGATATTTGAAAACTGTTTTGAAGATGTAAAAATAAAAAAAAACTTGTTAATGTTTATTAGAATTTCATTAATGAAAAACAAAAAACAACATATTATGATTGCATTTTGAGTTTTCAAAACAAAAACTGAAAACAAAACTACTTTCAACTGTTCCAGTTTTTTAGTTTTTAAAAACTAAAAAACCAGAAATGTCTTCGAAAACTGTTTTCAGAAAACACTACCCAAGTAAGTTTTTTAGTTTTTAAAAACTAAAATATTAAAAACAGTTTTATAAAACTGTTGTTAAACAAACACTTAGTTATACTTAATTATATAAAAAATTTCCTTGTGAAAATTTAAAATGAAAAAAATGTAAATTTTTTCCTTTATTTGACCTTTAAATTCAAATATAAAACTATACAGCTAACCTAACCTATAATAGGGTTAATAAAATAATATAAGATGGGTCTGATAAAAAGTTTACAATTGTTTCGGTGTGGACACCGACAACGAAAACAACTTTGAATTTATTACCTTATGGGGTTTGGTGTGTAATATCTTAACATAAAGCTCTTTGAAGACAAGGCTTCCACTTTCCTATGTTTAACATCAATTTCGAAGCATAAGTTAGACCAAGAGTCGCTTCATCTCTTTCTTTCATATGTACTATAGGTGTAGTGCAAGAGTTCACACAGTAATTCCCACATTCTTTGTGTCTTTCTCATATTTCACAATGTACCCTTTGGTTATTCTTGGAAGTGAAGACATTTTGACGGAGATTATTCTCTGTTTGCCAGTGAAACTATTAGTGTGGTTCAAATGCGTCTCAAAACAGTGGCGTGTTATCATCTGCAATCCACGCTTTATTAGTCGATACCTCACTTTTCGCTTGTTTAAGGGATGGTGCATTGTTCGTCAAGAAAGGGAAGAAGACTCGTTATTTGTGTTTAACATTGAGGATAGGGTTTTTTCCTATAATCTGATGAATGCTACATGGAGAGAATTAAGTGAATGTCGGTCGATTATCAATCCACATGATGCAAGTGATTTGCGTTATCGATTTGGGACTCACTATCGATTTGTGTTATTTCAATACAATGAGTATCTTTCTGGTCTGAGAGATATATCTTTTTAACCTTTACAAATCTAAAGATCCATCGTCATCTCTGCATACTCGTAAGTGATTTGTGAGTTTTTGTTCCATGTTTTAACTTTACAATCAATGTGTACATGTTCTTTGATCTTTTAGTACTTCTTTTTTAATTTTATTTACTTTTAATTTAACAATATTTTTTAAATAACATCTTGTTTCTTTGATTAATTTAGACATCATTTTCAACTGAAAAAGGAGTGCTCATGACTTTAGATTATCTATGTACCAGAGAATATTATATTTTAATTTAATCATAATTTGTGATATTATTTTTTAATAAGTTAAAGGTTAGTGTTCTTGGGTTTTTTTAAAAGTGAATATGGTGGAATCTGTGACTTTTCTCTCCTCTTTTTCTATAACAAACTGAATAAATTAAATGTTAGTATTGTTATTCATGAATTGACAGTTTGCAGGTGTTAACACTTTTCAGGAAGTGCACATCTAGGAATTGTTTAGGACTTGTGGTTTCTAAAGAAGACACTTTTATGTGTTTTTATTTTATTGTTCAGCATTCTGTTTATGTTAATTTTATTTATGTTTCTTCAAACTTTGGATATTTATAGTAATGTTAATTAATGTTTCTTCAAACAAAAATAGCAATTAGAAAGGAGTTACTGTGGTTGTCTGTACTGTTTTACTATAAAGCGTTATATGATTAATTGGGCTTAGGTTGATTGTAACACATTTTATCTAACGAATTTCTTTAATATATGCACATGGGTAAACAAATCTAGTCTATACACCGTAATTCACATTTACGGTAATCAAGTGAAAATTCCTTCGACCATAGGGGTCTTCATTCAACCAGAATATATAATGATGTCCTTGAATATAAATAGTTTTAAATATACAATTATTTATAAATTAGTTTTATTTTATTATACTTTTTTATAGAAATTGAATTTTAGATTATGAACTACGTTGTTTTAAGTTATTAATTATTGTTTATTCTTCAATTTAATTATTTTTTTATAAGCTAAAGAGTTTTATTTAAGCATAGATTATTGATGGAAAGCACCAAAGTTGCCTTTTACCCAAATGCATGTGACAAGAGATACATGTTTAACAATAACAAAACAATAAGCTAAATATAGCATCTCTCTAGAGTTTCCTTCCTTCCGTACATATGACAGGATCCATAGTCCACTTTCTAAATGAATGAGATATGGCTTTAGTGACATGATATCACTCACAGGTTGCCACTTGAGTTGCTTTTTGCCCAAATGCATGTGACAAGAGTTACATGTTTAACAATGACAAAACAATAAGTTAAATATAGCATCTCTCTAGAATTTCCTTGCTTCTGTACATATGACAGGATCCATAGTCCACTCTGTAAATGAATGAGATATGGCTTTAGTAACATGATATCACTCATAGGTTGCCACTTATGTTGCTTGGATGATTGATTGTATATTTGGGGGGTTTTTCATTAAAGATAGCGGTGCTCCTAGCTATCCATATCTGTCAAAACCCTATAAACCAAACATTACTCCATGACTTTTTTCTTTTCCGACTTTCCTATCAGACCCTTAAATTGATAATAATGCCTATTGACTTTATTTGGTAAGGCTGTTTATATCCCCAACCGAAGACAGAGGTACATGGGCCTATTCAACAATAACAAAATAGTTAGCTAAATATTGCATCCCTTTAGAGTTTCATTCCCATTGTAGATATGATAGAATTCATGGTCCATAATATGCTATAAATGAATAAGATATTCTATATATGATAGAATTCATGGTCCATAATATCCATATTTCTCAAAGCCTAGTAAACTAAACACTACTCCACACCTTTTTCCTTTTCTGACTTTCCTATATCAGGCCCTTAAATTGATAGTAATTCCCCTTGACTTTATTTGGTAAAGTTGTTGATATCCCCCCACCAAAGACAGATATTTTACCATACTAAATTAAAGATTGGGCTGGTAAGAAATAAGTGAGAGCCTGACTCTACCTCTTGACCACATAGGCCATAAACCTTTTTCCCTAATTGTATGATCTTTTGATTGAGCAAGTTGAGTCGAGTAGGTAATCTATCTACCACTAATTGCCAAGCCAGGACCTGGACCTTAGGAGGAATACCTTTCACCCAAGGCATTCCATGGGAATTATCTAGCTCTGAGCTTGCTCAGAAGCTAACAGTTTATACACTGATGCTACTGTGTATATTCCTAACAAATCTTAGGCCCATACCCATATGTCTTGATTCTTGTCAAATAACTGGATTGATTCCAATCGATTTTCTAGCTCTTTTAAACTAGGGGTGTTCACGTTTCGGATTCGTTCGGTTTTGTAGGAAAATGAAAACCGAACCAACTAATTTTAATTGGGTTGGTTTGGTTTTTGGGAATTATTTTCATTAACCCGAACTAATGATAATCGGGTTGACTCGGTTCAGTTTCAGGAAAAACTGATAAAAAAATAAAAAAATCAATTTTTTTCATTAAATTGTAAAAATATAATTTTATACTTGAAACTAGTCAAATCTATTAGTTTACTAAATTCATAATTTTATCATAAAATATTAAGTGTTCCGTATATACTAAATTAGTCAAATTATACTATTAAAACAATACAATATAATACAAACAACAAATTGTATATATTTAAAGTAACTCAATCCAAGCAAGTTAACAATGCAATAAAGGTTACAAACAAATTCCAGCATAGTTAAAGTTATAAAACATAAATTCCTAAAGAAAACACCGAAACAAGTTACTAAATTTACTTACTTAAAAATACAAAATAAAGATAATAATATAATGTATATACTTTTGATTGGTTCAGGTTGGATAAGAGTTTTGAAATATGAAAATTGTGAACTAAACCGAGCATGGTTGATTCTGGTCAAGTTTGTATCCGATCAAGTGAAAAAACTGAACCAAACTAATTGGTTTGGTTCGGTTCAGTTCACCAGGTTCATTGGGTTGACCTAAATCGATGAACACCCCTACTTTAAACAATCAAGCAAATAGTCGCCTTTTCCATATAGTATATTATATTCCTATTTGAGACTATGTTCTCCTAACCACCAATCCTTCCAAAACACAACATTCCTACCATCCCCTAGAATTCGACAAATATTCATAAATAACCAATCTCCTTGACTCATACCTACTCCTTCAATGAAAATTAAACCATACCACTATGCCATCAGGAGCACCTACTTTTTGTCACCTCCCAAGAACCATCTATTAACATATACTTTTCTTTCAACACTAGCACAAACTATCATTTTCAACTTGCAATCTCTACTTCTATTTGTCCAACAAGGCCAAATTAAATTTATGCATATCTCTTATCCCCAAGCCTCCATTCCCCCTACACACTCTGTCCCAAGATACCCAATGGACTTTCCTTTTCTCTTCCTTTCCACCCCAAAAAAAATTTGAGAACAAAGAGTGGAATTTAGCAATTATACCTTTAGGGCTTGATTGTTTTGATTTTGTCTTTTAGTTTTCGAAAAGAGTTTTCAAGAATAGTTTTCAAAAATTGTTTTCATAAATAAAGAAAAAAAAAACTTGTTTGACTAGTATCATTTGAAAACTATTTTGAAGGTATAAAAATGGAAAAACTTGTTCATTTTTATTAATATTTCATTAATAAAAAACATAAGACAAAATATTCTGATTGTATTTTGAGTTTTCGAAACAAAAATAGAAAACTGAAAAGCAAAACTACTTTTACCTATTCCTATTTTTTAGTACCAAAAAATTTATAAAGACATATTTAATGTTTCATAATTTTATAAGGACTAACAAAAAATTTTACCCTACATATTAATATCCACATTATAATTTCAATAAGAATTAGAGTTGTGTTGTTTTGTGTTATGTTTATAAGAGTAAGAAAAATAATGAAACATAAAGTGAGAGAAGTGTATTCATATTTTATTAAAGGCTCTATATAAAGAATAAAAATTGTATCAGATTATAATCCCTCATTTCGTGGGCATAACAGCATGAAGAAAAAGAAATACAACAGAACCAAAATTGTAATTGCTAAATTCATAATCAAGATGTAAAATGTATAAATTAACAAAATACCTAAATAGCTTTTTTTTTAAACATTTGCACTTGAATCTTCACTTCTGCATACTTCTAGTTTGGTTCAACAAATCTTCACTTCGGAAGACATTCAACAAATCTCCTCTTTTCCTAAATAGTTGCATACTCCTAGTTTGGTTCTTAAAGCTTCAAATCTTTCTTTTGAAATAGCTTTTTTTCAAACATTTGCACTTTGATCTTCACTTCTGCAATAAAATAGATTGGCTTCTCCTTCTCTTTGCACATCTCTTAAGTAAAACAACTTGATATTAAAATGCTTGCTCTTGTCATGAAAAACAAGACTATTTGAAATAGAAATAGTTGCTTGATTCATATAGAAATCAACATGTATATGTCTAAGCCAAATAGATTGATTCATAGCTATCGTGGCTACCAACAATACAAGAAAAGATACATTTTCTGATGACAAAATTTGTCACTAAACTTAAAAATTTGTCACTAGATATATTTAGCAACCATATTTGAACTAATCATGAGTCATTACTAATATGAGAGTCACTATTAAATTAGTGACAATTTTTTATACATCACAAAAAATAATACCTATTGTGACAAAAATTCGTCAATATTTTAATATATAATTGTGATAAAATTAGGATGTCACGAATGTACAAAATTATAGTGATGATTTAATTGTCACTATTAAGAATTTATAATAATATTTTTTTTCTAAATTTTAGAATAAAATTTATTACAATTGTTAATACAGTTTGAATAAAACTAATGGAATTTTTATAATAAAAATCACTAAATTTTTTAATATGGATTATCTTAATTTATTATAATTATAATTATTAATAAAATTTATTATAATTGTTAATGTTAATTTTTTCACAATTAATTAATATTTTTAATTGACATAATAATACGTGCACCGTAATCTTTAAATGTTAAAATAAATATTACTTAAAATTAATACCCATTAACTTAAAATAAAATATAAAATTAAAGTATATTAATTTTAATTTTTGTCACAATTAATTATTATATTTAATTGACATAATATACATACACCATCATTTTAAATGTTAAAATGAATATTACTTAAAATTAATACACATTAAGTTAAAATAAAATATAACGTTAAAATATAAATATCCATTATATATTCAATTGACTCTAATACGAATAATACATAACAATATTCAAAATATAAAATCTTATATATTAAATTCCTATAAAACTATTAGAATTTTACAATTTTTCGACTAAACATAGATACTCTTGAAATGACAGCATAAAGTTGTGTCTGTGTGAATTTTTTCCTGCAAATAAATATCAAATAAATAAATAAATAAATAATAAAAATAAATTCAAGTGAAAAATTAAATAACTATTACAATCTACACCTTAACAATTTAACACCATAATTACGACAATCAACTTGGTAAATAAACAAAATTTAATCCAATACTATGATTATATGTTACTTTTAAAAAAATTAAATAATATTTATAATCATTAGGGTCTCAAAGTATAAGAATTTAAATTTAAATTTAAAACTCAAGTGAACTAATTAATTTGATATCACTGTTCTTTTACGCTTTTATTTTGAGTAAAGTAAATTATTACCTTTTCATTTTATTCAAAGGAAAACTTATAATAATACCTTATAGTTTAGAAGGAATATGAGAGAATATAATGAAATAATTACAGGAGGTTCAACCTAAATAAGAGAGAAGATAACGAAATAATTAGAGGAGATTCAACCTATTTATTTACCATTCATATACATACAATTTGTAGCTTTAAACTAAGTTTAAAATTTAATTAAAATATACAATTCAATAAAAAGGCTACTTATTCTAAATTAAAAGAACTTATCAAAGATGGTCATAAAAAAGTTACAAAATAAATAAAGAATAATGTAAGGAACATACCTTCTCCAGAATCTTCCATGTGAATGTGATTTTAAATATCAATTTTACTTCAATAATAGTAACTAAATTATTTACCATTGAAGCATTCAAAAACACCTTACTCTGTTAGTAATTTCTAATGCAACCACAATTTAATGCACATGAATAATATAAATTGCAAGAATCAATGCATTTTAACAAGCATAACATAAGAAACTAAGTATAATGGAAGGTAGATTAATTATTTGAGTAGTATGTATTACAAAGTATAAAGTTTGATGCATCGAGTACATACTCACACAATACACAATGTACTTCACCTACATTTGTAACTGTAAGGGGAAAAATTCTAGAATGCAAATAATGAGTGAATAAACTTAAAAAAAAAAAAAAACAATAGCAAAGAACATGAGCATAAAAACTTGAGTGGTAAATAGTATTTTTCTGAACCATTATTGCTAATATTTCAGCCCTATTGTGATTTTCTTGTTCAAAGTTGATAGAGGACAAAAGATTCGAGAATGTGTTTTGAGATCTGCAATGGCTAATATGATTTAGAAAAGGCTTGAATTGGTGATTAAAAATAAATAAATTAAACCTTGAAATGAGATATATCAATCAAAGTCATATCCACAATTGAAACCTAATTTCGAAATAAGAAAATGGAGAATGATAAAACAACAAAGGGTAGGTTAATCACAGTCTGAAACTTTCGAAAGGAAGTTATATATCCCATATTTTTCTCTGGTTAATCTCAAAAACCAAATCACCCCACAAAGATAGTGGATCGTAACTGCTGTTTTATTTTGAGTATTTAAAAATGGGTAACTATCTATGTATTTTGAGTATTTAAAAATTGATAACCATTTATTGAAAATAAGATAAGAGCATTATTTTTATATTTTTAAATATGGATAATATTAACTATATTATTAAATTATATCAAATATATTATAATATAATAAATAATCATGTTATAATATATTAAATATATTGTTTTGAAATAAATAGTAATTATAATATATTATAATATATAAGTCAATTGTAATTTCGTAATTAGAATAATATTAACGTTACTTGACAATTTAAATCATGATGCTCTTAGACTTATTTGTTTACTTGTTTTGAACTATTAATTTCTTTTAGTATATCTTTTTTTAATTAAATTTTAATATTTTGAAATAATTATCAATAGTTAAAAAAATTGAAAAATGAATAATACACAGAAAATCTGACAAAAATTCCAAAACCACAAAGGAACCTAAGAAATGAGGATTTTTAAAGAGAAATCCCTTCTAATAAGAATGACAAACCCAAAAACAAACTAAAAAAGGTTTGAAGAATTCGGATCAGACATACCTATAATGACCAACACTAAGACTTAGGAGCAACTGATGAGATTATGTAGAATTCTATCAATCAAAAGTCAAGCAGGTAATAAGAAGGAGAATTGTGGTGAGGAAGAATAAGAAGAAGTGAAGAAGAAGAATGATAATAAAGAAGAAGAAGAAAAGAAAGAAAAGAAGAAGGAAGAAGAAAAAACGGGAGCAATGGTGTATTTAGTAAGTATTACTCACTTTTTGACCCCTTCCTAAATAGATTTCTAAAAACTTCCCAAAAACCACTGCGAACCCCTCCAATCAAGGGAACATGAATTAAGATCACACCCTCACCTAACTAAACATTATTTAAATTCAATCACATAGTATGAATACAATTATACAATCAATTACTCCTCAATCAATTCATTAATCAAATCAAAACTTAAATTTAATTTCTCTTTCTATTTATTTCACACACTTATAGTCTATTAATAAAACATGTTATTACAATAGTCATGGTGAAATGAAGTATGGAAGAAACTAGAAATTGAGGTGATAAGTGCGACTCTTGAAGGAGATAAGCCTTGATGTTTGCCACAAGAGAGGGACCTCTAATAAAAGCTAGAAGAGATGAGATCTCCTCTTGATGTAATAGCATCTCAGCCAAAAGGAGAAAACGTCACTTAGTAAAGATGTTCTCAATTTATTAAATGATCAATCTACAAAATGAGAAAATAGAAAGTCTATTTATAGAGTGTAGGAGTGGGTTAGGTAAACTAAACTATGATTAAGATTAACTAATAAATCAATTTTTTACCCTTCTTTTATCATGTTTCATGTTGTTTTTAAGGAAATAAATGCATATTTATTGGAAAAACTTACTTTAGTGTTTATTCCCACTTTAGATAGGTACTTAACAAATAGGAAGAAAAAGGGATAAAAAAATAGGCATTTATAGAATAATTGTAGAAGATTTAGGACAACACACCTATGCTAAAAAGAAACCCAAAGCCTTTATATAAATACCAAAAGATGAGAAATTAAAGGAAATAACTTTTGCTCTGACAAAGAGATAAATCTGTGACTTGAATCGATTCACAGTACTTCATATCAGTAATTCTTTCATTTATCATTGATGTAATATGTAATTTAGAGGATGGTTGGCTTTACATTGCCCATGTTCGGCTAATCCTCCTTTTCTAGGGTTGTGATGTAAACTCTTTGTAATTTCTCCTTATACTTTGTAATGATATTCAATGTTATTTAGTGATTAAATTTTTTAACTATTTTATTGTCAATATCTTAATTCTTTCAATATTCATGTTCATTGATATTTTAATTATTGATCTGTGAAACAATTATGATGCATTCCTCCCTAGCAAGGGTCCTATCACAAAGGCCATGACTAGGAGGATTGAGGAAGACATGGCAAGAGAGAAGAGAAGAAGATCTCACCTTCTCATGGAGATCAAGATGATAAAAATTAGGCCATAGTCTTCTTTTGAGTCCTTCTTGTATACATTTTTCTTTAGGAGTTTGAAGGTGTCTTTTGTGGAGTGTGTTGAGTAGTTTGGGCTTTTTTGGAGAAGGTTAGAAGTTTGGTTTTTGTGAACCACACCCCCTAAGTTAATTACACACTCTTCCAACTCACACATGAAGCATGAGAGACATGTGGGACCTCTTGGTTCCCCTCCACTTGGACGAAACTTTCTCTCTCCTCCAAGGTGGCTTCCACATGTTTTTTATGTGCTCTCATTTTTTAATTTGAATTTTGAAGATGCCATGTGGCTTCCCTCCAAAATTCAAATTCAAATTAAGAGGGGACCAAGATCTTAAAGTTAAGGGCATGCTTGGATCTTCCTAGAGATTAATCAAGTTCTAATTGGCTTTAGCTCAATTAACACTTGATTAAGCTCTCCTAATCCCCCCTAAGTTGCACGCCACTCTTCTCTACCCTTATCCCATTATTTTTTCTTATAAATAGATGTCTCCCCCTCCTATGTTCATTTTACACTTAATATTGAATACAAACTTCTTGTGAGTTCATTTGAGTGTCTTTTTTTTCTCCTTAGTTTTGAGAGCTTCTATGGCTTTTATCAAGGGCTCCTTCCTTTTTGGCAAACTTCTTCCATGGCTTATCTTACCATGAGTGGCGCCTACATCACCATTCCTTCCCTTTTCACCATTCATTTCTCCAAAGGAACCAAGCTAAAAGGTGATCTTTGGAAAGACATCAACAAGAATGCATCAAATTAGGTGTGTTTCGATACAATTAACCAAATCTATTGAGCTAACCTATCATTGATCAATAAGGAACCAATCCTAATTTGAATTCTTGTATGACCAAACTAGAAAACAATTTAGGATTAAAGTGTTTATGTAAATGACCAAACGCACAACAAATTTTACTAAGGTATCAGTAATCAATGAATAAATAGAATTGAATTACTTAGTAAATAAGGGGTAAAAATATTGTAGTTGAAATCATTCCTATCTATCTGCTGCGTTTTACTTATAGTTTGAATGATCGAGCACACATATATTACATTATTATTTTTCTTAAATTGTTCTTTTATTTTCTAAATTGAATTATTTAAGTGGTACCTCTAGTCCTTTGGGTACAATATCCAGACTTAAGTCCACTATTACTACTGTGTAGGGTATGCTTGCCATAGGGCGATCTTATTTTACTCATCATTAACCAATGGTTTACTAACTCTAGGTGAGTCAAATAAACCAATGTTGGTTCCCTTTCAAGTTCAGCCCAACTCACACACTTCTCATGCTTCTCTCATGCTCCCTATGGACGTGAAACAAGGAGACAAGTGGGGGACAAATGAGGCCATTTGTTGGTCATGCATTGTGAGTGTTAGAAGGGGTGTGAATCTAAGGAAAGGTGTAAGAATATCCAAATGGTTGTGAGATCATCCACACGACCAGTCTCTTGGACTCAAGCTCAATTCTCACACACATACATACTAACTAATGGCCCCCCTCAACAAAAATAAAATAAAACTCAAATACAAGAGCAACAAGAAATAGGTTAACTATAATAGTCAACCTTCTAAAAAAGGTAAAAACAATACTAATACAAAGAAAATCCTAAACCTAACTTATTCAATAGAATCCAAGGAGGATTCTCTTGATCCTTTCAAAGGGTTCTTAGGCATGATTACATCACTGTAGATATCAATAGAAAAATTCACAGCTAAATCTGAAGATGTTGAATGCATTGGTAAGCAATGAAGTGAACATATTATCTCAAATGGTCACAGATGACCCAAATGAATGTATGGCCAAAAAACATTGGTAAATGCATGATAAAATCCATCATTAAATCATCCCACACTTTTTTTTGTTCTATTTGACAAATTGAACATTGCTTAGCAAAGTTCTTAGCGTCGAATCTAGGCTACTAGAAGGAAGCACCAAGATGAACCAAAGCTGGTTTGAGATAAAAGTTTCTAGCTAGAAGAGGAGTGCAGTGGTACTCTTGTAGCAGCATAGAGTGTTAGTAAGATGTCGAAGGAATGACGATGCGAATAGAAGCCCATCCTGAATGATGCAGGTATATGGAGAGTCAAAATCTATCGTATAAGATTATACAATAGACTAACCTTCTAGGGTAATGAATTATTTAGGAAGTCGCTATAGCAAGCAAGGAATAGGTGTCAAAGTGATAGAGAAAAGAATAGGATCTTCAGCGATTTGTTAGGAGAGACCATATGCAACCACATTACTCTTACTAGGTTTGTATATACAATGTTAAAATTGTAACGTTGTAATTTGTATAGTCTGAGAGATTAAGTTTCTGAGACTCTACTGACTACTAATCTATGTATATATTCATGTTTTTTGCTTATAAGGTATTGACGCTATTTTTATGGCTAATTTCACAACAAATAGCTCCCTAATGTAAGTAGAGTAAGCCTGCATTTTGGGACCCATACTTTTCTTGAAGAATGCAAGCGAATGACCTTCTTGGACCAATGAAACACTAATAGTAGTAGCAGAAGTATCAGTTTCGACGGAGAAGAGCTTTTAAAAATCTAGGAGAGTAAGCACAGAAGCTTAGTTTTTCTTTTAGCTCTATAAATGCCTAGTTGGCTACAATATTCCATGTAAACTTAGTAGAGCATAACATAGGTAAAAGGAGTGGCGAGTGTGGTGTAGTGCTTAATAAATCTACCATAAAACTCAATGAGTCCTAAAACACTTTTGAGAGTAATAAGAGATCATGGCCCAAGCAAATGTAAAATTGCTTGAACTTTTATTGAATAAGGTGAAACATGACCAATAGAGATAATATGCTCCAAATAATAAATATATTTAACAACAAACACATATTTATTTAACTTAGAAAAATAAGAATTAGTTTGAAATAATTCTAGAACAAGGTGTAAGTGAACTAAATAGAATAAATGTGATGTACTGTAAATGAGAATTTCATCAAAGAAAACTAAAACAAATAATCTTAAGTAGGATCAAAATGGATACTTCATAGAGGAGTGGAAGGTGGAGGTGGAATTTATGAGACCAAATGACATGACAAGGAATTCGTAGTGGCTATCACAAGTGTAGAAAGTTATCTTGTGAGTATCTCCTAGATTGACCCTAATTTGGTGATACACAGATCTTAGGTCCTGCTTAGAAAAAATAGAAGTAAAGTTGAGTTTATCCAATAACTCATCAATAGTTAGGATAGGAAATTTATCCTTAACTATCATAGAATTTAGGAGCCCTATGGTCCATGCAACACCTCCAAGTGCCATCTTTCTTCGAACCAAGAAAACTAGGAAGGAGTAAGGGTTGTGACTAGGTATAATAATACCCTCTTGAAGTATGTCATTGATTACAATAACCATTGATCTTTTATGAACGAGGGTAATGAAAAGGTTTAACATTAACAAGAGGTGTGGGAGGGAGGAATGAAATTTTGTGGTCGTGTGGTCTACATGGAGGTAAACCATGGTGTATTTTAAAAATAGTATGAAAGAATTATAGGAGATTTTGGACATTAGAAGGTAGGTAGGGAAAGGTACTATCAGAGGCAAGTTGGTTAGATGGGGAAGTGGGTCTGATAATGGAAAATAGAAAGAAAGAGACAACCAATTAGGTATGGATGAAGTGATACAATTAATTGTAGGTAGAGGATAGTGGACTTAGAGAGTGAGAACCTATGAGTGTTACCCACGCATCTTGGTTATGAAAGGATAAAGACGGGATGACAAAATCTATAGAAATTGTACCTAAGGTAGACAACCACTCAATGCCTAAAACAATGTTAGCACCTTCAATAGGAAATAGGTGGGTTGAGATAATGAATTTATGGTCTTGTATGGTTAAATGAATTTTAGAAAAGAACCCTGCACAAGCTAAATAGGCCCCATTGCCAACCATTACAGAGAAGTTATGGATGGGCTGAACCATTAGGTTAACAAGGGAAGCAATATAAGGCTTAGAACGTGGTGTGTATTGCCAAAGTCTAATAGAATCCTGACCTCTAAACTCGCTAATTTACCTTCAAATTAGCACCGAAAATAGCTTATGGGACAAATGGAAGGGAATGTTGTCCAATATAAGGGAGTGTCCTATTGAGGTAGGGAGGAAAGTCCTTCATTAGTTGGGTAATCGTCCAAAAGTAATAAGAACTGGCCATTGGCACACTTGTGACCTGCCACAAACTTTTCATCATAGTAGTCACAAAATCCTTGGGTTCATTGTTCCTGCATGTGTTAAGGAGATGTTTTTTATGGGAAGCGGCAAAGTTGGTGAAGGGGTGATGTTTGGAGGATTGGGTAGAGGCTTGCAATAGTGGGATGGGGCAGTTTCATTAGGTTGGAAGCTTTGGATTTAGAATCTATCAAATTTTCTTCTACCAATTTGGCTAGAAGAATTGCTTGTGTGATGGAAAAGGGTTAAGTATAGCATGTTTACGTCGAATATATGGGTGTAGACCAGATATAAAATAATTTAAGATAACCTCTAAAGAGAGATGAATAGCCTTGTTACACAAAACATTCAAACATGGTTTGGTACTCACTAATGATGCCATGTTGGCAGAAGTTGAAAAGCTCAGCCTGATGATTAGTTGATCTAGAACCGAATCTACGTGTATTTATTTTTTTCAGATCAGTTAATCTAGAACACATAAATACATAAATTCTGGATCAAATGACCTGAAAAACATAATCAATACTCTATTTAGAATTAATTGATCTGGAATTTATGCTTTTATGTGTTTTGAATTAATTGATCCAAAACATAAGAGTATTAATTTTAGGTGTTTTCCATTTTGGACGTGCGAATAGCAATTTTGGAATGCTATAAGAAATTACCTTTTATTTTTGTTTTTTTATTTTTTGGGAACTTGCCGTTTACACACCTAGTATTGCTAAATACACATCTATACAATTTAAGTCCCATTCGGCTCATTTCCAGGATGTACCAAAAACATCCACTCATTTATCTTAACATTCCGATGCTTATATTCATAGGATCTAGTTAACAAAAATATGAGTATTAGTGTTTGTTTTTTTCACTTTTTTTTTTTTTTAAATTTCAATGAGGCTGAAACAAACATTTTTTAAGGGTGGAATGGAAAAGTCCAACAATGACAAAAAGCCCACTAAACATTGAGTGTCTATAATTAGCAATCAGGAATGAAATATTTTATACATTATTTTTTTATATTGTTTATTGCATTTTTTTACGCAAATTAGAGTAAGGCTAATTTTTACTCTCTATCAACGTGAGACATTTTGTTAAAAGAAACTAACCTCTTCTATAAATTCAAAGAATAAAATCAAGTTGCAATATAATTGTTAGGGATTAAGATTCTACACTAAAGTGATGGGCGTATAATGCCCATGTATGCATGAACAATACTTTCTTTTGTCTTTTTCAATAATTTTTATCATCAATATGGGTTTAACGCATGCCTGTTACCCTATTCCTGCACGGCAGTTTCTTGATCATAGCGTTCTTGGTTACACCACAGACCTGTGGCCTGAGTTCTACATTTCATATCCTGCTACAGTATTAGTTTACTGATAGGGAACCTGACAGAGTCTTCTCTATAATCTATATTATTTATATTATTATTATATATTTATAATTTATAATTCTATGATTATTATAATACAAATATCCTAACTAACTATTAAATTTTACGTAACTTCTCTTATTTTATAATTTTTTCTCCTCGACAACCTCTCTCTCACTAGTTATTATACAAAGAGAATTATCCTCTCACATTTATTAATACCAATATTACTCTCTTTTTTAGTTTCCAATTTATGTTGATATGTAAAAAACAATTTAAACAAATACAAAAACAGATAACTATACACTCAGTAAAAAAAAACTGCAAATCTCTCTTAATACACTAAATTAAAATAAAATAAATTATTAAAATGTATCAAATTTCAACACAATAAATCTATACTATTAATAAAGAGAATACTTCTTTTAACGTCCACTTTTCAAAATACATATTCTACCCTTATGTCTATTTTAAAATTAAAAAATATGTTACTTTGTCTTAAGAGAGACTCAAACTCAACCTCTCACTCCCCAAACATACACTTTACCACTAGATAAACATTATAACTTCAAGCAAAAAATTATTTTAAAATATTGGCATCCGATATACATAATTGTCCAACTATATCTATAATTTATAATATATGATATTATATTATATACTATATACCTATACAATTAATAAAAGAAATACTCCCTTTTGACATCCACTTTTTAAAATGCCTATTCTACCCTTACACCTATTTTAAAATTAAAAAATATATTACTTTGTCTTAAGAGAGACTCGAACTCACAACCTCTCACTCTCCAAACGTAAACTTTACTACTAGACAAACATTATAACTTCAAGCAGAAAATTATTTTAAAATATTGGTATCCGATATACATAATTGTCCAACTATATCTATAATTTATAATATATGATATTATATTATATACTATATACCTATACAATTAATAAAGGGAATACCCACTTTTGACAACCACTTTTCAAAATATCTATTCTACCCTTACACCTCATTTAAAATTAAAAAAGATATTACTTTGTCATAAGAGGGACTCAAATACACAACCTCTCACTCCCCAAATGTAAACTTTACCACTAGACAAACATTATAACTTCAAGCAAAAAATTATTTTAAAATATTGATATCCAACATATATAATTGTCCAACTATATCTATAATTTATAATATATGATATTATATTATGTACTATATATTTTGTAATGGGAATATGACCTTTTAGTGTTCATATTCTATGACTATTAACATTTTATGACTGTTCTCACTTTCGCAAATATAACTTCTTCCTATTAATAGATGCACATTTTCACAATATCTATCTTATCAGAAATCAATTTTCCTTAAATATGATTAATATATGTATTCATTTGATGATAAATATTGTTAATAAACATGAAAATACATAGGTACGATAATGTTTTCAGTTCTCCTCTATACATTTTTTCATATTCATTGCATATTTGACATATCTATTGATGATCTGACATATTTTTATCATGTTATCATAAAAAATATATAAAATTAACAAAATAATTTTTAAAACATGGCATATAATTATTTATATTTCAAAATATAAAAATTTACAAAAATATTAAATTAAAACCCTAAAATTGTTATAACATATTAAAATAGAAATGTGAATACATAGGCACAATAGCGCTTGTATTTTCACTAATTATTAATAAAGACAACTAGCTTTTTTGATGTGTAATCTTTTATTTTAGAATTACCTTTCCTTTAATATAGTATAATATATATATATATATATATATATATATATATATATAAATATAAAGTTCTATTATATCTCTCATAAACTTTTAATAATATATAACTGCTCATTTCTTAACTATTTTGTCTTTCTTTATTTTCATTTTAAAAACATTTGAGATTTCACCTAGTGATCTATAGTAAAACTAGTTGTTGGTCACTTGAAGTTGCGGAATTTAACTACTACTTTTTAAAATCATATAGTTTGAGATTATTTGTTTAGGTGGACTTATATTTTTTTTCCCTTTGTTATTGTTACTTCCTTATACATAATTTATAGTTAAAAGGTGAATAAT
This sequence comes from Psophocarpus tetragonolobus, assembly GCA_037954015.1. Taxonomy (NCBI): domain Eukaryota; kingdom Viridiplantae; phylum Streptophyta; class Magnoliopsida; order Fabales; family Fabaceae; genus Psophocarpus; species Psophocarpus tetragonolobus. The sequence continues at coordinate 47,161,491 of CM075690.1, read as the reverse complement.
GATATCTAACCATAAATTATTTTATATTAAGGGTATCATACATGTTGTACTTAACAATGTTTCATTTTCATATATACAAATATTATTATCTTCGCCAATAATAATAAAAAAAAAATATCCCTTTCCTGCTATGAGCCTGCATAGCAATTATATTTATTATCAGCATCTTTATCCCAACCAAATTCGAAAAGGAAAGAAGATGCCTCATGCCTATGCTATTGGTGGTCCTGGTGATATCTACAGGCACGTATATTTCTTTAACAATTAAATCTGTGTTAAATATTACAAATGTTATTTCACGATGATTCATTCTCTTAAACATTATTAAGTTATTAGTGTGCATAAACTGTCACTAATAGAAATTCAGCTATTATCTATGGATTTTCTTGCGAATTTTTCTTAAAAAACTGTAAGAAATAGGTTTTTTGTGGATTAACCTACAAAAATAAATTCCTAACTAAATATTTATGGATAATTTTTTCCTAAAGAAATTTAAAATCGAAATAAATTTTTTGTGAAATGTTTTGCTTAAATAATTGCAGGAAATATACCTATGCTTTTTATAAAAAAGAATGCAAAAAAGAACAAGTTACCTTTGGATTTTTGGTCACATTTTCTGTGGTTTTCTAGAAACCACATGTAATTACCTGTCATTTTTTCAAAACCACAGGAATTTCCTACAAATTTTTCTAGTAACTTTTTTATACAAGAAAAATTTAATTTTTTTAAAAAAATAAAATTAATATATAAAATTAATATATAGTCAAACTTCTTTTTTAAAACTTTAGTTTTTTTATAGTTTGATATTTTTTTGTTAAATAATTATACTAAAAATAATTTAAATTTAATTATTTAATAATATCATAAATTAAAATAATTTTAGTTATAAGAAAAAATCGACATCTTTTCCATTTTTCTTTTTTGAAAAGGTATCCTATTTAATTCAATTTGTATATTTTACTATAGTTATTTAATAACTTCATTTTTAAAATATAATGAAAATAATTTAATTATAATTAGTAAGTAATATCATAAAAAAATGTTTTTATTTATGATAGGAAATATAAATATTTTTAATAACTTAATATAATTATTTAATAATTTATAAGAATAAATAAATAAAAATATAATTACTAGAACAATTATATATCTATTAATAATAAAAAAAAAATTTATTTTGACAAGCACATATCATTACTTCCTCTTTTTTTTTAAAACTTCTCCTTCTAATTTTTAACTCTCTTATATTTTAATATTTTATATTTTATATTTTCATATTTATACTTATAAGACAACAAAAAAATTATCATTTTATTAACAAAAAATATATCATGTTTAATTATATAGTTATATTTTTAGTTAATTATTATTACATACTAAATTATTATTGTTTAATAATTTAATATTATTATTTTAAAATAAAAAATTACATACACAATCCGAAATGATATATTTTTTATTTTAATATAAAAATGGTTATATACTCTTGTTTATTGAATTTAACAATAATTATTTTACATTATACAATGTAAGGAGAACACATTTTGTTTTATTTTTCAGGCATAGATTTATATTAGGTACAAATGCATAATGTAAATACTGCTAATAGTTTATGATGTTTCTATTTATTCTAAACCTTGTTTATGTAAAGAAAAAAATCATGATTTAATATTTTATTTTTTCATCACGGGATCCTTTGAAGGGAAAACTTTGTAGCATAATTTTGTCAAATGAGCAAAACCTGAGCAATAATGCTTACAGAGAAAGGGTGCTATCTATTGAGAAACATTAGAGGGTCACAAAATCACATATGAAAAAAGCTATTACAAAAATGACATACACAATCAGAAAAATGTTCCAATTCAATTAATTAATGGATTCAAAATATATGTTACAAGATACTTCATAACAGATATAATAATATCATTACATGTCCCTTACATGCTCAGCTCAATGATTAATGGATTCAAAGGGGAACATTAATAGGCTGCAAGTGTATGAAAGAAAGAAAAAATGGGAATTAGAGGAACTGATCACACAGAAAATAAAAAAGACAATTACTTGTAACTATTCGTGGAAGAAAATGAATAAAAAAGGAAGAAGTGATGAAAAAATTATGTATCACATATTCAAATTGTGGAGGAGAACTTATAATAATCAGTGATGATGAACATAAATAGTTCATAATCTCAAGGTCATAAATAGGAACATAGAATCACTAAAAAGTTGTTATTTAAACAAAAATAATGCAAAAACTATCATATTTCAAATTGACAAAATTCTTACCTCAATTCAAACACATATGTCCAGCAAAAAAGACCCCAAAATCTGTGTTCCTTACAAAATTATGTCGACTTCTCATAGGAAACTTTTGAAGGGAATGAAAGAGAAAAAGAAAAAAAATTGAAACTTGCAGGAGTCTAAAGCATAAGGAATTTAGAAAGAGTGGTTCATCTCATTAGTGTGATTTTACAAGGTATATGTTATCCACCTTAAGGATGAAAACCAATGTACCCTTCTCTACAAGTTCAGAAATATTCATAATTCCACATAAGCACCCATAGGAACTACCAATACCAGAGTTTCATATAGTTAGGATGAGCATTAAAACTTATTCTAAGCATAAGAAGAGATAATCTTAATGCTATCTACATGAAGAAATTAATTCAGTAGGTCAAAAACGCCAAAACATATTGAGGAAGAAAATCACACTAAGCAGCTATGTACATTCATTGTTCAATTAAAGTGAGTAAATTTGTCAGGATTCTATCAGCAACACCTATACCTCAGAAATGAATCTGCTTATTTTAGCATATGAAAAATGTGTAACTTTCACATTATTGTTTTTGAAGAGTACATATATATAGAACTATGAATAATAATACCATACTTTTGGAAGAGATAAATTGAGTCCTAAAATGCATAAGAACTATGCAATTAACAACATCAATATCACATTAGTAGCTAGAGATAGATGAAGAATGGTCCCATCTAATTTACATCTTTGACTCGAGTAGAACCATAGTATCAAATATCAATACATCTAATTAAAAAACTAGTAAAAAAATTGGAACAGTTAGGAATATTTTGAAATCTACAACGACAGTATCCAAGCACTAACACATGATTAAGCTCACATCCTATCAAACATGGACAATTCATAATTATTCTACATTTTATAATCAACCAAGAAATATATCAAACACAACAACAGCAGTTTGAGCTAAAAAATGATCTTCATCACCATGAAACCAAACTGGCTAATTCAATCTTCTTTCACTCAACAAGTGGACCAAACATCAACTTAAAAAAATGACAAACTTATAAAACAAAATAGTTAACTCTTAACAAAAGCAAGTAACACATACCTAAGAAAAGCACTACTCTCTAAGCCATTGAAGCATATTTGTCACTTGACTCCTATAAGTATACCTAAGAAAAGTGCATGACCAAGAAGAAAAAAGGATCTTCACAACTGTGCAGTCATACCTTAGTAATACCATCAAACTAATATCACCATAGACAATCAATCTTAGCAACAAACACTTAAAATATAGTTAGCAATAGTAACTAATAGGAGCTAAGACAAGAAAAAGGTGTTTATATTTATGTTAGAGCTATGACAGCTGATTAATCCAAGTTATAGCATAGCCTATTCAACCTTCATAGTTTTACTAAATGCACAACAAGGAGAGAGAAAAGAAGAGATAAAACATGTCACAACAAAGGTTAGAGAAATTAAATTATAATGTTCACTACTATATTCATAATTATTATACTTCATTAGGACTGAATTCAGAGACAAAACCTGTCACAGAAAAGGTTCAACCTATCACAGCACAAAGCTGGGTAATAAAATGAAGGAAACTACGACGCTCTTCCTTGATAGTGACAGTAGAGGTAAAAAATCTATACAAAAAGTGGATAGCTTCATACAAAGTAGAAATAGGAAAATGGTAATCAAATATATACTAAAATGCAAACAAAAAGTAGAGGTAAAGAAAATTGAAGCCAAAAAATAGTGATTGAAGTAGTGGAGAAGCAATGAAAACATTTCAAGAAAGCCCTAAAAATGTAAAAGCCCTAAAACTATTCAAGAAAGTGCAACACCTTGAGAGATAATTTTGAATCGAAACCAACCATTTCAAGAGATCAAAACGCAACCAAACACTATAAATGCTAAATAGAAGAATGACCAAAACAGGATCGAACAATAGTAGGGTTTATCAAAACGAGAAGCTTCAAATGTAACGTTTCTGTGAATCAGAACTAGAAGCCTCAAATGTAAGCTTGAAATGGTGAGAATACATTAGGTTTGAAGTCAATTTTAAATTTTAATTGTAAATTTCAAATTTTATATATTGCATCTTTAATTTTTAGATTTTGGTTTAAATTTTAGTTTTTATTTCAATTTATAATTTTCAACATTAATTAAAATTTTAATTATTAATTTTAATTTCTATCTTTATTTTTAATTTTAGTTTTATTTTTATTCTTTCATTTAATTTTAATTTATGTTTTTAGTTCTTAATTTATATTTATAATACTTTTCATTTTTAACTTATAATTTATAATCTGTAGGAACTTATTGAAAATTAAATTTAAAATTATTAATAAATATATAAATTAAATTTATAATTTCAACTTTTACTATTAAATTATAAATTTATATTTTAAATTTAAAATTTTTTATCTAAATTTGATATTTAAAATTTATAATTTTAACTTTAAATTTTAATTTATATATTTTAATTAGCTTAAATTTTAAATTTGAAGTTTATATTTAAAATATATCCCTTTTCTTTTGAAGTTTTAAATTTTTACTTTTAATTTTTAGTTTTCAATTTTTATTATTATATTAAAATTTTAAATTTTGTAGTTTTTAATTTTTAATTTTTCATTTTACATTTTATTTTTTATTTTTTATTTAATGATTAGTTTTAGATTTTATTTTAATCTATTATTTTCAACTTTCACTTTAAATTCTAATTATTTATTTTAATCTGTATCTTTATTTGTAATTTTAATTTTATTTCTCAATTTTCAATCTTAAATTTGAAATTTATATTTTAGCTTTTAATTTTTTATTTAATTTTATTTTTATATTTTATTTTAATTTATAATTTTCAAATTTTAATTTAAATTTTAATTCTTTAATTTGATTGCTATCTTTTTTTTTTTTTAATTTTCATTGTAGTTTTAAATTTTATATTTGGTTTTTTAAATTTTAATTTTTAATTTAAACTTGATATTTAAAATTTATAATTTTATCTTTTACTTGTAATTTATATAATTTTTTTTAATTTTAAATTTAAAGTTTACATTTAAAATTTATAATTTTTCATTGTTAGCTTTAAGTTCTTACTTTTAAATTTTTAGTTATTATCTTTTAGTATTATTTTTAATTTTCATTTTTAAATTTTAATTTTTAATGTTCAATTTTTAATTTTATATTTTATTTTTTCATTTTAAGTTTAATTATTTTTTAATTTATAATTTTCAACTTATAATTTAAATTTCTATATTTTTTTAATTTAATTTTAGTTTTTACTTTTTAAGTTTTATAGGAATTCCAAATTTTAATTTAAGTCTCTATCTTTTGTTTAAATTTTAATTTTACTTCCTTTTTTTATTTTTCATTTAATTTTATGTTTTTGTTTTTCTTTTAATTTACAATTTTCACCTTTTAATTTTAATTGTAGTTTTTGTTTCCAGTTATATGTTTTCATTAAATTTTATGTTTTAGTTTCGATTTTAATTTATAATTTTCAACTTTTAATTTAAATTTATATCTGTATTTTTAATTTTAATTTTTGTTTTATTCTTTAATTTGTATTTTTCCTTCTTAATTATATTTTTTAATTAGTTTTAATTTTTAATACCTAGGAATTTACTAGAAATTAAATTTTAAATTATTAATAAATATATTAATTAAATTTATAATTAAAATTTATAATTTTAACTTTGAATTTTAATTTTAAAATTTAAATTCAAAATTTATATTTTATTTTTAGATTTTAGATTCATTGCTAATTTTTAGTTTTTACATTACAATTGGAGGTTTTGTTTTTAATTTTTGTTTACTTATATATATATATAAATAATTTTATATATATTTTATCTATAATTTTTACTTATGTTCTTAATATTCTAATTTATATATTTACTCATGTTTATAATAAATTATAATTTATATATTTACTAATAAATTTAAATTAAATTTTTAAAATAAATTTTTGCAGAAAAAACCACATGTAATTACTGTGGTTTTGAAAACCACAAGTAATTCCTGCGTATATAGGAGTGACAAGTATTTCTTGCGGATATTATGTCGCAAGTAATTGTTGCGATGAAAAAACCGTAGGTAATACTTGCAATTCGAAAACAGAAACTAATTCCTACATAATGGAGCCCCAAGTACCTTTTGTTTACTTGCAGTAATTTTTTTTGCAGCAAATTTTTGCAGATTTTAAAAGCTGTAGGAAATTTTTCTACAACCTATTTTTTGCATAAAAAACTATACAAATTACCTGTAAACTATTTTTCACAGGAAATCAACATTATTTTAGTAATGATATTTTTTTCTAATTTAATTTGTATGTGCTACGTGTAAAATATTTCACACATAGAATAAATTTTGATAATTATATCTTATCATCCCTTCATTAATATCATCTGGTGATCAGGTTTTGTTTTTTAGACTATGAAACTAAAGACAGCAATAAAATTATAAAAATAAAAAATATGGACATACTAATACTAACACTTATGAACTTAATCTCTATTATTAATAAAGATGTTATTAATATGTCTACTTTTTAAAATATATATACTATCTTTTATAATTACTCTTAATTTATGATCATCCATTGTCTCACTTTGGCAGTCTATTAACTGTACTTGTTTTGTGGTAGTCAAATTTTTATTTTTCAAATTTTAAAACTAAAAACAAGAAATTCTCCCTAAAAAAAGCTTACATTAATAATGAAAATGAGAAAACTGTATTTAAAAATATTAATTCTTAATCTAATTTCAATTCTGTAATCATTCAAAATTGTTCATTCTACAATCGTTTAAAATTATTCATTCTTCAATTTTATTTAAAAAACTACTTGATCGTTGTTTATGTAATTTTTATCCAGCACCTTCTCAGTCTTGATTGCTTATTCTATAATTTTACGCACTATCTCCTTTCACTCTTCTCTTTTCTCACTTAAACCATAGAAGCCTCTAACAAGTACTCAATGTCATTATTTTTTTTATTAATTAAGGTTTTATTATGTCATTTTATATTATTTGATTATTGAAATTGTAAAATTTTTATTTCATGATGTTGTTATTGTTGTTGTTGAAGAGATTTTCTTTTTTTTTTAAACGGGCAAAATTTATTTATCAAGAGCAAAAATAACCACGTGTCATAAGGCATGACAAGGGATGTTTTACACACTACAGGCACATTACAGATTTAATGATAGTTTACAAAAGATCACCCATAGGCAGCAAGATGCCAAAGCCCCTCACACAAGTACTGAAACCGGAAAGAGCTACAAATTGATTCAAACCTCCTACTTAGATACTAAACACAAAACAACAGAAAAAAGGTTACGTAATCCTTTACCCAATCCTAGAAAAGCAAAGTTTCGGTTGTGTAGACCACTCCACGAATCAAACTGATGAGGCATTATACAAACCTTTTATCCACATGCAAGACCTTTTGTAGAGATAATTGCCAAACTTCTTCCACACTAAAATATTTGCCCATGAATATAACAACATTTCTTGCTAGCCAAATTCCCCAAAGGGTTGCCAACCAAATAACACTAAGGATGTCAATAATGAAGTTTCCCCTTGATTTAGGAATACCTAGAAGATGGCAAAAACTTGTTTCACAGTTACAGGGCAAGACAAAAAAATACCCTGACCATCTATAGCAATTAATTCATACAAGATAGCTAGACTTACATGTGAAAAGAAAATGATTGACAGATTTTGACTCCAAGCAGCATACGGAATAGATAATATCTACTGAGGGGATACTGTTTTGCTTAGCCAACTCAACCCTTGTAGCAATTCTATTAAGAGTTGTCTTCTAGGAAAAGCCACCACCTTAGATGAAACCTTAGACTTCCATACCCTTTTAAAAAGTAATGATTTGACAATTAGCAAACCACCATAAGCTAAACCATAATCTTCCTTCATGGAAAATTGATCAGAATTTCCAGGACTATCTCTCCACTCCATCCATTCTTCACCTTCCGGCTTATATTGACTCCTTCCAAGATCCTCACTAATTCTTTCACCCACTATTCTTCCTTACAAAATAACTCCCTTCTCCAACTCAGCCTCCATTCCCAGATATGGGAACGCCATCCCCCAACATTAGAAAGAAGTGTCTCTCTTTGGTTGGACATAGCATATAACCTAGGGAATAGAGATTTGAGTCCTCCCTCCATACACCAATCTCCTTCCTAAAACTTAAACAAAGACCTATCCCCCACCACAGGCTTGACCTTCCCAGAAAACCACATCCCCCCACTTCTAAAGTTATTTTCAGAATATCATTCCACAATTGGAACCTCCTTTTTCCTTTGTCTTACACATAGATTTCTTCTGATATTTTCCCCATATTTAGCTTCTAGAACTTTCATCCAAAAGGCATGACCTCCCTGAAGAATCCTCCAACGCCATTTACCGAGAAGCGCTTTATTGAATGTCACCACATCCTTGATACCGAGGCCTCATTGACTTTTATCCTTGCACACCTGCTCCTATTTGATCCAAGCTACTTTGTTGCACTCATATGACCCATCCCATAGAAATTGGCATTGTAGGGTTGGATAATCTTGGCCACCTTCTTTGTGACTTGTAAAAAGATAAGAAATAAAAAAGGATTGAAGAGAGAGTGAATTTAATCAAGAAAATTCGCCTTCCTAGGGATAAATTTTTTTGTTTCCACAGAGTTAGTTTAATTCTCATTTTGTCAAGGATTGGTTTCCAAACTTGCTCACACCTCACATTAGCCCACACTGGAACTCCCAGATAAGAAAATTGCACCTGTAATACCCAACAACTTAGGACCATTGCAAAGGACAATAGTTTTTGCTTCTTCACCCCTACAACCCCTAAAATGCTCTTGTGAAAGTTAATGTCTAGCCTTGAAGCTAGTTCATAACATCTGAGAGCGCTCTTCAAGGTGTATACACTTTAGAGCTCCAATGGAACAATAAAGATGGTATCATCCTATGCTATTAGATCATAACCCGAAATTCATGATTACCCAGCTTGATACCTAAAAGGAGGTTAACCTCCAAAGCCTTCTTAATTAGGCCCCTAGTCCTTTGACTATAATTAAGAACAAGAAGAGGGTCATAGAATCATCATGTCTTAACCCTTTCTGCATATTGAACCCATGTGTTGCCTACCATTTACTAACAATGAAATAGATGATGACTATAGGCACCCTTGAATCCAACTGACCCATTTATTCCCAATCCCAAAGCATTTAAGCATATAAAGTAGAAAATGCCAACTTACAAAGTCATGTGACTTTTCAAAATCTGCTTTGAAAACCAATAGGGGTTTCTTGTACTGCTTTGCCTCTTGAATGACTTCATTTAAAATTACCACACTATTTAGTAATTGCCTCCCTTTAGTTAATGCAGTTTGGGTTTCTTCTATGATACAAGGTAGCACCTGTTGAAGTTGGTAAGCTAACACCTTTGCAATAATAAGGAGATAGGCATGTAGTCCCCAAGGCATTCCTTCTTAGGAATAAGGAGATAAATGAAGCATTGGAACCCCAACAAATTTTACCATTTTGGTGAAAATCTAACAAGATCTTACTTAAATTCTCCTTTAACATATCCAGAAGTGTTTCACGAACTTCATGTTGAATCCTTTTGGTCCCAGAGCTTTTAAGCTATCACACTCCCAGATTGCTGCTTTAATTTCCTCAAGAAAGAATTATCTTTCTAAGTGGTTTCTCAGGGCTTCCAAAAGGCTTTTGAATTCAACTCCATCTAGTCTTGCTCTTGCATTCCCCTAGGATTGGAACCGTTCATGAAAAAATTGTTTGATCTCCTGTTTAACTTTCAGTGGATCTTCAACCGTTCATGAAAATAATCCGTTAGTTTTATGCCTCCAATTTATTGATGGATGAAAGAAGTGGGAGTTCACATTACCTTCTCTTAAGCGCTTAAGTCTAGCCTGTTGAACTAGTAGTGCTTCCTAAAAGGTCTCCATCTTTTTAACTCCCTAGTAGCCTCCATTCTTAGCCTGATCCCCTTGTCCCCTAATTCTCCTTCCTCTGCACTTTTATGAAAACTTGCAATTTTATCCTTTAGATCACAACTCGACTTTTCCAACTTGCTAATATTTGATCTACTCTAGCTTTTGATGTCTCCTTTGAGTGCTTTTATGCACAAAAACACTTCACCTTTCTACTTCAATGTTGTTGTACCTTTGTTTTATAAACTTTTCGAAGCTATAGCAAGGTAATTTTTAGTCATGTATGGTAAAGCATTATGACATAATTTTGACATAAGTTTAATTTATCAATTTCTCATTTTTTGGTTTGTTATTTAATTTATTTATTTATTTTGAAACTTAGTAATTTATTTCTATTTTACAAAAACTATCTATTTTTTTTTTAAATTTATTCATCTCTCTTTTTTTAGTAGATTGATTTTATTCACTCGATGTTAATTTATTCTCATTTTATCATTTTCTTGCACTTATTTTATCCGTTATAATAAGGACTGTATTACTAATATCATAAAGCCTGTTGTGACACCCTTCTACTCTATAGCTCTTTATTCTTTAATTACGAAATAATATCGAAATTTATTCATTTAAATACTAGACGTGACACTTAGGTAAAAGGATTTACATTAACCAATGTACTCTTATTTTTCAAAACTATGATATAACAAAATGTAGGCATATAAGTAAACATGTTAGACTTTAAAAATTTCCTTTACAAGATTCTCAATTATTAAAGCTCATAAAGAAACTTTAAATAATTTGATACATGACGAAAAACTATTAACTATTCCTCTCTAACCCAATGTCACACCTAATTAAAGCAGCCCAACCATAAAAAGGTAAAGAAAAGTCAGAGCTTCATCCACTGTTATATCATCAAGATCTTGCTCACTTAAAAGTGACATTCAGCCCAAATAAAATACAACAACAAGTAACAAGGGGGTGAGAATACATTTATACATGTTAAGGTACATATAGAAGGAATGAATGATGTGTGAAAACCGTAAGTGTACAGTGTTGTCAAGTAATAATAAAAATCGTTCTTCCACAGGAATTATGTGTGTCAAAAAAATAATTGCTTCTAACTTTAATTAATTTTCGAAGGTAATTTAAAATAAAAGGATCAAAGTTCTAAAATTAATAAAAATAAAATTAAAGTAAATTCTAAAATCAAATTAAGATAACTATTATAAATAATTTAAAATCTAAGATATGAAAATCATAACTAAAATAAAAGGCACATTTTTAATATATTTGAAAAATAGAAAATATTTCATAAAATAAAGGAAGAGATAATTCAAAGATTTGAAATTCAAATTTTAGAAAACTTCCAGGATTAGAGGTATCACACCATGACTACCTATTGAATAAATTATAATTATCTTTTATGCTTTTATTGGTTCTCTATAAAGATAAATTAACTTAAGGTAACCTTTTTCCTCTTTCAAGCTACGAAGGCGTATCTAATTTAATTAACCCTCTACTTTTGTGGTAACTATGTTCAATTAAACTCATTGAGTTCTTTGTTAATTTGTTGAGTCTTTAAAGGGTTAAACCTACTTTCATGATTTAATTCCTATGTTCCTTCCCTGGGGTTTCAATAATTAGGTTCACCTTACGTTTCTTCCCTAATTATTTATTACTACAAAAATAGTGATAAAGTGTATTGTATCTATAAAAGCAATAGAGAAGAAATCAAGAGAAGCCTATATGAGAATAATAAAAATTATTAATTAATCATCAATAGAGTCAAGGGTTAAACCCCAATCCCAAAATAAAAATAGCTACTCACACATGCCTATGAGTATAAACAAGCAAGAAATTGAAGATCATTAAACCCAGAAATAAAGAGTGAAAAAGGGAAAAGAAGAAGCTCCAAGCTTTGCTCTCTATGTTGTCTTGATCAAAAGTTTAGCCCTTAGTTTCAAACATAACTTTCTAATTAAACTAATGGGCATAACAATAGAGTATAAATTGATTACACAAGGGAGTGCATATATTTGCATGGAGTACAATCTTTCATAGTTAACTTATAATTAATTTTTTTCTTCTAAATTTCCTCCAGAGCTCCAAGTTTCACTCCAATGCTACAAACCGGTCCAAAAATACATAAAAATCTAGCAAATTATATCCTAAACACCAAAAAACACTAAAAGCGTAACAAATTCCAAAATATAATTAAAAGACACCTAAAATACAAATATTAAACGTAAATGACATAAAAATAAGACCTAAAAATAGATAAAAATCCAACGCATCAAACAACCTCAAACTTAGAATTTGCTTTTCCTCAAGCAATAACTGTGGCTCAAACTAAAATGTAAATCACCAAAACAGAACACCAAAAAATGATAAGCAAATGGAATAGAAAATAATTATGTGGAAGAAATTTCAATCAAGTCTAATTAGAGGCAATTCTCCCAAAAGTATGCCTGAGATGATGGATTCACTTAACTCACATTCTCAAGTGTTTAAGGTAAATACAATTTCTCTCATTTTCCCCAAAGAAAAGAATCTTACCATAGGCTTAGTGAGAAACCTTTTCTCCATTTTCATGTTTTCTCAACCAAAATAAATCACAAGGTCTTTTAGATGTAATGTGGTCAAGGTAAATTGTAGGCGCGAAACAAGAAAGAAAAGGAAAATACACAGTTTGACTACAAATCAATCTTAGTACCCATTATAAAATACCTCATGCAACAAGAAAGACGAATTAGCTCTTTTTCATCTACTACTACATCCACCTAGGCATACCCTTACTTTTTTCTTCTTTTTTTTCTGAACCTTATTTGGAGTCTCTACTGATATTTTTTTATAATTGATTTTTTTTACAAATATTAATGCTCTCATATTATCAACCACTGTATAAAACAATTCTTACACACAACCCTTCACACATAAATTGCCACATATACTTATAATACGATATTAAGACAAATGAAAACATTGATATATGGGCCCAAGAAAGTTTAAACTATAGGACTCAGTGGAGCAACTAATCGGTAAAATATTTCACAAGGTCAATGGATGGAAAGAAAAAATCCTAATTGCCTTCATCATATTCATCTTAATTGAAAGAGAACAAGTTTAAACCACGGTTTCAAAACAAGTTCTAGAAGATGCAATCTAGAGAGAACAATACTAATTCTTCAATTTGCTAAGAGATCAACCAATGCAATATACTATTGCAAATCTTTAAAGATAGCAAGGGTCATATTTAATAATTCCAAGAGCCACACAAAATTGGAATTGCTCAACAATAATTGCAAAAATAAAATAAAATAATAAAAATAATAAAAAAGAGAAAATAAAATTAAATTCCTGAAACAACGTAAAATAAAATAAATAAAATAAAACTAAAACCCTAAGAAACACCAAAATTAAATTTACATTGTCCCTAATTAAATCTAGGAGTAAAGGAATGAAACAAGAAAAGAAAGATAAAACCTGTCAAGGGTGAGATAGGCGACTTGGATAATCATGTCTAACATAAGAAGTAGTGGATGGAGGTACCTGGTGACGTTTCGAAACCATATTGTGGTTACACACCACTTTTTTAGTTGTTCACTTGTGTGTTACTTGTTTCACCCTCGTTGTTATACTCTTTTCACCATAGTATCTTTTTTTTTTTTTTATTTATCATAATTTTTTTTGTGGTCTTTTTCCTTTCGGCTTTCTACCTCTAAGGTGTTGCTACTCTTACTTCCTCTACTCTAAAGCAAGGTCATAACATGTTGAAGGATGGCTGCATGGAGGTGTGGGTGCGATGACAGCAGTGCAAGTTGGATCGGTGGTTGCTGTAGCGACAGCTGGTGTAGTTGAGCAAATCTGCCTCGTGGTGGTCACTGCATACAATAGCTACTCTACACGTGAAGGAGGTTCGACGATGGTTGCAACAGGGCTTCGAGGGGGCTAGAACGACAACGCGACGGAGGTTGTGGCACACAAATCTGCATTGCTGTGGTGGAGGTTGCATTGTGGTTGGTGAGTGATGGCACAAATTGGCGAACCTCACGATGGATGTGCGTGTCACGACGACTTTGATTTGCTTCACAATGGACATGGAAAGAGAGCAACAACGCAAATCTATGGCTTGAACAATGTGGTAGCTACGCATAGTGGCTGTACGAACGGAGACACAATGAAGATGAACAAGGTAGAAAACCGGTCTGTAAAGAAATGAAAAAGAAAAAGAAAGGGGGAAAACATTACAACTTGAAGCAAATCAACACATTGATTAGGAAAATAAAAGGAAAGATTATCAGGAAAAACATTTGAAACAAATAAATAAAATATATCACAAAGATTGAAGAAATAAAGAAGAAAATCAGAAATATTGGCACAAAATAAATAAGAGAGAGTTATTTCAAATTGTACTAGAAGTGCAAAATAATTGCACGGGAGTGTAACTCTGTGGAAAAAATATATATGTAAATTTCTCAAAATTCACACTCAGAGTGCACTTTAGTTGCACAGAAGTACAACTCTCTGGAAAAAATAATTTCCTTAACTTGCCAAATTTGTACTCAAAGTGCAGTATAATTGTACCGGAGTGCAACTCTCTAGATTTCTTTAAATTTCTTCCTTCATTGATGCATTCCTCCCTAGAAAAGGCTCTATCACAATGGTTATCGTTAGGAGGATTGAAGAGGATATGGAAAAGAGAGGAGGAAAGAATACCTCACCTTTTATGGATATCAAGATGTTAGAATTTAGGCCATAGTCTTCTTTTTAGTCTTGTAATGTACATTTTTTAATTTGGGACTTGGAGGTATATTTAGTTTCTTTTTTGGTCTTGTATTTTGGCCTTTAGCTCTATTTTAAATTCAAAGCTATGACTAGTCTTTTTTGTGGAGTGTGTTGAGTAGTTTGGGCCATTTTAGAGAACCTTAGGAGTGTGGTTTTTGTTAACCACACCCCCTAAGTTAGTTTCAAACCCCTCTAACTCATACATGAAGCATGAAAGACATGTGGACCCCTATGGTTCCCTCCAAGTAGCGCCACTTTCTTCTCTTTCCTCCATGTGATTCCAACTTGGCATTCTTGTTATTCTCATTTTTGAATTTGAATTTTGAGGTATCATGTGGATTCCCTCCAAAATTCAAATTCAAATTTAGAGCGGACCAAGATCCTTAAATCTAGAGACATGTTTGGATCTTCCTAGAATTAATCAAGTGCTAGCTGGCTCTACCTCAATTAACACTTGATTAATCTCTCTTAACCTTTCCTAATGGTGGCGTCCAACACCTAATCCCTAAAGTCCATGTTTTCTCTTATAAATAGACACCCCCCATTGTACCATTTTACATTTGAATGAATATGCTTCCCCTTTGTGAGCAAATTTGAGTATCTCCTTTCTTGAGAGTTCTCTATGGTTTTTATCAAGGGCTCCCTCCCTTGTGGCAAGCTCCTCTAATGGCTTATCTCTTCCTAGAGTGGCACCACCACCACCATTTCTATCTCTTCCATCACTCATCTTCTACCTTGGAACCTAACTAGAAGAAGATCTTGGGAGAAGCATTGGCAAGGATGCATCATTCATGCTTTGTCTTTCCTATTTTTTTTTCTTCATATTCATCTTCATTCATGATTTTCTTTTTTCGAATAAATTATTTATTTCAATTTTTTTATGTCTTTCCTAAAACATCAAAGAAACAACCAAAAGCGTAAAATTGAAAAAGAAAGAAAAAGAATAAAATAAAACAAATTAACAAAATAGAAACAATAAGCTTAGAAAAAGCTCATAGTGGTTGGGTTGCCTCCCTACAAACGCTTGTTTTATGTCTTAAGCTTGGCAGTAAAAAGGAAGAAAAAAAATTAGTCCCCCATAGTAGGGTGAGGGAAAGATAATTTTACTTCTCTCTCAAGTAGTTTTCTTGATCCACACCTATGCGGAGGGATGTAGGGTTTCCCTTTTGACATACATATTTTATTAGTACTGTTCAATGTAGAATCATTATCAAATTGTGCTTTTATTGAGAATAAATAGGTGGATCCTTAACAAGGTATTTATTTTCCCCTTGTTCCACCACTTGGTCCACTAATTTAACCCTGCACATAGAATTCTCAATGAAAGAAAATGATTATCTTTAAACAAGTCAAACTCAATAGTTTTTTCTCCAACAATCAAGGAAATCTTTCTTTTCTTTACACTTATATTAACATCAGTAGTAGCTAAGAAATGTTTTCCTAGGATAATTGGAATATTGACATCTTCCTTTATGTATAACATTACAAAGTCACATGGGATAATTAGATCTCTTACCTTAATAGAACATATTTTACAATACCACTAAATGTATAACAGATCCATCCGCCAATTGTAATGACATGTTGGTGGGTTGTAGCTCTCCTATACCAAGCTTTTTATAAACAACTAAGGGCATTAAACAAACACTAGCCCCCAAATCACGCAAGGCTATATTAAACTTTTTTTTCCAAGTAGACATGGTAGAGAAAACTACCGGAATCCTTAAGATTGGGAGGTAACCTAGCTTTGACATGGGTCACAATTTCATACTCATCAATCTTTTTCTTACTAGCCAAGATCTCTTTAAGAAACTTTGCATAAACAGGCATTTGTTAAAAAACATCTACAAATGGAATGTTGACATACAATTGTTTTATCACATCTAAAAATTTACCAAATTGTTTGTCTAATTTTTCCATAGCTAACCTTTTGGGAAAAAGGTATAGGTGATTAGCAAGGTGTGGAGGAAGTAAGTGGAATTTCAACCCTTTTTTCATAAATATTTTCTTTTTCAATCTCAATAGTACGTTGAATTTCCTCTTGAACTTCCTCCATTCCCTTTTTTTCTTTGTTAATCAAAGGTTCATCTAACACTTTACCGGTCATTATTTCATTAGCATGCTCAACATTATTAGTTTCATTGTTACTAGGAGGCTTACCATTAGGATTGCTAAGAGAAGATAAATGTTGAGCTATTTGAGAAATTTGGTTCTCCAACTGCTTGTTGTGAAGTATCATGTTATCCATTCGAGTGGTCAACTCTTTAATACAACTTCCCATTATCTCATTAATTTGCTTTTGGCTCATCATGAACTCCTCCATTAAGGTTTCCAACTTGGAAAGTTAGGATTGGAAGCCTTCTTTATTGTTAGAATAAGATGTCCTAAAATTTTTTTGTGAGTACCCTACTCCTTGGTTTCCTCCACCTTGATTATTGTGGTGGGAGAAATTTGGATGACTCCTCCACCCTTTGTTATAAGTGTTGGAGTAAGGATCAAATGTTTGCTTCCTAGGATGACTATAGAAATTATGAGTTACAACTATGTTCTCCATAGTACTTTCCTGACTATCAGGTGTCCCTACTAGACAAAGTAAGTTTAGATTCACTATTGAAAAATATGTGGATGAAGTGACATGCAATATTGCTCCCATGGACTCATGCCATTTTCTTTTAGGGAGGTCTTGGTTGTAGAGTAAAAGGATAAATTATGAAGGACTTTCAGTTTCTTTGGTTCATGAAGGACACAAACTTAATTTGAAATTTCTGACACCAAACCAAGTTTTTTATGATCAACATAAATTGAAGGGGAAAATAGAAAAAGAGAGAGAAGAAAAAAGAAAATTAGAAAAAGAAAAGAGTGAAGAGGAAGAGAGAGAAAAGAAAAGAGAAAAAGAATGTTAAAATAAAAAATGGTAAATATTTTCTTCTTCTATTGATATTTTGAATGCACAGGATCATGAGAATACAACCCACAAATTACTATATGTGAGGAAGAAAAATGTTGATATCACTTTTACAGAGTTATTATACATCTAGTACATTGTTGATATCACTCACGAAGAAAATACATAGGTCTATTTTAAAAGAAGAATTCCTCTTGATTTCTTGTTTGGGTTTGGAAACCAAAAAGGAAAACTTCTTTTATGCATGAATTTTTACAAGTTTCATTTGATGCTGGAGGTTGATTTTGTTCATTTTAAATAATAAGTGACTAAAATTTGTAGGAAAATAAAGTCATAGATTCGAGGGTGAATCTTTTCAAAGAATGATGGAATGATATGAATCCAGAAGACAATGACTTTTCATTTTTTTGTAACGTTCCATTAATTTGGAAATTAATGTAATATGCAATTAATCATATGTGATAATTGCATGATAATGGAGTATTTAATTTTTCTTTTAGGAGTTATGATTTTGAATAGCCACCTAATTCTATAAATAGGAGTTGAATTGTACTCAAAAGGTAACGATTGAATTAGTGAAATTATAATTGGGTTTTTACTCTTTTGTGAGAGATGAATTTCTCTTTAGAATTTATCAAGGAATTCTTCCTTGTGGCGTTTTGCTAGACTTATCAAGTGTAAATCACCACCCTTGTGGCGTCATATGACTTATCTTCCATCCTTGGAAGTGGCGTCATCTATCCTTTCGTTAAACAATTTTCATCCTTTCTATTTTCTTGTTTACCCAATTCTCATATTTTTGTTAACTTATTACCTTCCAACCTAGATAGATCCGCAAAACGAATCCAACCCCTTTGGATTCACCCTTTCCATTTTATTTTTATGGTCATAGTATGTAGCCACCTCCCCATCAACCAATCATATCTAGGATGTAAGATTGGAGGGTAGTTCCTTTAGGGGTTGCCAATATGTTTTATCTTAACAAACGCAATACTTTATGGCTTTGATGAAAGAGCAACCTCGACCATAGGAACGACCAAGGTTGAGAAGGACTCAGCAAGGGGGAGTATGGACAAGCAGACATTGCTCCCTTTCCCCAGAAGGGGTTACTTCGGTTAATTTCGAGGGTTCACCTCAAAGCATAGGAGACCTGAATGACTCTTAGCATAAGAGGAAGAAGCATAAGACATTTAGGTAGACCTACCTGAAGGGAGAGAGGAAGAGTTGAGGATAGGGAAGATGAACACTTCGACTCAGAGTGCATAGAGTTTGGTGAAGTCCAACTGAAGACATGGTCCCCATATTTATAGCCAATGGGCCCAAATCAACCATAGTAGTGGATCTGACATAAACCAACGATTTAGATTAAGCCAATCTCTTCAAAGGCCCTTAGTACTATCCATTTGAAGATATAACTACTATGGCGTGACATCAACATGATGTTTAGTCCTTTGAGGACAGATAATTTTTGTAACTTCAAAGGTTTTCTAGGCCACTTCTTCAGCTGGGGGCAAGGCACAGGTTACGCATATTTGACTCACCTAGCCACAATGGATCTTTCTAGCTTCAAACCCCACTACACTGTGCTTGAACCTGGGGGTAAGTGTACGGGTTGGGAGTGTTCGTTCTTCAGCAAAGTGTGCTATCTAAGGCGTTCGATGTTCGGCCCCAACAAGGTTAACCAACCTAATCTTGATTATCACGCCTAAATTGAGTTTAAGGGTTATTACCTAATTTCTGACTGATAAGGCAAGGCCGAGCAGATAAAATCTCAATTGACCAGTATAAATAGGTAACGGATATCAAAGTAAACATGATAAGATATTACAAAACTATTTTTCATTACTCTGGCCAAATATTTCCTAAATTGAGCGTCAGAGTGCATTTTGCAGGTACTCCACCTCTTGGGAAGGATATCAAAGGCTCAACTACATAAAGAACTAAAAATATAAGTACTTGGAGAGGAAACATAGGTACAAGTATATTTTTAATCTTTTATGACAACATAATCATTTTGAACAAACAATGTATTAGTAACTAAATCTACCCTAAAAAATTAAAATTGTTACTGGATAAAAAAGATTAAACCCAAAAAACATCACTTGATACTAAGAAAAAAAAAAAGAAATTTCTTCAGGTCGCCAAAATATAAAATTAAAAGACCAAAATAATACCAATTCTTCAAACATTAATAATTTGATAATAGTAACCGGGACTAAAGCCATGAAATAAATTTTATAAGGACCAAAATTGGCTACAAATAAAAAGGTGGAGAAATTCTATCGTGCTTATATATTTCAAGACATGGTAGCAACTTTTTTTAGTAAAGCAGTAATTTATATATATATATATATATATATATATATATATATATATATATATATATGATCACTTATAATATTCCTTAACATGTAATGTATAAGTAATAATTTTACTTGTTAATTAATATTTTATTATTTTTAATTGATAGACATTCTATTTGCATATTTATATATTCAAGTCACTAGCAATCTAACTATTTTCAATGCCATGAACTTTCCTAGGGTTTTGAGAGAGGAGGATGAGGAAGAGGATGAATTACTCATGCGGAGCAATCACAAGCTTTAATGAAAGACGGCGTTAGAAGAATTAGATATTGTTGATCAGAGTTAAATAACAAGGATGTTAGGAGGTTCTTACAACGCCAAACTTCTCAACACAAAAGGTCTGGTAGTGTTTTCTAAATTCAATAGAAGGTGTTTTGATGTTCCAGAGAAGGAGACACCACATCCGCTTTTAAAAGAGAAGGAGTTTGTACGGTTCAAAGAGATCCCTATAACAAAAGAAGAATTTCATGAGTGTTGTAAACCCTAGATAGCATCGCTTATGGTGACCCATTAGGAAAGATTGTGGGTTTCCATACGTTGAAATCAAAAGTGCAGTGTGATTAGGCAAAGAAGGGGTCTATTACAAAATTATATTCTCTGCACAAGAAGAATGTAATAGGGCTATATTTGAGGGCCATGGATGGTGCTGACCATTATGTTTTGGTTGAACATTAGCAACCTTTTTTCATGAAAAGTGCAACTATGTCTAGGAAAGTTGTTTTCTGGATCTAGATTCAAATCTATCAATTGAATTGAGTAATGATATACATGAACCTCTCTAATTTATACACCCTATCAATACCTTTTATTTCTTTCTATCTCTCTCATCCTATCTTACCTATATATTCTTCTCTTTTTTCTTCTTCTCATTAGGTGTGTAATAACACATAAGGTGTACATGTATAATTTTTCAATTGAATTATATAATGACCAATTCTTGATAGAGTTGGTGACATATTAGGAACCATGCTGAAAATTGATCGTGTCATGACAATCCTGTCGAGGGGTTAATATGCATGAATTTATGTGGAACTTGATATGAACAAACTGTTACAACCTTAAGTCATTGCACAGGGATATTTGCTTCATGAAACTTAGTATGAAAGGTTGTACCAAATTTGTCTCAATTTGATATCAAGGGAGTTATGAAAAGGAGCCATAAGAAGACACGTTTTTTTCTCGAGATATTGGACAAAAAGTGGTCCCTAGACACCCTTTTTATCGTAATTATGATGAAAAGGAAAAGCCCTAAACACCCTTTTCTTGAGAAAGATGACATAAGCAGCATGTGTGAGCGCGCAAGAGGAAACTAGAAGAGAGCAAAATATCGAGACAAACTTAACAGTTAGAAGAAATATAAAAAATCTCTTTAATTTTAATATCAAGGAGGACTCAAAGATTGCTAAGTCAAAGAGATAAGAATCAAGACTTAGGGCAGAAAGTTATTTCGTTGGATAGTTTTGGACAGCTATTGGAGGTTTAGGAAGTTTATTTCCGTTAGAAATAGAATAATATTTTTCTTTTCACAAATGATATTACAGGTATTAAAATTATATATAATCGTATGTATGACGTAGATTCTATGAACATATTCTAATTATAGTAATTATAGTGCAGAGGATATTATGATGCCCATGATGACATAGATATTAAAATGTAAACCGTATTCGTGCAGAGAGATGGTCCATATAACTCGCATTCTCTCAACAGAAAAAGTAAATAAAGAAAAGGATGATTGCATAGAAAAGTAACTTTTTTCATGAGAACCCTATCCATCTAATTGAGGTTCTCAAGAAAGAAAAGCAGCACCACCGTATACACAGCTACAGTTGATGTTAATGCCTCATAATTTTTTTAAACAACGACAATATTGTAACTTTCTTACAGGAATAACTTTATATATACGGTGCTTTTTTAATTTGAGGTGTTAATATTTTTTTAACCCATCAAATTATAGATTTTAGTACAATCATTTTACTAAATTAAAATAAATTTTATTAATTTATTTATAAATAAGTAAATCTAGAATTTACAATAAAATAATTTTATAAAATTATTTAAAATAAGTTTTATAAATAAGTCTTTAAAATAAATTATTTTACTGTAAATCCTATACATATTTACTTATTTATAAATAAATAAATAAAATTTATTTTAATTTATTAAAAAATAACATAAATAAAATCTACAATTTAATTGATTGGAAAAAGAAAGTATCAATATCTCTTAAATTAGGATAGCACCATAAACTCTCCCTCTATATATATATATATATATATATATATATATATTACTACCGTTTTTTTAATTATATATATATATATATATAATTAAAAAAATGGTAGTAATAATATGGGTATTTTATTAGAATTGAATTAATTGCACCTTAAATAAAAATAAAAATAATATATAAATAAATAAAAGTACCTTGTATTCTGTGCTTTTTAACTTAGGGTTAATAAGAAACGAGAATGCTAACTCGAGCTTCTTAAAGATAATTAATCAATATTGAATTTGACAAAAAATTATAAATTGTTACTTTCTTAAATAAATTTTAATTTGAATAGTCGTTAATATGTTTTTACTTTATTTATAAGATAAAAGTATTCATCAATACTCTTAATTAATACTTTATTTGAGGCACACAAAAAATTTAAAAAATAATTTTAATGTTTTACTATTTATTGTTGATTATAATGCTTATAAATGTTAAAATTAAATAAAAAGTAAGACATCAAAATATTGAAAATATAAAGTAAAATCATTAAAATTATTTTATTTTGAATTTATTTTTACTTTCAGCAATGTAGAAATGAAAAAATGTAGTAAAATAAAATTGAAATTATTTATGTTTAATTTTTTTGAAGTTTTCTAGTATGCATCAAATAAAATATCATTTAAAATTTATAATACTTAAAGTAAGAATACATTAATGATCATTAAAATCAGAATTTATTTAATACACAGTTAATTATGGAAGAAAGAAATAATTATATGTTTACATATCAGTTAGTATAACGTTGAAGAAAGGTTCGTTTTACCGTTTTCATGTACAAATGAAAAAATATGTAATTGGAAGATTGGATTCTACCCACATTCATTTAAATTCGTATATCTCTAATCCAAACACCTTATTTGTAAAATGAAGTTACGAGATCCAAATTTATGTTAAATGTCTTTACCATTAATTTACCTAACATTTTTTTTCCATATCATTTGCCAGCATCTTTGTGCTAATTAACGAATCCATCAAATCATACATATAATATGATGCATGACTAAAATCATGGATGACCAAAATCTCAAATGCCTACTAACAATTAATGTAGAGTGAGCCAGAAAACTTGAGCAACGATGGTCAAATTAAAAAAGGGAATAGATCCTTTTAATCTCTAATTCATTTTACATTTCCAAGATAGCACATGTCATTCAGGTATGTTTGTGTGAGGTTTGGATTAACAATTAAGGCCAGGTGGAAGCGAGAAAATTATTGGTCAACGTGCCAATTAAGTGAGATATTGCGCTAAAAGTAGGAAAGCAAAATGAAACTTAACTTTACGTATGTATAAGTTTGATCGGTTGTTTATTTTTATTTTTCTTTTTCTTTTCTCTCTCTTGCTTTGTTTATTTTTGTTTTTCTTTCTCTTTTCTCTCTCTTGGTATCAGAGCATGTTCTTTTCAAGGTAGGTTATTTTATCATGTATATCTTAATTTCCTGACTGGATATGTATCTGGTAACAGTGTATAGTGTTTGCTAGGGTACCCATAGTAGTTGAAGGACAATGATGGGCCAGTGGAGAGCCTTTGTAAGACCCTAGTTTCCTACCTTGATGGGTTGAGAAACACGTACAGATTGCGACACTAAATTCAAATATATATTTCCATGAAGATTAATAAAAAAAAAGTTTTAAATTCCTGATAAGCCTTATGATCTTCTAAATTCTTTAATATTTATTGCTTTATAGTGTATGTCGTGGATACATTATCTTTCTACTTCTGCTTCTGCTTCTGCTTATCTCTTCTGCTTTTCCTGCTCTTTTCACTTTCTTTGCTCCTACTATTTCATTCTCATACTACTTTATAAATATTTTTTTATAAAAATGGCTAATATACAACCTTTTAAAGGGACAGACTATAAATAAGCTCTTTCAGCTGTAGAATTTTTAACAAAATCCCCTCCAGTGGGATATACAAAACCTCCTACTGACGTAGATTTCGTTCACACAATTTTAATAGGACAAAATAATACAATAATAGCTTTCCTGGAAGAAGTTTCTAGAAGGTTATCTAAATTAATAGACACAAACAAAAATGAAAATATTTCAGAAGAAATAAATGATTTAGTCAACAAGGTTTCTAAACTTTCGTTAGGAACAAATATGCATACTAAAACAGTGTGCAAAAATACCCACAAATTTATTAAAGTAACTACAAAGACAAACATAACTTAAACTAGTAATAAAATTCAGTATAAATAAAAGGATAATACCTCTAACACAAATACAGTCATTAGTTAAATATGAATTTAAGACAGAATAATATTTCACAAACGCAATTAGAAGATATTTCTATGGATAGTACAACTAATAGAAATCAAACAACAAAGAGGTTTCCAGGAACTTCTTAAAGACTAAGAGAACATCAAACTAGGAAACAAGATCTCATACAAATTCCAGGAATCTTAGATAGATTTCTGAAAAGAAGAAGAACTACTAATGTCAGAAGAGTAAAAGACTTAGTAAACATACACCAAAATACAGAAATAGGATCAAATTTGAGGATTGATTCTTTGAATCTTAGACAACTATACAACATAGGATGGCTAAGTTCTAAAAGAACAAGCCTTTACAGATATAGGAGGATAGAAGATTTTCACCTCCCAGATAATACATATGAGATAATTCCTTTAATATCTTAACAAATTGCTAGACAACTACTAACCCAGCATGGACGATATGTTCATATGGGATTAATTACTATAGGAGTCAGATCTCTAGCTAAACATATGATAGGTCCGAGAGCTTTGATAGTTCTCCATGATAAGATTTCAAAACAATGATTCACAAAGTATCATTGGAATCTTAGAGGTTAACTTAAATCAGCCTATCTCACTAATATACCTTGCTCCAAAATTCACACTAACCCTTCCAGACTTTGTAAACCACATTAGTCTAGAAGTACAAACTATAGGTTTTGGAACAAATTAGATAGGAGCTAACCTACACCTAGACGTTACTTTGATAGGAAGAATAAGTAATTATATTTCTTCCATGTATAGAATTAACACAAGACCATTAAAAGAAGCAATAAGCTCTTATGGTACAAAATTTTTGCCAGCTCAGGCATTCACAAAAAGTAATGAAGGCCATCTATGGCAAACTCATTTACAAAGGGAAGAACGAAATCCCATTACAAATCCAAATTCTGCTATTTTACACAATAGATCTAAAGGCCTTAGTTTAAGCTTCACAGATTACAGAAATACTCCACTTATGGACTTAGAACAAAACAGATGGGATAGTACATCCACTATTCCCAATGATGATCATATTTGTATGATGAACATCATAGAAAGTGATGATGAAGAAG
Organism: Psophocarpus tetragonolobus; assembly: GCA_037954015.1. Taxonomy (NCBI): domain Eukaryota; kingdom Viridiplantae; phylum Streptophyta; class Magnoliopsida; order Fabales; family Fabaceae; genus Psophocarpus; species Psophocarpus tetragonolobus. The sequence continues at coordinate 47,135,619 of CM075690.1, read as the reverse complement.
ATGATGATATGACTGATGAAGAATGGAATCATCATCAAGCAAACATAGCCATGTTTAGGCAAGGGACTTTAGATAACCTAAACTGAAAACCATGGGAAAACTTTCCCTCTGAAACAAATGAAGTTGTAAGACTTCAAGAAAATGAAGAAAACAATGAAATAGATGATGTAGTAAATACATTTTTAAACAAAATACAAATTAAAGAAGAAGATTTTTCTTATCAATTTACAAATAATTTAGAAAATAAAGATGAAGATGTCTTGTCAACAACATCTGAAAATACAAAGGTAGGTCTAATAAATGAATATGAAGGATCTACATCTACAAATTATCGGCTAGATCCTGCCGGTACACAAAATTATTCTCAGGGATTTCTTCCTCGAGAAACTGTACAAAATATTATACTTAGTGATAATAAATATGTGTCACATGATAAAATATTACCAGTTGAACCAAACTTCCAAACTCTAGCTTTTGATGTCTCCTTTGAGTGTTTTTATGCACAAAAACACTTCACCTTTCTACTTCAATGTTGTTGTACCTTTGTTTTATAAACTTTTCGAAGCTATAGCAAGGTAATTTTTAGTCATGTATGGTAAAGCATTATGACATAATTTTGACATAAGTTTAATTTATCAATTTCTCATTTTTTGGTTTGTTATTTAATTTATTTATTTTTTAATTTCTATATTGATATTTACCATCCTTCCATTTTGAAACTTAGTAATTTATTTCTATTTTACAAAAACTATCTATTTTTTTTTAAATTTATTCATCTCTCTTTTTTTAGTAGATTGATTTTATTCACTCGATGTTAATTTATTCTCATTTTATCATTTTCTTGCACTTATTTTATCCGTTATAATAAGGACTGTATTACTAATATCATAAAGCCTGTTGTGACACCCTTCTACTCTATAGCTCTTTATTCTTTAATTACGAAATAATATCGAAATTTATTCATTTAAATACTAGACGTGACACTTAGGTAAAAGGATTTACATTATCCAATGTACTCTTATTTTTCAAAACTATGATATAACAAAATGTAGGCATATAAGTAAACATGTTAGACTTTAAAAATTTCCTTTACAAGATTCTCAATTATTAAAGCTCATAAAGAAACTTTAAATAATTTGATACATGACGAAAAACTATTAACTATTCCTCTCTAACCCAATGTCACACCTAATTAAAGCAGCCCAACCATAAAAAGGTAAAGAAAAGTCAGAGCTTCATCCACTGTTATATCATCAAGATCTTGCTCACTTAAAAGTGACATTCAGCCCAAATAAAATACAACAACAAGCAACAAGGGGGTGAGAATACATTTATACATGTTAAGGTACATATAGAAGGAATGAATGATGTGTGAAAACCGTAAGTGTACAGTGTTGTCAAGTAATAATAAAAATCGTTCTTCCACAGGAATTATGTGTGTCAAAAAAATAATTGCTTCTAACTTTAATTAATTTTCGAAGGTAATTTAAAATAAAAGGATCAAAGTTCTAAAATTAATAAAAATAAAATTAAAGTAAATTCTAAAATCAAATTAAGATAACTATTATAAATAATTTAAAATCTAAGATATGAAAATCATAACTAAAATAAAAGGCACATTTTTAATATATTTGAAAAATAGAAAATATTTCATAAAATAAAGGAAGAGATAATTCAAAGATTTGAAATTCAAATTTTAGAAAACTTCCAGGATTAGAGGTATCACACCATGACTACCTATTGAATCAATTATAATTATCTTTTATGCTTTTATTGGTTCTCTATAAAGATAAATTAACTTAAGGTAACCTTTTTCCTCTTTCAAGCTACGAAGGCGTATCTAATTTAATTAACCCTCTACTTTTGTGGTAACTATGTTCAATTAAACTCATTGAGTTCTTTGTTAATTTGTTGAGTCTTTAAAGGGTTAAACCTACTTTCATGATTTAATTCCTATGTTCCTTCCCTGGGGTTTCAATAATTAGGTTCACCTTACGTTTCTTCCCTAATTATTTATTACTACAAAAATAGTGATAAAGTGTATTGTATCTATAAAAGCAATAGAGAAGAAATCAAGAGAAGCCTATATGAGAATAATAAAAATTATTAATTAATCATCAATAGAGTCAAGGGTTAAACCCCAATCCCAAAATAAAAATAGCTACTCACACATGCCTATGAGTATAAACAAGCAAGAAATTGAAGATCATTAAACCCAGAAATAAAGAGTGAAAAAGGGAAAAGAAGAAGCTCCAAGCTTTGCTCTCTATGTTGTCTTGATCAAAAGTTTAGCCCTTAGTTTCAAACATAACTTTCTAATTAAACTAATGGGCATAACAATAGAGTATAAATTGATTACACAAGGGAGTGCATATATTTGCATGGAGTACAATCTTTCATAGTTAACTTATAATTAATTTTTTTCTTCTAAATTTCCTCCAGAGCTCCAAGTTTCACTCCAATGCTACAAACCAGTCCAAAAATACATAAAAATCTAGCAAATTATATCCTAAACACCAAAAAACACTAAAAGCGTAACAAATTCCAAAATATAATTAAAAGACACCTAAAATACAAATATTAAACGTAAATGACATAAAAATAAGACCTAAAAATAGATAAAAATCCAACGCATCAAACAACCTCAAACTTAGAATTTGCTTTTCCTCAAGCAATAACTGTGGCTCAAACTAAAATGTAAATCACCAAAACAGAACACCAAAAAATGATAAGCAAATGGAATAGAAAATAATTATGTGGAAGAAATTTCAATCAAGTCTAATTAGAGGCAATTCTCCCAAAAGTATGCCTGAGATGATGGATTCACTTAACTCACATTCTCAAGTGTTTAAGGTAAATACAATTTCTCTCATTTTCCCCAAAGAAAAGAATCTTACCATAGGCTTAGTGAGAAACCTTTTCTCCATTTTCATGTTTTCTCAACCAAAATAAATCACAAGGTCTTTTAGATGTAATGTGGTCAAGGTAAATTGTAGGCGCGAAACAAGAAAGAAAAGGAAAATACACAGTTTGACTACAAATCAATCTTAGTACCCATTATAAAATACCTCATGCAACAAGAAAGACGAATTAGCTCTTTTTCATCTACTACTACATCCACCTAGGCATACCCTTACTTTTTTCTTCTTTTTTTTCTGAACCTTATTTGGAGTCTCTACTGATATTTTTTTATAATTGATTTTTTTTACAAATATTAATGCTCTCATATTATCAACCACTGTATAAAACAATTCTTACACACAACCCTTCACACATAAATTGCCACATATACTTATAATACGATATTAAGACAAATGAAAACATTGATATATGGGCCCAAGAAAGTTTAAACTATAGGACTCAGTGGAGCAACTAATCGGTAAAATATTTCACAAGGTCAATGGATGGAAAGAAAAAATCCTAATTGCCTTCATCATATTCATCTTAATTGAAAGAGAACAAGTTTAAACCACGGTTTCAAAACAAGTTCTAGAAGATGCAATCTAGAGAGAACAATACTAATTCTTCAATTTGCTAAGAGATCAACCAATGCAATATACTATTGCAAATCTTTAAAGATAGCAAGGGTCATATTTAATAATTCCAAGAGCCACACAAAATTGGAATTGCTCAACAATAATTGCAAAAATAAAATAAAATAATAAAAATAATAAAAAAGAGAAAATAAAATTAAATTCCTGAAACAACGTAAAATAAAATAAATAAAATAAAACTAAAACCGTAAGAAACACCAAAATTAAATTTACATTGTCCCTAATTAAATCTAGGAGTAAAGGAATGAAACAAGAAAAGAAAGATAAAACCTGTCAAGGGTGAGATAGGCGACTTGGATAATCATGTCTAACATAAGAAGTAGTGGATGGAGGTACCTGGTGACGTTTCGAAACCATATTGTGGTTACACACCACTTTTTTAGTTGTTCACTTGTGTGTTACTTGTTTCACCCTCGTTGTTATACTATTTTCACCATAGTATCTTTTTTTTTTTTTATTTATCATAATTTTTTTTGTGGTCTTTTTCCTTTCGACTTTCTACCTCTAAGGTGTTGCTACTCTTACGTCCTCTACTCTAAAGCAAGGTCATAACATGTTAAAGGATGGCTGCATGGAGGTGTGGGTGCGATGACAGCAGTGCAAGTTGGATCGGTGGTTGCTGTAGCGACAGCTGGTGTAGTTGAGCAAATCTGCCTCGTGGTGGTCACTGCACACAATAGCTACTCTACACGTGAAGGAGGTTCGACGATGGTTGCAACAGGGCTTCGAGGGGGCTAGAACGACAACGCGACGGAGGTTGTGGCACACAAATCTGCATTGCTGTGGTGGAGGTTGCATTGTGGTTGGTGAGTGATGGCACAAATTGGCGAACCTCACGATGGATGTGCGTGTCACGACGACTTTGATTTGCTTCACAATGGACATGGAAAGAGAGCAACAACGCAAATCTATGGCTTGAACAATGTGGTAGCTACGCATAGTGGCTGTACGAACGGAGACACAATGAAGATGAACAAGGTAGAAAACCGGTCTGTAAAGAAATGAAAAAGAAAAAGAAAGGGGGAAAACATTACAACTTGAAGCAAATCAACACATTGATTAGGAAAATAAAAGGAAAGATTATCAGGAAAAACATTTGAAACAAATAAATAAAATATATCACAAAGATTGAAGAAATAAAGAAGAAAATCAGAAATATTGGCACAAAATAAATAAGAGAGAGTTATTTCAAATTGTACTAGAAGTGCAAAATAATTGCACGGGAGTGTAACTTTGTGGAAAAAATATATATGTAAATTTCTCAAAATTCACACTCGGAGTGCACTTTAGTTGCACAGAAGTACAACTCTCTGGAAAAAATAATTTCCTTAACTTGCCAAATTTGTACTCAAAGTGCAGTATAATTGTACAGGAGTGCAACTCTCTAGATTTCTTTAAATTTCTTCCTTCATTGATGCATTCCTCCCTAGAAAAGGCTCTATCACAATGGTTATCGTTAGGAGGATTGAAGAGGATATGGAAAAGAGAGGAGGAAAGAATACCTCACCTTTTATGGATATCAAGATGTTAGAATTTAGGCCATAGTCTTCTTTTTAGTCTTGTAATGTACATTTTTTAATTTGGGACTTGGAGGTATATTTAGTTTCTTTTTTGGTCTTGTATTTTGGCCTTTAGCTCTATTTTAAATTCAAAGCTATGACTAGTCTTTTTTGTGGAATGTGTTGAGTAGTTTGGGCCATTTTAGAGAACCTTAGGAGTGTGGTTTTTGTTAACCACACCCCCTAAGTTAGTTTCAAACCCCTCTAACTCATACATGAAGCATGAAAGACATGTGGACCCCTATGGTTCCCTCCAAGTAGCGCCACTTTCTTCTCTTTCCTCCATGTGATTCCAACTTGGCATTCTTGTTATTCTCATTTTTGAATTTGAATTTTGAGGTATCATGTGGATTCCCTCCAAAATTCAAATTCAAATTTAGAGGGGACCAAGATCCTTAAATCTAGAGACATGTTTGGATCTTCCTAGAATTAATCAAGTGCTAGCTGGCTCTACCTCAATTAACACTTGATTAATCTCTCTTAACCTTTCCTAATGGTGGCGTCCAACACCTAATCCCTAAAGTCCATGTTTTCTCTTATAAATAGACACCCCCCATTGTACCATTTTACATTTGAATGAATATGCTTCCCCTTTGTGAGCAAATTTGAGTATCTCCTTTCTTGAGAGTTCTCTATGGTTTTTATCAAGGGCTCCCTCCCTTGTGGCAAGCTCCTCTAATGGCTTATCTCTTCCTAGAGTGGCACCACCACCACCATTTCTATCTCTTCCATCACTCATCTTCTACCTTGGAACCTAACTAGAAGAAGATCTTGGGAGAAGCATTGGCAAGGATGCATCATTCATGCTTTGTCTTTCCTATTTTTTTTTCTTCATATTCATCTTCATTCATGATTTTCTTTTTTCGAATAAATTATTTATTTCAATTTTTTTATGTCTTTCCTAAAACATCAAAGAAACAACCAAAAGCGTAAAATTGAAAAAGAAAGAAAAAGAATAAAATAAAACAAATTAACAAAATAGAAACAATAAGCTTAGAAAAAGCTCATAGTGGTTGGGTTGCCTCCCAACAAACGCTTGTTTTATGTCTTAAGCTTGGCAGTAAAAAGGAAGAAAAAAAATTAGTCCCCCATAGTAGGGTGAGGGAAAGATAATTTTACTTCTCTCTCAAGTAGTTTTCTTGATCCACACCTATGCGGAGGGATGTAGGGTTTCCCTTTGGACATACATATTTTATTAGTACTGTTCAATGTAGAATCATTATCAAATTGTGCTTTTATTGAGAATAAATAGGTGGATCCTTAACAAGGTATTTATTTTCCCCTTGTTCCACCACTTGGTCCACTAATTTAACCCTGCACATAGAATTCTCAATGAAAGAAAATGATTATCTTTAAACAAGTTAAACTCAATAGTTTTTTCTCCAACAATCAAGGAAATCTTTCTTTTCTTTACACTTATATTAACATCAGTAGTAGCTAAGAAATGTTTTCCTAGGATAATTGGAATATTGACATCTTCCTTTATGTATAACATTACAAAGTCACATGGGATAATTAGATCTCTTACCTTAATAGAACATATTTTGCAATACCACTAAATGTATAACAGATCCATCCGCCAATTGTAATGACATGTTGGTGGGTTGTAGCTCTCCTATACCAAGCTTTTTATAAACAACTAAGGGCATTAAACAAACACTAGCCCCCAAATCACGCAAGGCTATATTAAACTTTTTTTTCCAAGTAGACATGGTAGAGAAAACTACCGAAATCCTTAAGATTGGGAGGTAACCTAGCTTGGACATGGGTCACAATTTCATACTCATCAATCTTTTTCTTACTAGCCAAGATCTCTTTAAGAAACTTTGCATAAACAGGCATTTGTTAAAAAACATCTGCAAATGGAATGTTGACATACAATTGTTTTATCACATCTAAAAATTTACCAAATTGTTTGTCTAATTTTTCCATAGCTAACCTTTTGGGAAAAAGGTATAGGTGATTAGCAAGGTGTGGAGGAAGTAAGTGGAATTTCAACCCTTTTTTCATAAATATTTTCTTTTTCAATCTCAATTGTACGTTGAATTTCCTCTTGAACTTCCTCCATTCCCTTTTTTTCTTTGTTAATCAAAGGTTCATCTAACACTTTACCGGTCATTATTTCATTAGCATGCTCAACATTATTAGTTTCATTGTTACTAGGAGGCTTACCATTAGGATTGCTAAGAGAAGATAAATGTTGAGCTATTTGAGAAATTTGGTTCTCCAACTGCTTGTTGTGAAGTATCATGTTATCCATTCGAGTGGTCAACTCTTTAATACAACTTCCCATTATCTCATTAATTTGCTTTTGGCTCATCATGAACTCCTCCATTAAGGTTTCCAACTTGGAAAGTTAGGATTGGAAGCCTTCTTTATTGTTAGAATAAGATGTCCTAAAATTTTTTTGTGAGTACCCTACTCCTTGGTTTCCTCCACCTTGATTATTGTGGTGGGAGAAATTTGGATGACTCCTCCACCCTTTGTTATAAGTGTTGGAGTAAGGATCAAATGTTTGCTTCCTAGGATGACTATAGAAATTATGAGTTACAACTATGTTCTCCATGGTACTTTCCTGACTATCAGGTGTCCCTACTAGACAAAGTAAGTTTAGATTCACTATTGAAAAATATGTGGATGAAGTGACATGCAATATTGCTCCCATGGACTCATGCCATTTTCTTTTAGGGAGGTCTTGGTTGTAGAGTAAAAGGATAAATTATGAAGGACTTTCAGTTTCTTTGGTTCATGAAGGACACAAACTTAATTTGAAATTTCTGACACCAAACCAAGTTTTTTATGATCAACATAAGTTGAAGGGGAAAATAGAAAAAGAGAGAGAAGAAAAAAGAAAATTAGAAAAAGAAAAGAGTGAAGAGGAAGAGAGAGAAAAGGAAAGAGAAAAAGAATGTTAAAATAGAAAATGGTAAATATTTTCTTCTTCTATTGATATTTTGAATGCACAGGATCATGAGAATACAACCCACAAATTACTATATGTGATGAAGAAAAATGTTGATGTCACTTTTACAGAGTTATTATACATCTAGTACATTGTTGATATCACTCACGAAGAAAATACATAGGTCTATTTTAAAAGAAGAATTCCTCTTGATTTCTTGTTTGGGTTTGGAAACCAAAAAGGAAAACTTCTTTTATGCATGAATTTTTACAAGTTTCATTTGATGCTGGAGGTTGATTTTGTTCATTTTAAATAATAAGTGACTAAAATTTGTAGGAAAATAAAGTCATAGATTCGAGGGTGAATCTTTTCAAAGAATGATGGAATGATATGAATCCAGAAGACAATGACTTTTCATTTTTTTGTAACGTTCCATTAATTTGGAAATTAATGTAATATGCAATTAATCATATGTGATAATTGCATGATAATGGAGTATTTAATTTTTCTTTTAGGAGTTATGATTTTGAATAGCCACCTAATTCTATAAATAGGAGTTGAATTGTACTCAAAAGGTAAAGATTGAATTAGTGAAATTATAATTGGGTTTTTACTCTTTTGTGAGAGATGAATTTCTCTTTAGAATTTATCAAGGAATTCTTCCTTGTGGCATTTTGCTAGACTTATCAAGTGTAAATCACCACCCTTGTGGCGTCATATGACTTATCTTTCATCCTTGGAAGTGGCGTCATCTATCCTTTCGTTAAACAATTTTCATCCTTTCTATTTTCTTGTTTACCCAATTCTCATATTTTTGTTAACTTATTACCTTCCAACCTAGATAGATCCGCAAAACGAATCCAACCCCTCTGGATTCACCCTTTCCATTTTATTTTTATGGTCATAGTATGTAGCCACCTCCCCATCAACCAATCATATCTAGGATGTAAGATTGGAGGGTAGTTCCTTTAGGGGTTGCCAATATGTTTTATCTTAACAAACGCAATACTTTATGGCTTTGATGAAAGAGCAACCTCGACCATAGGAACGACCAAGGTTGAGAAGGACTCAACAGGGGGGAGTATGGACAAGCAGACATTGCTCCCTTTCCCCAGAAGGGGTTACTTCGGTTAATTTCGAGGGTTCACCTCAAAGCATAGGAGACCTGAATGACTCTTAGCATAAGAGGAAGAAGCATAAGACATTAAGGTAGACCTACCTGAAGGGAGAGAGGAAGAGTTGAGGATAGGGAAGATGAACACTTCGACTCAGAGTGCATAGAGTTTGGTGAAGTCCAACTGAAGACATGGTCCCCATATTTATAGCCAATGGGCCCAAATCAACCATAGTAGTGGATCTGACATAAACCAACGATTTAGATTAAGCCAATCTCTTCAAAGGCCCTTAGTACTATCCATTTGAAGATATAACTACTATGGCGTGACATCAACATGATGTTTAGTCCTTTGAGGACAGATAATTTTTGTAACTTCAAAGGTTTTCTACGCCACTTCTTCAGCTGGGGGCAAGGCACAGGTTACGCATATTTGACTCACCTAGCCACAATGGATCTTTCTAGCTTCAAACCCCACTACACTATGCTTGAACCTGGGGGTAAGTGTACGGGTTGGGAGTGTTCGTTCTTCAGCAAAGTGTGCTATCTAAGGCGTTCGATGTTCGGCCCCAACAAGGTTAACCAACCTAATCTTGATTATCACGCCTAAATTGAGTTTAAGGGTTATTACCTAATTTCTGACTGATAAGGCAAGGCCGAGCAGATAAAATCTCAATTGACCAGTATAAATAGGTAACGGATATCAAAGTAAACATGATAAGATATTACAAAACTATTTTTCATTACTCTGGCCAAATATTTCCTAACTTGAGCGTCAGAGTGCATTTTGCAGGTACTCCACCTCTTGGGAAGGATATCAAAGGCTCAACTACATAAAGAACTAAAAATATAAGTACTTGGAGAGGAAACATAGGTACAAGTATATTTTTAATCTTTTATGACAACATAATCATTTTGAACAAACAATGTATTAGTAACTAAATCTACCCTAAAAAATTAAAATTGTTACTGGATAAAAAAGATTAAACCCAAAAAACATCACTTGATACTAAGAAAAAAAAAAAGAAATTTCTTCAGGTCGCCAAAATATAAAATTAAAAGACCAAAATAATACCAATTCTTCAAACATTAATAATTTGATAATAGTAACCAGGACTAAAGCCATGAAATAAATTTTATAAGGACCAAAATTGGCTACAAATAAAAAGGTGGAGAAATTCTATCGTGCTTACATATTTCAAGACATGGTAGCAACTTTTTTTAGTAAAGCAGTAATTTATATATATATATATATATATATATATATATATATATATATATATATATGATCACTTATAATATTCCTTAACATGTAATGTATAAGTAATAATTTTACTTGTTAATTAATATTTTATTATTTTTAATTGATAGACATTCTATTTGCATATTTATATATTCAAGTCACTAGCAATCTAACTATTTTCAATGCCATGAACTTTCCTGGGGTTTTGAGAGAGGAGGACGAGGAAGAGGATGAATTACTCATGCGGAGCAATCGCAAGCTTTAATGAAAGACGGCGTTAGAAGAATTAGATATTGTTGATCAGAGTTAAATAACAAGGATGTTAGGAGGTTCTTACAACGCCAAACTTCTCAACACAAAAGGTCTGGTAGTGTTTTCTAAATTCAATAGAAGGTGTTTTGATGTTCCAGAGAAGGAGACACCACATCCGCTTTTAAAAGAGAAGGAGTTTGTACGGTTCAAAGAGATCCCTATAACAAAAGAAGAATTTCATGAGTGTTGTAAACCCTAGATAGCATCGCTTATGGTGACCCATTAGGAAAGATTGTGGGTTTCCATACGTTGAAATCAAAAGTGCAGTGTGATTAGGCAAAGAAGGGGTCTATTACAAAATTATATTCTCTGCACAAGAAGAATGTAATAGGGCTACATTTGAGGGCCATGGATGGTGCTGACCATTATGTTTTGGTTGAACATTAGCAACCTTTTTTTCATGAAAAGTGCAACTATGTCTAGGAAAGTTGTTTTCTGGATCTAGATTCAAATCTATCAATTGAATTGAGTAATGATATACATGAACCTCTCTAATTTATACACCCTATCAATACCTTTTATTTCTTTCTATCTCTCTCATCCTATCTTACCTATATATTCTTCTCTTTTTTCTTCTTCTCATTAGGTGTGTAATAACACATAAGGTGTACATGTATAATTTTTCAATTGAATTATATAATGACCAATTCTTGATAGAGTTGGTGACATGTTAGGAACCATGCTGAAAATTGATCGTGTCATGACAATCCTGTCGAGGGGTTAATATGCATGAATTTATGTGGAACTTGATATGAACAAACTGTTACAACCTTAAGTCATTGCACAGGGATATTTGCTTCATGAAACTTAGTATGAAAGGTTGTACCAAATTTGTCTCAATTTGATATCAAGGGAGTTATGAAAAGGAGCCATAAGAAGACACGTTTTTTTCTCGAGATATTGGACAAAAAGTGGTCCCTAGACACCCTTTTTATCGTAATTATGATGAAAAGGAAAAGCCCTAAACACCCTTTTCTTGAGAAAGATGACATAAGCAGCATGTGTGAGCGCGCAAGAGGAAACTAGAAGAGAGCAAAATATCGAGACAAACTTAACAGTTAGAAGAAATATAAAAAATCTCTTTAATTTTAATATCAAGGAGGACTCAAAGATTGCTAAGTCAAAGAGATAAGAATCAAGACTTAGGGCAGAAAGTTATTTCGTTGGATAGTTTTGGACAGCTATTGGAGGTTTAGGAAGTTTATTTCCGTTAGAAATAGAATAATATTTTTCTTTTCACAAATGATATTACAGGTATTAAAATTATATATAATCGTATGTATGACGTAGATTCTATGAACATATTCTAATTATAGTAATTATAGTGCAGAGGATATTATGATGCCCATGATGACATAGATATTAAAATGTAAACCGTATTCGTGCAGAGAGATGGTCCATATAACTCGCATTCTCTCAACAGAAAAAGTAAATAAAGAAAAGGATGATTGCATAGAAAAGTAACTTTTTTCATGAGAACCCTATCCATCTAATTGAGGTTCTCAAGAAAGAAAAGCAGCACCACCGTATACACAGCTACAGTTGATGTTAATGCCTCATAATTTTTTTAAACAACGACAATATTGTAACTTTCTTACAGGAATAACTTTATATATACGGTGCTTTTTTAATTTGAGGTGTTAATATTTTTTTAACCCATCAAATTATAGATTTTAGTACAATCATTTTACTAAATTAAAATAAATTTTATTAATTTATTTATAAATAAGTAAATCTAGAATTTACAATAAAATAATTTTATAAAATTATTTAAAATAAGTTTTATAAATAAGTCTTTAAAATAAATTATTTTACTGTAAATCCTATACATATTTACTTATTTATAAATAAATAAATAAAATTTATTTTAATTTATTAAAAAATAACATAAATAAAATCTACAATTTAATTGATTGGAAAAAGAAAGTATCAATATCTCTTAAATTAGGATAGCACCATAAACTCTCCCTCTATATATATATATATATATTACTACCGTTTTTTTAATTATATATATATATATAATTAAAAAAATGGTAGTAATAATATGGGTATTTTATTAGAATTGAATTAATTGCACCTTAAATAAAAATAAAAATAATATATAAATAAATAAAAGTACCTTGTATTCTGTGCTTTTTAACTTAGGGTTAATAAGAAACGAGAATGCTAACTCGAGCTTCTTAAAGATAATTAATCAATATTGAATTTGACAAAAAATTATAAATTGTTACTTTCTTAAATAAATTTTAATTTGAATAGTCGTTAATATGTTTTTACTTTATTTATAAGATAAAAGTATTCATCAATACTCTTAATTAATACTTTATTTGAGGCACACAAAAAATTTAAAAAATAATTTTAATGTTTTACTATTTATTGTTGATTATAATGCTTATAAATGTTAAAATTAAATAAAAAGTAAGACATCAAAATATTGAAAATATAAAGTAAAATCATTAAAATTATTTTATTTTGAATTTATTTTTACTTTCAGCAATGTAGAAATGAAAAAATGTAGTAAAATAAAATTGAAATTATTTATGTTTAATTTTTTTGAAGTTTTCTAGTATGCATCAAATAAAATATCATTTAAAATTTATAATACTTAAAGTAAGAATACATTAATGATCATTAAAATCAGAATTTATTTAATACACAGTTAATTATGGAAGAAAGAAATAATTATATGTTTACATATCAGTTAGTATAACGTTGAAGAAAGGTTCGTTTTACCGTTTTCATGTACAAATGAAAAAATATGTAATTGGAAGATTGGATTCTACCCACATTCATTTAAATTCGTATATCTCTAATCCAAACACCTTATTTGTAAAATGAAGTTACGAGATCCAAATTTATGTTAAATGTCTTTACCATTAATTTACCTAACATTTTTTTTCCATATCATTTGCCAGCATCTTTGTGCTAATTAACGAATCCATCAAATCATACATATAATATGATGCATGACTAAAATCATGGATGACCAAAATCTCAAATGCCTACTAACAATTAATGTAGAGTGAGCCAGAAAACTTGAGCAACGATGGTCAAATTAAAAAAGGGAATAGATCCTTTTAATCTCTAATTCATTTTACATTTCCAAGATAGCACATGTCATTCAGGTATGTTTGTGTGAGGTTTGGATTAACAATTAAGGCCAGGTGGAAGCGAGAAAATTATTGGTCAACGTGCCAATTAAGTGAGATATTGCGCTAAAAGTAGGAAAGCAAAATGAAACTTAACTTTACGTATGTATAAGTTTGATCGGTTGTTTATTTTTATTTTTCTTTTTCTTTTCTCTCTCTTGCTTTGTTTATTTTTGTTTTTCTTTCTCTTTTCTCTCTCTTGGTATCAGAGCATGTTCTTTTCAAGGTAGGTTATTTTATCATGTATATCTTAATTTCCTGACTGGATATGTATCTGGTAACAGTGTATAGTGTTTGCTAGGGTACCCATAGTAGTTGAAGGACAATGATGGGCCAGTGGAGAGCCTTTGTAAGACCCTAGTTTCCTACCTTGATGGGTTGAGAAACACGTACAGATTGCGACACTAAATTCAAATATATATTTCCATGAAGATTAATAAAAAAAAAGTTTTAAATTCCTGATAAGCCTTATGATCTTCTAAATTCTTTAATATTTATTGTTTTATAGTGTATGTCGTGGATACATTATCTTTCTACTTCTGCTTCTGCTTCTGCTTATCTCTTCTGCTTTTCCTGCTCTTTTCACTTTCTTTGCTCCTACTATTTCATTCTCATACTACTTTATAAATATTTTTTTATAAAAATGGCTAATATACAACCTTTTAAAGGGACAGACTATAAATAAGCTCTTTCAGCTGTAGAATTTTTAACAAAATCCCCTCCAGTGGGATATACAAAACCTCCTACTGACGTAGATTTCGTTCACACAATTTTAATAGGACAAAATAATACAATAATAGCTTTGCTGGAAGAAGTTTCTAGAAGGTTATCTAAATTAATAGACACAAACAAAAATGAAAATATTTCAGAAGAAATAAATGATTTAGTCAACAAGGTCTCTAAACTTTCGTTAGGAACAAATATGCATACTAAAACAGTGTGCAAAAATACCCACAAATTTGTTAAAGTAACTACAAAGACAAACATAACTTAAACTAGTAATAAAATTCAGTATAAATAAAAGGATAATACCTCTAACACAAATACAGTCATTAGTTAAATATGAATTTAAGACAGAATAATATTTCACAAACGCAATTAGAAGATATTTCTATGGATAGTACAACTAATAGAAATCAAACAACAAAGAGGTTTCCAGGAACTTCTTAAAGACTAAGAGAACATCAAACTAGGAAACAAGATCTCATACAAATTCCAGGAATCTTAGATAGATTTCTGAAAAGAAGAAGAACTACTAATGTCAGAAGAGTAGAAGACTTAGTAAACATACACCAAAATACAAAAATAGGATCAAATTTGAGGATTGATTCTTTGAATCTTAGACAACTATACAACATAGGATGGCTAAGTTCTAAAAGAACAAGCCTTTACAGATATAGGAGGATAGAAGATTTTCACCTCCCAAATAATACATATGAGATAATTCCTTTAATATCTTAACAAACTGCTAGACAACTACTAACCCAGCATGGACGATATGTTCATATGGGATTAATTACTATAGGAGTCAGATCTCTAACTAAACATATGATAGGTCCGAGAGCTTTGATAGTTCTCCATGATAAGATTTCAAAACAATGATTCACAAAGTATCATTGGAATCTTAGAGGTTAACTTAAATCAGCCTATCTCACTAATATACCTTGCTCCAAAATTCACACTAACCCTTCCAGACTTTGTAAACCACATTAGTCTAGAAGTACAAACTATAGGTTTTGGAACAAATTAGATAGGAGCTAACCTACACCTAGACGTTACTTTGATAGGAAGAATAAGTAATTATATTTCTTCCATGTATAGAATTAACACAAGACCATTAGAAGAAGCAATAAGCTCTTATGGTACAAAATTTTTGCCAGCTCAGGCATTCACAAAAAGTAATGAAGGCCATCTATGGAAAACTCATTTACAAAGGGAAGAACGAAATCCCATTACAAATCCAAATTCTGCTATTTTACACAATAGATCTAGAGGCCTTAGTTTAAGCTTCACAGATTACAGAAATACTCCACTTATGGACTTAGAACAAAACAGATGGGATAGTACATCCACTATTCCCAATGATGATCATATTTGTATGATGAACATCATAGAAAGTGATGATGAAGAAGATGATGATATGACTGATGAAGAATGGAATCATCATCAAGCAAACATAGTCATGTTTAGGCAAGGGACTTTAGATAACCTAAACTGAAAACCATGGGAAAACTTTCCCTCTGAAACAAATGAAGTTGTAAGACTTCAAGAAAATGAAGAAAACAATGAAATAGATGATGTAGTAAATACATTTTTAAACAAAATACAAATTAAAGAAGAAGATTTTTCTTATCAATTTACAAATAATTTAGAAAATAATGATGAAGATGTCTTGTCAACAACATCTGAAAATACAAAGGTAGGTCTAATAAATGAATATGAAGGATCTACATCTACAAATTATAGGTTAGATCCTGCCGGTACACAAAATTATTCTCAGGGATTTCTTCCTCGAGAAACTGTACAAAATATTATACTTAGTGATAATAAATATGTGTCACATGATAAAATATTACCAGTTGAACCAAACTTCCAAATCCCAAATTTACTTCTACACATAGGAGGAATAGATCCCCAACTTCTCCACACATACATTGAGCAATGGATTGCTGCCATAATCCAATATTATGGTATACATCATGAGAAAGATGTACATTCTTCTCAAGAAATGATCGCCAAAGGAAAAACATACCTAGGTGATATTGCTAGATCTGGATGGGAATCATTTAAGAAAATTTTCCCTAATGATCTAAACACACTGGTGATTGAACCAGGACCAAACATCTACAATTTCTATTCACTTATACAGAGATTGTTTACCTAACAAATTGCCAATGATGGCAACAGAATTAGACAACAGATCTATTTTGGCATCTCAAAAGATTATCTATTGAATATTGCGGGAAAATAAAAGAATACTATCAAGATTATCTCTTATATGCATCAATAGCTGGTTGCTTTCATGACGTTAACATTGGAGATAAAATGTTTCTTAAACTCCTAGGAAAACTAGGACAAAAAATTAGAGAAACTTGGAAAAATGATGAGGTTACACCCATGTTGAATAACCTCTCAATAAGAATACAACACATTATGAAAATAATGGAAGACACTTGCTCCCATATTGCTATACAAAAACAACTTAAGCATTCAGATACTGGGATATCAAACAAATATATACACCCTAACAGTATGCACAAAATAGGTTTAAAAATAGGAAAAATATATCTAGAAACAAACCTAGATACAATAATACCCAAAAATTTCTTGGTCTGAAAAAAACTTATACAATAAGGGCTTCTAATGCCAGAAAGCCTACCTTAAATCCTAATAGACATGTTAGGAAATTTAGAGATAACAAAACCTACAAACAAACATTAAAATGTTTTGCTTGTAGTCAAGCAGGATATTTCTCAAGAGATTGTCCAAACATCGTCAATCTTTACACAAAAGAAGCGCATTTAATAAAATCATGTCATATGAATCTTCTTCCTATTGATGAAGAAGTTTCTACTGACTCCGAAATCTTATCTGTTATCAGTATAATAGAGTACACAAAGGAAATGAACCAAGGAAAGATTCATAAAAATTATGACCTCATAAATGCATTTACAAACAATGAATATATTCATTTATACCTAGATAATAATGATTTCCCTATGGGAGATGAATAGAATGAAATGGGAAAAGAATTAAACGATTTAGGATATAGTCTAATGAAAACCATAGAAACAAATCCCTGTTCTTACAAAATAAAATTTTATTCTCATACAGAATCTATTCCGTGTAAATATTGCGAAAGGTATTTTCACATATCTCAAAGGGCTCATTGCCCACTTTGTTATAAAAATTTATGTATTAAATGTGTCAAAGAACATATGAATATACAGGAAATACCTCCTTTCAAAAAGAAAGAAAACACAAATAAATTATATAATAAAGACTTAATAGATACTAGAGTTTCTGTATTAGAAACTCGCATAAATAACCTAGAAGAAAAAATTTCTCTTTTAGAAAAGACTATAAAAGGGAAAAATAAAATAGATTTCCTAGAATCAAGTCAATCTTCCATACATAATAATATGATGGGTATTATGGAATGTATCCCATTAGTATGTAATAAACAACAACTAATAACTTTAAAAGTATTAGTTAAATTAATATTTCCAAAAATAAACAACATCCCTTCATCAGAAAAAATCTTACAAGCATTACTGGATACAGGATGCTCTGAAACAGTTATATGTAAAACTGTAGTTCCACCACAAAACATAACAAAGAGCAAACATATACAAAAAACCAGAACCATGTCTAGAGAAATTATGATAAATGATAAAGAAGTTAACAATGTTACTCTTCAATTCAGTACAAATTGTGACCTTTTTTGTCATAATATTTTTATCAAAACAATGAGAGCAGAAAACCTAGTTCCCTCAAAACAAAGTTTGATTATCGTCCTAGATTTCATTTTAGGTCAAAATAGATCTGTCACTTAAATAAAGATTATGTTATGATTAGTGACAAAACCCAAATGACACCAATAGTCAGTGATGATTCATTAAGACAAGATAATCCTTTTAGCGAGTGTCCTTGCAAAATTCAAATTCTCCTGGTACATGTGATTGTACTATGAATTTCTCATACACATTAGATGAAGAAGTAGAGGCATACTCCTCTTTATTATTAGACAATACAGTCGAAGGTTTTTCCTCAATCAAAATTTCAAAATCTATAAAATTTAAAAATATTCAACAAATCCTTGATAGGCTAAATAAAACTAATATAATAGGAGAAGATCCTACAAAATTTTGGGGCAGAGATCCCGTAATCTGTAAACTACAAATAATTAACCTAGATTTAATTATTAAAATAAAAGACATTCAGTTCAACAATTAGGAACAAGAAGAATGTCAAAATCATATACAAAATCTGTTAAAATTAAAAATAATAGCACCAAGTGTTAGTTCACACAGAAGTCCGGCTTTTATGGTCAATAAATCTTCTGAACAAAAAAGAGGTAAATATAGGATGGTTTACAATTATAAAAGATTAAATGATAACAATGTAGAAGATGGATACTCAATCCCATCTAAAGATGTTTTAATAAATCGAATAAAAGATGTCGAATGGTTTTCAAAATTCGATCTTAAAAGTGGATTCCATCAAGTTAAAATGGATCCTAAATCTATAAAATGGACAACCTTCTCTTGTTCTGAAGGACTATTCGAATGGAATGTTATGTCATTCGGACTAAAAAATGGTTCTGCCATTTTCCAAAGGAAAATGGACAATATTTTTAAAGACATCAAGTCTTTCACATGTGTTTATATCGACGACATACTAGTATTTTCAAAAACAAAAGATGATCATTTTCATCATCTAACACAGGTTTTATACAAATTGGAACATTATGGATTATAGTTTCAAAATCTAAAATGGAAATTTGTAAAAATTTCATTGAATTTCTTGGAACAGAAATTGGTAATGGGACTATAAAACTCCAACCTCATATATCCAAGAAAATACAGGATTTTCCAGACAAAATGGAAGATATAAAAATGCTTAGATCCTTTTTAGGACTTTTAAATTACGCAAGAAGTTTTATTCCTAATTTGGGAAAATATACATCCCTTTTATATAATAAAACTGCATTAAAAGGAGAAAGGAAATTCAATTCCGAAAACATAAAATTAGTACAAAAAATAAAACAAATGGTAACAAATTTACCAATTTTACGACTGTCATTAGATTCAGATTATCTAATAATCGAATGTGATGGAAGTGAACTCGGATGGGGAGCAATCCTCAAATGAAATAAAAATAAACACATACCAAAGGGAGAAGAACAAATATGCAGATACTCCTCTGGTAAATACACAACGAAACCTAAAATTTATAAAACTAGCACTGATTATGAAGTTAATGCTATCATACATGCATTAGATGCATTTAAATTATCTTTTATTAATAAACAAGAAATAAGAATCAGAATAGATTTTGAAGCCATAGTTTCTTATAGTAAAAATCAAATTAATAATGACAAAAAGTCTCATAAAAGATGGCTACTTTTTAAAGACTACATAAATTTTTCTGGAAAAATCATACACTTTGAACACATCAAAGGTTCTGAAAATACTTGTGCTGACATTTTGTCCAGGTACATCAGGTGAAGAGTTCACCCATACACAGACCTTTCAAGTCAACATGCTCGAGAATACAAAGAAGGGTGCCGTTGGCCCCAAGCAAGTAAAATCCCCATTTGTGGCGGACCAATATACAAAGTTCGGTAAACAAGAATTGCCGATCCATACAAATATCTTCCAATATCTTAGAAGAGATCAAACAAATATCAAATTAAATGTTTTAATTGACAACATTTGGAATATTCCAAAATACACAACACAAAATGAACACCAAGTAACAAGGGTGAAACAAAGCATCATAAGCGCATTGTATAGCTTTTGTTGCCAAGACAATAAAGGAGTAGTTTTATCCTCTCCTGCCTCTCATTCTGGAAAAGGTCTTACACATTTTGCCCTTATTATAGGCAAGAACAAATGTGTTTACACCTCATTTAAAGACCTCAGTGAGGCTAAACAAGACCAATTGTGGTCTACATACAAAGGCTTCTACTCAAAAGAAGAAGTTGAAATGGCAGTTCGATTGGAAAGAATCGATGAAGAAAAAATAAAGACTACCCTATAGTTTGAGCCTCCTACTCAAAACAAAACATATGTTACTGCTACTTGCAATATCCATTAACAAATAAATCCAAATATCCTTCTGGGAAAATTTGGATTAATACAGTACTTTCTGTTTGAGGTCTATTCTAAAACCATAAATTACAATGGTTTATTTGTAAAAACACAAACTTATTTGAATAACAGAAATCCTTGTTTGGGATCTTCTGAGTATTATAAAACTGTTGACAAAGACTGTACATGTCAAATAAAATTTATTATCAGAAGAGCCCATATGGATTTGAGATCTTTCCAGTCATAGTTATATAGGGATGTGTTGATAACTCCCATAATGTTATTAGAAGTCGGATGTCTTTACTTTGTGACAATTTCACCTACAGACAGATTTTCAGTTTTGTCTCCCGTATTAAACTCAGTCATAAATGATATCTAGGCTGAGCACATGACACAAGTGGCTTTACAGATTACCATTTCTCCAAGAAGTGCAACTAATCCTGATAGTATAGCTACGCACGTTATAAAGTTATTTACAGAGACAAATCCAAAGTTTCACACTTCTTTTGAGCATGATCCTCTCAAAGGGTTAGCTCTTAACAAAGATAAGTTATATCAATATAACCTCTGGAAAGCATACATAGAAGGGTCAAATTGGAACTTCTCTAAAAGAGATTCTGAAAATTTTACTCTTCTAAAAGAAACCCAAAATACAAAATTATACTGGAAGAAAGTGATGGGTAATAAATTCCACCCATTCCCAATAGTCAAACCTTTCACTTGTAAAACATTTTGAAAAAGAAAGGTTATATAAAGAAATCTATGAAGAAACTAGTTTCTACGGGCAGAATACTCCTGGACTATCATCCTTTCCATCTGACTGTGATGACACTAAAGACCCAAGTCTTCCTGAACAGATGGATGAAGAAATTGTTGATTTGGCCACACTAGTTCAAGTTAAACGAGCTACTTAAATTTTACCTGTGACACAGTAATTTTACTTCTTTGAAGTAATAGATTGAAGGGTAAAATTTCCAACACAACAGGTCACCAGTTGCCAAGTAACCATTTAAACAGGTTACCAGTCACAAGGTTACCTTCTGGACCAGTTTTCGGTAACAAAATTTTTCTATAAAAAGGGTCATAAGTCTCTTATGCTGAGCAGGTTCCTTACACACACCTCTCTCTCTAGGTCTCTTACTCTCTCCTCTCTCTAAACCCCCTCTCTTACATGTAAAAATTTCTTCTCATCAATAAAATCAGAAGTTTTTCTGCACCCCTCCCCTCTTTTCCTCCCCTGTTGTAAGTATTTCTTTTATAATTTGAGCATAATTTATTAAAAGTATGGATTCCTATAAGGTATCTTCGGATGCCTTAAGTAATAATTATTAAAGATGCGATTATCATTTAAAGACTTATCATATGTATAGTTTTATCTTTCAAGTTTATCCTTGTATAGTTTGACTTAGCTTTCAAGATTATACGAAGATGTCTAACCGGCTCAGCCAGATTCAGTATCGTATAATTTTGATCGGTTGTTTATTTTTGTTTTTCTTTCTCTTTTCTCTCTCTATACTCTTCTAAAATTTTTTTCAAATTCTCTTTTTATTTCTAATTCACTTTCTTTCCTCTCTCTTACATCATTTTTCGCCCTCACTTTTTCACCTCTCTTTAAAGGTTAGTGTATACATGTACAATAGTTTTTTAATTTTTTACTTTTTTAGTATATTAATTTAATTTCTTTTTTTTTATTTTAGTAATTTAATTAATTTTTTATTGTACTTAATTTATTATTTTTAGCATAGCTGTTTAATTTATTATCTTTTCATTATAATAAATATATATGTATTATATTAATTTACTTAATGAATTACGTGTTTAGTATAGTTATTTAATTAAATATTTGGTTAGTGTTGTTAATTACATGTTCTTACTTTTTAAGTATAGTAATTTAATTAATTTTTAGTGTACTTAATTTATTGTTTTTAATATATTTATTTAAGTTATTATTTTTTTATTATAATAATTATATTTATTATATTAATTTACTTAATAAATTACGTATTTAGTATAATTATTTAATTAAATATTTGGTTAGTGTAGTGTAGTATAACTATTTAATTTCTTATTTTTTAGTAAAGTAATTTAATCTCTTTATTTTTAGTATAATTATTTAATTTCTTAATGAATTACATTTTAGTATAGTTATTATTTTTTTATCTCTCTAGCCACTGTTTGTTAGAGAGTAAAATAAATTTGCAAATTTTTTTACTCTATGGCAAACGCTCGTTGGGAAGTAAAAAAAATTGCAAATTTTTTTACTCTTTAGCAAACTATTGTTGAAGAATACAAAAAATTGCAAAATTATAAACTATATGATTATTGAATAACTATTATCTATAATGATATTTAAACTGAAAATTTTCAAATACAATATTCAAAGATAAAATAAAGTCAATATTAAAAAAAATATCATAAAGAAGTATTTCAAACACATTTATTTGATTGAGAAAAAAAGCACAAAAAAATGACAACTTATTTTTGTATTTCTTTTCCCTTTTATAGCTGGGTCTTCCATTTTAAATTAAAATAATTAATATTTTAAACAACTTAACTATAAAATTTAAACCAAAAGTTAAAACAATATTTGTTTCAAATTTAAAATAATAATTAAAATAATATTTATTTCAAATTTTAAAATAAATTTCACATATAAACAAAAAAATATTACATATATTTATATATTAATAGTTATAAAAATAAAAAATCATCAACTACTAATTAAGCTTTTCTTCAAACTTGTATTTTTTGGAGTTATATAGTATTTATGAGTTATATAGTATTTCTATTCCCTTTTTTAGCTGTGTCTTCCATTTTAAAAAAAAAGTTAGAACGTATCTCAATTTATTTTTTAAATTATAAATTAAAATATTAAATAATTTTAATCAGAAAAATTAAAACAATATTGATTTAAATTTTATTTATTTATTTAAAAAAATATTTATTTTAAATTTTAAAATTAATTTCACACTTAAATAAGGAAATATTAAATATATTTATATATTAATTTTTTCAAGAAAATATTGAATAAATTATAAAGATGAAAAATGTATTAACTATTAATTAAGTTTTTCTTTAAGCTTGTATTTTTTAGGAGTTATAATAATATTTATTTCAAACAGTATTTAAAACTGAATAATCGTGTATGTAAAATTGAATCTCAAAATTAATAAACAAATGGAGACAATTGCACACTAATTGAGCACTTTTTAATTCCTTTTAAATAAAGAATAAAAGACATATTTCACTAATTGAGCTTCTTTTTAATTAAGCACTAATTAAGCTTTTGTTTTTCTTCTCTGGCGATGCACTACCAAAGAATAAAAAAATTTGCAAATTTAGTAGGTATCATTGAAATTCCCACCCTTAAATTAGGTAAGAGTATAAGAAAGTCCAGACCACAAAATATATACGAATATGAATACTATGGTACCCAACTTGCCTAACCTCACACCTTATATATATATAATATTAATTAATATAATTATATTATATAATACTACATAATTATAATTTTAACTAAAAGTTATTGCTAAAAATACTATTTGCATTATAATATTTGATAAATAATATAATTATTGGCTTATAAAAAAAGTATTATAATTATTGAACATAAAGTAACATATAATATATTTTACGCAAATTTAATAAGATAAAAAACAATTTACAAGAAAAAATTAAGTTATTTATGTGACATCCTAAAAGTCTATAGTAGATATTATCACTTAATAAACAAATTAGTCTATTTTCCAATATAGATTATACTAGAAATTTTGAAACTGAAGCTCATTAAGAAAATTACATCATGAATCCCTCGCCAAGAACTATTGTTGCCTAGCAAGGGACATAGATATCTCGCCCAACAAGTTTTATCCAACAAGAGGTATGGGTTATAGTCTTTCAATGAAGAAATGTCGCTCATTAAGATATGTCGTTGGGCACAAAGCTATAAAATTGCCTCACAGAGACAATCTTTCGCTGGGCAAGAACTGATGCGCGAGACTCTAAAGAACCCTAGAACATACACCAATTGCAAAATTACATTATTAATCCACGATATCAACAATCAAAATTTGCAAATCTCCTCATTAAAACGCTAACATATTAAGGAAATATTTATCTACATACTCATCTTTCATTACAAAATTCTACGCTTATACATATGGAGTAACTATTTCATCTCTTGACTCCTTGCATAACTCCATGCTGTAACTATTTCATCTCTCAACATAAGATATACGATAATTTATAATATCACAAATACACTTTAAAGTTCTATTAATCATAAACATAACTTAACTCCTATGGTAGTCCATTTCATATACATGAGATTACACAAAAGAAAATCCATAAAACATATACAAAACTAAAACATAATAGCTTTCCACAAAATTCCATTGCCTCCTGCTTACTCCTGAGAAATCTGCCCTTCTATAACATCTTTCATTACAGCAATAACCCATGATAAAAATAGTAAAGAATTATAAAAAAATAATAAATTTTGTATTAAAATAAGTTAAATAAATACATGAGTCTTAGCATATGAAACAAAATATAATCTTCAAATTTGGGTCTCGCTAAAAGAATCAAATACAAAATATAATTCTCAAATAGCTAAAACCAATACTAAAAGGAAATTTTAATTAGTAAGAAACTAAATCTTTAAGTCTCATTCGATTATGAAAACTTCTCCATTGGGCTCTGGAAACAACACTTTGATGAGATGGAAATCCTAGTGAATAAAATAAGTTTCAAAAGGGTTCCTAAATAGCATTGTTCTTAGCCAGTGCAAAATCTGAAAAACCTCCAACAATAGTACCCACGATAAAAAAATGTTTATATATATAAAATACACTTTAATTCAAATAATCTCTAATAATAAAAATTTACATGATATGAAAATAGTTTTCAATTAACACCCTTACGCATACACAAAATCCACCTAAAAAAGATAGTTATACTCATGATCACGCATTCGCACTTTACGATTCCTAGAACCAAGTTTTTATAGATTGGTAGAAAGTCTATGAGCTCATATTTCATATAATGACATCTTATTGTCTTCCTCATGCTATTATAGAGGTATCCCAAATCTCTTCCTTATGTTAAATGGAAGTATCTCATGTTTATCCTCCTCCTATATGGAGGTATCTCAAACAATCATTGCATTAACATGAACAATGTTAATTTAAAAAATTAAAGTGTTATAAATAAAAATTTGTGATAACAAGAATTCACGTAACTTCAAACAAGGTGTTATAAACCATAAAGCACAACCTAAATCATGATTTTAGAGTTGAATTCACATAAATTCAAATCATGTCTCAAAATAATATAATTAACCATACAAATATAATATTAAATATTATATATAAAACCACAACTTATACACTAGACTAGTACCATATATATGAGTCACAAGACACAAATGTGGTAGAGCATAATCTATAATATCAATTCACTGTATATAGTTTAAAAACCCACTTATCAATAAAACCGTTCATGAAATATACCATAGAGATTTTGAAAGGTTGTTTTACTCACCTCTTGAAGTAAGATTTCACAACTTTAATTTTGTTCTTTTCTCCCTTTCTCTTCTTCTTTCTTAACCCTTGAATAGTCAACTAGACTATAATTCTGTCTGAGAGAACTACTTAACCTTATATAATAGTTTAAAATAGATTTTCCCATCTCTATCCTTTCTTTTTATAAAAGATTAGTTTTATGGTTTAAATTCAATATGAAATCAAATCTTTATTTATGTTTTCTCATTTCTATTTT
Source organism: Psophocarpus tetragonolobus (assembly GCA_037954015.1). Lineage (NCBI taxonomy): Eukaryota > Viridiplantae > Streptophyta > Magnoliopsida > Fabales > Fabaceae > Psophocarpus > Psophocarpus tetragonolobus. The sequence continues at coordinate 47,109,187 of CM075690.1, read as the reverse complement.
AAAAGTAATATTATCTTAAATCAATTTATTTTCACTTAAAATTCTTAATAGTTTAATCTTTTAATATATTGATTGATTCAATCATCTAACATTATCTTTTTTTATTTCATTTTATCCAAAGAAATTTAATATATTATTTTATCTAAACTATAATAATTATCTTGTAATAATAAACTTATAATCTTTTAGTTTGAATATAAATTCTGTTATTTTTCTTTTTTTAACGCCTATACTAATTCTTTCTTTTCTTTTAAATTCTAGTAAATCTTTATTTTAGTAATTTCTTTATTTAAAATAGATAATAACTTAGTGTTATAAGATAATAATTATTTAATTAATATATATATATATAGATAATAATATATATATATATATAATAATATATATATATATAGATAATAATTAATATATAAGAATTTTAATTAATATATATATATAGATAATAATTATTTAATTTATTTTATAAGAATTTTCTTATTTAAAAATTTGAAAATGTTACACCTTCCATGTCATCCTTACCGTATGCTCCTGTGTAAGACATGATCATCACCATCATACATAAAAATACAGACAGTGACGGTTAAGCTTAAAGTAATAAGAAAACAACTCTAAGTATAAAACAATACAAATAACATTAGCATTCATTCACTTGCATTAACCAACTATCAAACATACTTATATTCTCACTGAAGATAAGCAATAAGTACAACATAATCATATGACGTGGCACTTTTTGGAAAACCATTAATTCAGATACTAGGTGGCCTAATGACTTTTTACAATTGGAGTTTGGCGTCTACCTAACCCAATACTGACAACCAATTAAGTCTAGACATACTCATTTGATACTTCCAACTGATGTTTGGCGTTCAATGGGTCAATTTTTGACACTCAGCTAACTCTCAATTAGCGTCTAACGTCTACCTAACCTCAATAATAACAACTAATTCTTATATGAGTATATCCCAATTGTATTCTCTCGTCCTTATCGACCTTAGTACTCGGATTACAAACACTTTATATGTATCTCTAACTCAATGTACTTCAAACAAGGCTAAGTTACCTCGTAATAGCCGAAAATAAAGTAATTCCTTATAGCATGCAATTCAACATACATCATAACAATTTCCAAGAAAACTCAAATTTATTTAGCAAACAAAATCAAGAGAAAAACATAAAATCCGAAAACATGTTTCAAAACACTTACACAGAATACTCCATTTCATACATTACTCAATACGATATCCAAACTCTTAATCAATCATAATCAAATAAATTCACACAATCAAATCAAGGTTTTTCCTAAATTAAAACAATAATCAAACTTCTCTTACCTACTTCTCCTTTCAACTTAATGGTGAAAGGAAAATAACCCAAAGATAATTCCCACAAAGTTCAACTCAAAGACCCCTCAAAACCTAATAAAACGCTAAAATCAAAGAAGATATAAGAAATTGGAATTTCAAGGTCGAAATACTTTAGTAAACATGTATGAATCTTAGAGAGAAGAAAATTGGTCCATGGAAGTAAAATCAAACTTACCTACTAGGTTAGCAACCAAAATTAGGAGAAATGATAGGAATATCCTTAGGATTCTAAGCTGAATCAGCTTACATGTAGAAGGAAGAAGAAAATGGCACGAAGAGAAATAGAACATTGAAAGAGAATGATAGAAAGAATAAATAAAGAAGGAAACAAGAAGAAGAAAAGAAAAGATTTGAGGTTGTGTTTAGTAATGTTGATTTGCTAATTGCAACCCCCTTACAAATAGATTTTCGTAAAACAAATCTAAATATGAAATCCAAGAGAGTAACTACATCACTCATCTCCCACCTTATTAAACTCATTCACCTCTCATTCCAATATTCAAATTTCCCTTGAATTTAACCACTATCACAATTATAGAAACACATTATATCGCAATAAAACACACATACATATAACACAATAAATTATTCTATAATTAATTTATTTATTGCGCCCAATTTAAATTTATCTTATCTTTCTAATTATTTCACACACTTAATTATTAATAAAAATAGTGTATCAAGGTTTACAGAGGAACTCTTAATAAATATAAACATTATTCAGTGTTATGACAAAAAAAAAAAAAACAAAACCAAAGATGTATGTGTAATCATATAAAACTTTAGGAATTATTTTTATAATTTTCTCTATATTTAATGTTATGTTGACTTGCTTTTTGTTGTTACAAGAGACTTTATAAATTATAAAGAAACAAAATCCCAATTTTTAATTACATCTTATATTTGTTGTTTAGTTTTTATGACATTACTGCTGCGTAATTAAATGATATGTAACAATTGCTATTAATATCATTTTAATTATTAATTAGTTGTCATTTAATTCTTTAACTTCTACTTGCATTTTTTATGGTTGGTCATGTGCAACTAGAGCACTATCTATATTGTCTTTGGTTTACACTACTAGACACACTTGTGAGCTTTCTCCCTCTTTCTCGTTTCTACTCTTTTGATTCTATTTTCTTGTTGTTAGTTGTGTAGCCTTGGGTAATTTTTAATAGGTCCTGTTGTATGTTGAAAGACTTGCGATATATCTTAGATAAGTCCATTAGGACAATCATCAATGTGGCTTAAGAAGTGGTTTTATTCATGATCATCACCAAGTATATTGTGGAGACCCACTTAATTCTTAATTTCTAAAATAAATGACAACACTTTATCTATTATGTTTACTTATATGTAAAATATATTAATTTATTAAACCTATATACATAAATAAGTGAGTCATGAGTGCATATATCATTATTTAGGTACCCAAATAGTCAACATCAATTTTTACAAAACCGATGTAAATAAATTACTACATGGTTTTAAACTATGAGATGTAGAGTTGTTTAGTTCTACATCTGCTGATAGAGCATCGGTTCAAAACTAATGTGGTTTCCTCTCTAAATCGATGTTGAATCCTATTTTTGTAATAGTCTAAAAGAAGCCAACATCTTCTAAACACAGAAATAAAATAAAATTATGTACTTGTACATGCACCTTTTTACTCTTTTATAAGAACTTTATATCGTGATTACGTCTTTCTACTATGGAAGCCCAAAATTTCATTATTATTGTTATTATTATTATTATTATTATTATTATTATTATTATTATTATTATTATTATTATTATTATTATTATTATTATTATTATTATTATTATTATTATTATTATTATTATTATTATTATTATTATTATTATTATATATATATATATATTTCCAGCATCTTTTAAAAAATAAAATAAAATATGCCACTGCTGCTAGTGGCACTGGAACATCTGTAAGAACTTATTCCTTTAACACTAATAAATAAAATAATTGATAATAAATTCTTCTAATTATCTTTATTAAGGTCTTGACAACATTATTTTACCAATATGATTTTATTTAAATTAATTTAATTTATATATTTATTGTCAATATAACTTACTTTTTGCACTAATATCTAATTAATTTTTTGGTTTTACTACATAATCACATCATTCATATGTATGTGGATATTGGGAGTTGAAACCTAGCATACCCTGTTACTTTCACCCAGACAAACAATTCATTCATTAACATAATGAGGGGATAAGGTAGATTCTTGTTGAATACCCGTATAACAATGTTTGAAAAAAACAAAAAGTGTTTGTGCATTTTAATTTGTATATGGTTAATTTCAAAGGTGTTGTCAACTTTTCCTTGACAAGTATATATACAGTTATATCGTACTCATATGTTCCATACCTTCTAAAGAGTTCTTAAGCTTCAAGAGAAAAAGAAGGGAGTTGTGAAGCAAATATGGCAGACTGTCAACTTCAAAAGATGGAAATTAACATGCATGTCAAGGCTTCCGCTGAGCAATTCTATGATCTTTATTGCAAGAGGACACACCAAATTGCTAATATTTTTCCAGAAAAAGTAAAGTTGATTGAAATTCATGAAGGTGAATGGGGCAGTGAGGGATCTATCATCTCCTCCAATTATGTATATGGTATGCCATCCTCCAATCCTAAATTTGATCACAACTTTCACCATTCTCTCCTTTGCACTTACATAACCTTCACCATTTAAGAGAAGTACACTACAAAATTATTATACTAGTTAATATGTTACATATTCTCTTTTTCTCGATTTTTGCCTAGCTATAAAATTGGGATGAAAATTCTTTATTCCTATTTTATGTTTAATTTCCTGTTCTCATCAATCAAAAAATACTACGACATTTAATGAATTTTCTTTTATATATATTTTTATCTTTTATGTTGTACATTAAATGTCATGTTCTTTTTTATTGATGGATTCAACTGGAAAGGAGACACATGACGGGTGACCGTGACAAAATATTTTCATCCATAAAATTGGTGACTATAGAACTTTTTAAGAATCTAATAATTATTGCCTTTAAAAACACAAAATAAAAGGGTTTCATAGTGTACGTGTATAAATTAATTACTACTATGATCTAATACAAACATCTTTGTGTTTTTCTTCTGGTTTTGGACTATAACAGAGGGGAAAAGTTGTGTGGCTAAGGTGGTGGTTGAAGGCATAGATGATGAAAACAAGAAAGTCAACTTCAAGGTTATAGAGGGTGAACTACTGCAACACTATAAGAGTTTCAAGTTTGTAATGCAATTTACTCCAAAGGAAAAGGGAAGCGTAGTGCATTTGGTGATGGAATATGAGAAACAAAACAATGAGGTTCCTGACCCTCATGACTTATTGCAAAACCTAGTTGAGCCTGTGCTAAGAAAAGTTGATGCTTACACTTACTAAAGGCCACATTAAATTAATGTCATATGCTATGTTTCTATGTGAGAAATAAAAGTTGATGATTTGTGGGGTGTGTTATTCCCTAAAGACATAAATTATATATAAGGTTTAATAAATTGCGTGAGCTAGACGCACGTATATCTTATGCTGCTGTAACCTAATTAAGCTATTGAAAGTCATTTCTTAAAACTTGTCAAATTATGTGCGAATTCTCCTTTAGATATTTGTCTAGTGGAATTATGAAACACGACACTGTTACGATTATTTAAAACTTACATGATGTAAGCCACTTTGTGCAACCTTTTTGGTAGCGTTTTTACTAAAGTACCGCCCTAAATCAAAGCTTCTCCCTTTCTTTTGATTTTTGATTTAATGATGTTTGGCATAACTAGACAATAAGTTAGTTTCTAGCTGATAAGCTAGTTGGTACTCAATAAACTCCTAACTTATAAGTTCTGAATTGATAAGCTAGCTTATTAAATAGAAAATGTTTAATAGAACTAATTAATAAGCTAGTTAGTAAATATAAAATGATATAAAAGGAATATAACTATATAAATTTTATTATATAAATAAAATTTGTATTTTGTAGACAAAAGTATATTAGTATGTAATTTTAATCGTAGGTTTCAAAATAATTGAATTCTTATAAAATTTTTTAGTAAAAATATTTAATTAAAAATTAAAATAAATAGTGTAACATAAAACAATTTCATAAAATAGTAAAAGGAAAATAAAAATTTAATTAATTCATAATTCTTTAAATTACTAATTAATACATTATATTATATATATATATATACATATATATAAACTATGACTGTTTAAGAATAATAAAGAAAAAAATTTTGTTTATGTAAAATTGAAATAGATAATAATAGGTAAAAAGTAATTAAGGATAATAATAGAAATATATTAAAATATAAGGAATAGTAGTGAGAAAAAATTAAATAAACTACAAGTTACAAGCTAGCTAAATTACATTGTAACTTATAAGCAATAAGCTTTTGAAATTAATAAATTAATTTAAAATATCTTACCAAATACTTTTTGTTGTGCATGACCCATATCTAATGGGCAGCCATATGTTAGAGCTAAGTGAACGGAACTGTATGGATTTATTATTGGGCAATGTGAACTCAGAATTTGGATTTGTTTTGGTTTCAAGATTGACGTTGTCCTACTACTTTACGTGCTTATATCATACTAATCACACTTATCAGTTTAGTATTGTTTGCGGGTTATACGAAAGTGGCTTGAAGATGTGGAGTGCATAATCCCTGCAGTATGGCACATGGGTGATATTTTAAACCTATTAAATATTTATATCTTTGATGTAACCCTATTTTTACACAATAAGAAAAATAGTCACGCACTCCCGAGGACGTAGGCACATGGCCGAACATCGTTAAAATTCCTATGTTTGTATGAGTGCATCATATAATTCTCTTTAGAATTATGGTTGTTACTCTAACACTACTTTTGTAAAATTAACTTTATAAACTAGTCAAATATCTAATTTATTGGTATTATCAAACACATTGAATATTTGAGAAAGTCTACAAAAAAAATCACTGTTGAGTTATTCCATAAGGTCATCATATGAATTCTCATGTAAATGCAATTAATTGTATTTACTTCAATATCAATGCAAAATTTCTTAAGAAATAACATTTTTTTCATCATATTTTATTAAACCTTTAAAATTTGTGAACCCATCTTTTAAAATTGCGTCATTCTGCCCCTTTACTTTTAAAGATGGTTACTTAATCTCCCATCCATTAAACTGGAAACCCTGATGATCTTAACTGCCGCATATCGCGTGACTGAGTACTGATGTCCTCCAATGCAACATATCCAAATGAAATTAACTATTTGAAACATTTTTAGTAAGTTTATCTAAACAAAAGTATTGTGTTAATTGGTTGGCAAAATATGGATTTTTATAATTTATATATTTTTAGACTGTCAAATAAGTTACTGTATTGTCAATATCAACATTATTTATATATGTCCTCAATTGACCTTGTTTCTTAAAACAAGAACAAACTTCTAACCTTTATATGAATTATTCTCAGCCATCCTCATATGGGAGTTTCCCGTCAGCCCATGGGAGTGCTACTATCAATTGAAAACAAACTTCTTTCCTCTTAATCTATCAAACAAGCAATTAAATACCTTAAGATATCTCATCTTTTACAATATCAATCTAGCATTGGACTTTTACCTGCTCTAAAAACAATACTAGTCGTTCTAACAATATGTTTCATAACGAGCTAATTAAATGTGCTACCAAATGAAATGGTCCAAGATCTTTTTAGTACTCCTTCTAATTACTGCAGTATACTAAGGCCAGTTCTTAGAGATGGAGTGGTATCCTAATAGAATCCCTTACCAGCTGAGCTTTTCACTATAATAAAATAAGTGAGTTTTGGAGAAAAAGGTAAATCTATCCAATAGTAACCTTATGGTAAGCAAGCTCAAGTTCAGAATACATAGGATATGCCTATAACTAACTAGAATTCTCTCCCTGGTAGAGTGATAGATTTTTTTTGTTAATACTCTGGTAGAAATTGAAGACACTGTCAAGGAAGGGGTTTACAATAAAAATATTTTGAAGATAAAATTAAAAAATTAATTTCATTTCAAAGATCGAATGATTGGCTTATAAAAAAAAATCAAATGATTATATAAGCTTTATAATTAATTGGAGAATTAACAATCAAAAGACAGTTATCAAACAATGACCTTAATTAAACTGAATTTTGATACATTTTATGGGATAGTTGTTAGAGGAATATATGTGCTTGGAGATATCAACAGAGGTCCAGAACCACCAGTAGCATAATCTTCTTTTATTTAAAGATAAGACAAAGGATAAAGATGCTAGCAATACTCTGCAAGCTCACGTAACTTTAAAAGAAAATCATCATCTAAGATTCTTGTATAAAATAATGTGATGTACAATGCACATATAATGTAGTCATTGATTCCTCGATGATAAAGATCGCCGAATCTGAGAGGAAAACACAAAATGCACGAGCAATGGTAGTCACACAGAATAGACTGATTGATGGTGCTTAACCAACACTTTATCTACAAAATTATTTTTGTAGATCTTTATAAAAAAAGTATATTCTAAATATGCGAGACCTCAAATTTACAACATTTATTCTAATTGTTATCTCCTATCTTTTTAGAAATGTAAATAGATATTTTGCTTATCACTTTATAAAAAAAAATTAAAATGTATATTCTTAAGGTCTCTTTTTAGGATGATTGAGATAAGTGAGTTTTTTTTTAAAAAATAATTACCTAAATAAGTCTGTTTTAGGAAAATTTACTAAGGTGAATTTGTTCTTGGATTTGACTTGGTCAAACCGTAACTCTCACTTGCAATTTTAATGTCATGTTAGTTGTATAGCCATGTGGTCCAACTTTGCTTCGAAGTTGACACTAGTCAACTTATCAAACTACAATCATAGATCAATGTTTAAAGAAAGTCAGAGACCACGAACCACGCGTTGTGCATGGGAAAGGTAAACTATCCTCTTAAAATCATAATTCGTAATTGCAATTTAAGGGTGTTGTCCCCTCATCCTGTACACCTAACTTGTGTCTAAAATATCTTTGGGACACATAAACCCCAAATATGAATTACAGTTTATGTTGAGAGATGTTTTTTTCTCCTAAATGGCAACTCTGATGGGAACTGCATGGTACGTTTTCAATAAAGTTGAAATCACGGTACGTGTGAGTTTAATTGTGTAATATATCGCCCGCATTTGCTTTAAATGAAAATTATTCAAATAATATTTATCTTTATCCCTTTCAAAAATGGAAAAACTAAAGTTTCTCCCTGAATTTATTTTGTTGAATTATTTATATTAAAATTACTCTAAATTTACTTAGTAATATCATATTAAAATAATTTAATTATGATAGAAAGTAACTGATTTCTAAGTGCAACTAAAGTAATTTATCATTTTAATTAAAATAATTTAATTAAATTTTTTTAAATCTTTATTGAAATCAGTTAGTAATTAAATTATTTTAAATCTTTATTAAAATGATAAATTATTTTAGTTTTTACTTAGAAATTAGTTACTTACTATCATAATTAAATTATTTTAATTTATGATATTACTAAGTAATTGAATTTAGAGTAATTTTAACATAAATAATTTAATAAAATAAATTATAAATTAGTTAGGGGGAGAAACCTTATCTTTTCTTTTTTCATATTTGAAAGGGATAAAGATAATTATTACTTAAATAATTTTAGTTTAAAGCAAACAAGGGAGATATGTATACACAATTAAACTCGCAAGTGAGAACTATGATTTGATTGAGAATATAAAACAGTTTCACCAGATGCGATTTTGGCTTAATTGAATAACACATTGCGCAGTTCCCATCACACTTCCTTTTAGGGAGTAAAAAAATATCTCTCCAGATAAATCATTGTTTATATCTATGATTTATATGTCCTAAGAATATTTTATTGGACACAAGTTAGGTATATTGGGGATAAGGGAATGAAAACACCCTTAAGTTGCAATTATGAATTGCAGTTTTAAGGGGGGCAATTTACCTTCCCCATGTGTAGTGTGTGGTCCCAATAAAGTTGTCTCTGTCTTTCCTTAAACTGCAATTTGTGATTGTGATTTGATCAGTTGACTAATGTCAATTTCGAAGCCACGTGGGACCACATGGCCATACAACTCGGTGATACTAAATTTACAAGTGAGAATTACGGTTTGACTAAGTCAAACCTAGAAACAAACTCACATTGGTAAATATTTCTAAAACAGATTCATTTAAGTAATTATTTTTTAAGAAAGACCCACTTGGATCAGTAACCCCTCTTTTTAGGACTAGAGTCATAAGTGAGATACCACTCTAGAAAAGTTAGAATTTAAACTGGTACCAAGACCTACAGATAGTCTCAAGTAGATAGTTTCTATGGGACGTAGGTCTCCCATAGATAACGAAGGGATACGAAAGGTTTTCTCAAATAGGACGAAGATTGACCTTCGAGGGCAAAGGTAGAAAGAAGTTTGACTATGAGACCCACCTGTCAAAGCAGGGACAAAATGCCTTAATTCAGTAAATAGTAGATAAAATACATTAATTAATAACTTAGGCTTTGTCTTGCATACAAAACATTAATGAAACTTACTTTGTCCCTTCGTGTCTATATATACACTCAATACAAATTTAACCCATAGATGTATTAGTGATGAGAAAGATTAAAATAATTGAAGTCAATAAAAATATTAGTAAACAAGGTTTCTCACTGTGTTAGGAGTAATTAGGAAAATATCATTTAGGATAAAAGTAGTATTACTAACTATTATCTCCTATCTTTTTATGAAAATAGATAACTTTTTGTCACTTTATAAAAAAGGATTTAAAATGTATCCTTGTCCTATTTCTTCTTTTTTTTTTATAAGCCAACAAATTTTATTGATTTTGCAGAGGAAAGAAGTAAGCACCAAATGTGCATCTTGTAAGATAACAAATAAATACAACATAAAAAAGAAGAAAGCATTAGACACAAATAGTTGGGTTCATCACCCATTATGAGAAAGAATGCGATGTTAAGTTCATTACATGACACCATTCTCACACACTAAGTTGAGTTACTTGAAGGATTTCATTGATATTAATTTGAATATCTTGAAAATTTTTTGCATTTCCACCCTTTCTAATTTGCCAGATACATATTGTAGACAATGCTTGAACCTGATACTTTAAACCACTAAGAAGGCCTTGCCACTGATGAAATGGAATAAGACACTAATAATGAAGAGCTGATACAATTCCCCACAAAGAGCATAACTTGTGCAACACCTAAGAGACTAAAGAACACTTAAAAAATAAATACAAACTGGATTCCTTTACATCCCTTCATAAGACACAGTCACTATTAAAAGCTCCAATTATTTGACGTCGTCATAAATTATCTTTCATAGGCATTCAATCATACCTCAACCGCCAAACTAAACATTACAACTTTTGAGGGATCCCATCAACCTAACAAAAATCATAGGTAGCATTTGCCTATAGGCCCTCCACAAATGTTAAGACCTTATAGGTAGAATATACTTCATACTAACTTAATCCATCAATAGTCTAGATGCATTCATCCTTAACCCCCTCCCTTGTAACTACATATTTCAAAAAGTCATCCATCTCAGCTAGCATTACTTCCTCCCACTCAAACAACCTCCTCCTCCAATTCCATTTCCAATCTGAACCCTCCTTTTTTAACTCCTTAAAAATCATGATATTTTTGTTCAAAGCTAAATTAAACAAGTTCTTGAAGGACTCACATAGTTGTTGATCACCTAATCACTTATCTTGCCAAAACAACACCTACTGACCATCCTTGAACACCTATATAACCTTGCTAGACCACTATCTTTGTTGATTAGCATCCTCAATAGAATTAATATCTAACCACCACCGTGAACAGTGTCTCCCCTGAATCACCTAACTCTCATCCATAGTTTCATATTTTAAGTGCAACACTTTGACCCATAACCCTGACTTTTCCACCTGTAATCACCATTTCCCTTTACCTAGGAGATCAAGATTAAATTCATGTACTTTCCTAGCCCCCAAACCCCCTTCCTTCTTTGACTTGTAGACAATCTCCTAGGACACCCAGTTCACCTTTTTTCAATCATCTTTACTACCCCAAAGAAATCCCGTAAGCATGCTTTAAGGGTAGAAATAATACTTTAAGGGTAGAAATAATACTTTAAGGAGCATTGTAAAAAGACAAGTAGTATAGATGTACCGCTGACAAAATTGATTTTGAGAGTAACTCTTTTTTCCAAAGACAAAAAATTATACTTCCACAGAGACAATTTCCTCCTAATCACCTCCACCATAAGCTTCCTCATATTCCTGATCTTCCTCCAATAGGAAACCGTAAATAATTAAATAAGATGGGACCCTTTTGATAGTTTAAGAAATTTGTCGCCTCCACCACTTAAGGGTCATTGACATTTACACCAAATAATTTGCTCCTAAAAAAATTCACCTTAATCATTGATAAGAGTTCGAAAATGTGTAAGATAGCTTTTACCATTACCAAGGAGTTCCAATCCTTTCGAACAAATAACACAATATCATTTGCAAGACTGTAGATGACTAATGGGTAGTCTATCTTTGCCAACCTCATACCCTTTCCATAACTGATTAAGCTCTGCTACCTTAACCATTTGACTCAAACCTTCAGCTGCAATTAAAAAAAGGAACGAAGATAAGGGGTATCCCTGCTACAAGCCTCTTCCTATACCAAACTCCTCTATAGGACTACCATTCACCAACAGTGAGACTCTTTCTGTGCCTATACATTCCTTTATCCAACCCATCCCACTTGTTCCAAACTTCATTTTTCCATAACATCCTAGAGGTACTTCCAGCTTACTAAATCATAAGCCTTCTCAAAATCTACCTTCAACCCTAACAAACCTTTCCTATTCCTTCTTGCACCTTCCACCACTTCATTAACCATTAATTCTATCTAGTATTTGACGTCCACCTGCAAAGTAGATTGAGTCTCTGATATTATAAGTGGCATAATCTCTCTCATTCTAATGGCCAACACTTTTGCAATCACCTTATAAACACACCCCACTAGAGAAATGCACCTATAATCACCTAATCCTTAGGGATTTAGTTTCTTAGGCACTAAGGTGATGAAAGAAGAATTCACTCCTTTCAAATTTCTGTTCTTATAAAACTCATTAAACATGGCTACAAAATTCTCTTTCAACACCTTCCAGAATTATTTAAAAAATTTAAATTTAAAACCATGTAGCTTAGGGCTCTTATTTCCATCACATTCCCACACAACATTCCTAATCTCCTGCTCTGAGAAAGGGAGTTTCATTATTCGATCGTGCCTCCTTACATAAGGCTTTAAACTTTAGTAGCCCTACCTTAGGTCTATCCTTAACCTACCCTTCAAAAAGGCTTTCAAAATGCTCCTTCACCTTGTGTTTTAACTTTTCCACTTCTATTATAATCTCCCTTTATTATTCTTAACTATACCTGGTTTTCAAAATTAAGTAGCTTAAGCTTTGCAATATTAACTTATTTTATTAATATTATAAATTTTTTTATAAGTCAAAAAATATTATTAAAAGAAAGTTAATATTATAAATTACATAATTTCATCCTTTTATAAAAGACTGATTAGAGTAAATTATATAATTTAGATGAACTTTAGCAAAACATTTAACACTATCTTATTATGAGAAGATAAAATAAAAATTTCATCCATGTACCTAACTATATAATCAAACTAGGATTATTATCAACCTTATATTATTCCTAAAGGTTTACTAATATAAGTTTGTTCTTCACACAAATTGATTTTTTTACAGATCAATTTAATATTCATTATTTTAGTTTTATGATGTTCCCACTGTTGATTTTGTCAGTATTTTCTCATTGATGTTATTGTCACCTAAATCAAAATAGTTATCTTCTTATTTCATTCGTTTTGAGTTAATATTTTCCGTGTGGGAAATGCTCAATTCTTATTGTGTTGTTTGAGGCCATGCTAGAACACTTTAGGCAAATCTTAGCCAATTGATATATCATCCAATGCATGTCTAAGTTTTATGAATAGAAACAATATTAATTCATTAAAATTATATGTTACAATTAAAACCTTGATCATTGTTTCACATACAAATTAGTAGGTTTTATAATATATACATTTTATCTATGAAATAAGAGTTTAATTGGTATACACTGTCAGTGTAAAGATTTTTACACTAACATTCATTCACAACCCTTCATTCAGGGTGAATTTGTTGATTTTACTCATTACTACTTTAAAAGTCACATAAATGAAAAGTTATGCTTGAATGTTAGTGTAAAAATCTTTTACACTGATAATGTATACCAATTAAACTCATGAAATAACAAGTATATATTAAGATTGAGCTGAAATAAGATAAGAATTAAAATTGAAATTCAATCATGTTTACTTATATTAGAATTAATATAGTTAAACAAATTGTGAGTGAAAATTATATATAATGGCACTATTACTAAACTTGCTTCCTTATAAATAATTGTTTACTAAAGAAAATTATATCAAATAATTGTTGAAATATATGAATTACCTCAAACACATTATTACACTAAAAAAACATATTATAAACGTTAATATTAATTGTTTATTATATTTTTTTTATGTTTTTGGCTTAGTTAGTTGAGGGTTTCTATGTTATATTAATTAACCTAGATCAATTAATGGTGATCTTGGTTGTTGTAACAGTGACCAACCCACCATATGAAGCGTATAAGTAAAGACAAAAGATATGTGATTATACGTTTACATATATAGAAAGAGGTACTATCCAAAACTAAAGAAAAAACTATTTAATAACTTTATGAAGCGACTATTTTGGAAAGATAGTACTGTTGAGAATTTTAAACAAAAAGGAAGACATTTAAAATCTATAAGTTATGGCACAAATTAAAATACATGGAAACAAAAAATTAAACAATATAATATACGTGTGGCTAGCATACGCCTACTAGTAGTGGCTAGAGCACTTTATTAACCCTTTTAATTAATATTTTTTAAAATAAAATATTAATTATTAAGATATTAGTTTTATTGGTGAAGAATTTGAATACCAGAATCACCTCTCCCCATTTCACTTTTTGTCACTTGATGCCAAAAGCTCTCTAGTTGCCAACGATTTAGTGTTTCCCTTGAGCAAGGTAAGGATCAATTCTTTCTTCTAAGCTTAACAGCCAATCGCAGTAAGATGTGAGGATCATAAGGATATTTTTTCTCACATTCCAACGGCTTTTGCTTTTTTATAGTTTCGACAACGGGTTAATCGGAGAGTAAAAGAAAATTAAGAATATATTAGTATTTTTTCGTAAAAGTAGATACTAATTTAAATAAAAATAAATATTAATTGAAATTTCCAAAGATGTTTAGGTCACCCTCTATTATAATTTTGAAGGACATTTTATTATTTTCCCAATCTAACTATGGCTTCAATCGCCTCATTAGCCACACATTTAAAACAAAAAAAGCATTAATACTATATATATATATATATATATATATATATATATATATATATATATATATATATATAAAGGATAGAATAGGAGAGATGCTATGCATGCAACAGTCTAACCGGATTTACACGGCGGTAGTCCGCACAATACCGGGTATCAAGAGCTCAGGGCGGTAGAACCTGCCAGTTAGAGCTCAGGTTTTCACAAATATGACTGAAGAGTACAACAGATAATAATACAAAAGAGTTGTATTGGTAAGAAGAATTACAGGAGTAGAGAAAGGAGAAGAGAGAGACGCTCTCGGTTTTCGTTCCAGCTCCCCTCCATCTGAACCCAACCTTACAATTTATAGACTTTTCAAAAGTTACTATTACAACAGTAAATTATACTATTTCAACAGTAACTTAAATTTTCGCTACAGTGAACAGTGTACAGTATACAGTGACTGGAAGCTCAGCTACAGTGCTCGGAGATGAACAATGAATTTCAGCAAAATGCATGCGGGATTAGAGTAAGTCTTCGTCAGTCTCTTCTATCTGGTAAAATGAACCAGAGGAAGAGGATGAAGACGGACTGGCTTCTTTCTTCATCTTGCCTTTGGACGAACTAGCATCTGAGTCTGTCGAAAGGAGATTCAAGATCTGATGAAGATTTCAAGATGTTTTGAAATGTTGATCAATGGATTGGGAAAATATAAGAACATCGTCTATATAGACAATGCAGAAATTGGAGTATGGATTGAATATATCATTCATGATGTTTTGAAACTCTGAAGGAACATTTTTTAGACCAAAGGGCATTACATTCTATTCGTATTGCCCAAAGGGAACAGTGAAGGCCGTCTTGTAACGATCACTGGGATTGATTTGGATTTGCCAGAATCCAGATTTCATGTCAAATTTGGAAAAGATTTTTGCCGAATGCAATCGGGAAATTAAATCTTTTTTGTTGGGAATTGGATATCTGATCCATTGAAGAGCTTGATTGAGTGGTTTGTAATTGATGACTAGCCTCGGAGCACCTCGCTCAATTTCAGAGGCTTTGTTGACATAGAAAGCAGTGCAAGACCATGGACTCTTGCTCTTTCTGATTAATCCTTTGGACAAAAGGCCCTGGATTTCATTTTGACAATGAGTAACAAGATCATGACTCATTTGGATTGGCCGAGCTTTAGTCGGAATTTGTCTATCCCTAAAATCCTTTTTGTAAGGAAGATTAACCATATGTTTTTTCCTATCCCAGAAAGCATTAAGAAGGTCAGAACAAAATGGTAGATTGAAAATGATCAGAAAGATTCTTGATACGTTGTTTGACATGAGGAAGAGAGTTGACTCTCGATTTGTTTGAAGGAAATTTCCTAGTTTAGAAAATTAATTTGATTAAGTTTACGATCAACTTGGTTGATGTTCCTATGGACAGGTTTGTCAAGGAATTTGAATACGATTGTCTTCCCTAATTGTTGGGTGGATATACCTACACTGGAAATATTAATTGGGAAGATGGATTTGATGAATGGTGTTCCTAAGATTACAACCTTCTAAAGATTTTTAATCAGAAGAAACGGAGTTTCTATCTGGAGATTGTCTTTTTGTATGATTGCCGAAGGAAGCTTATACTGGATTGCCGAAGGAAGTATACAGTGACTGGCAGCTCGGCTACAGTGCTCAGAGATGAACAATGAATTTCAGCAAAATGCATGCGGGATTAGAGTAAGTCTTCGTCAGTCTCTTCTATCTGGTAAAATGAACCGGAGGAAAAGGATGAAGACGGACTGGCTTCTTTCTTCATCTTGCCTTTGGACGAACTAGCATCTGAGTTTGTGGAAAGGAGATTCAAGATCTTATGAAGATTTCAAGATGTTTTGAAATGTTGATCAATGGATTGGGAAAATATAAGAACATCGTCTATATAGACAATGCAGAAATTGGAGTACGGATTGAATATATCATTCATGATGTTTTGAAACTCTGAAGGAACATTTTTTAGACCAAAGGGCATTACATTCTATTCGTATTGCCCAAAGGGAACAGTGAAGGCCGTCTTGTAACGATCACTGGGATTGATTTGGATTTGCCAGAATCTAGATTTCATGTCAAATTTGGAAAAGATTTTTGCCGAATGCAATCGGGAAATTAAATCTTTTTTGTTGGGAATTGGATATCTGATCCATTGAAGAGCTTGATTGAGTGGTTTGTAATTGATGACTAGCCTCGGAGCACCTCGCTCAATTTCAGAGGCTTTGTTGACATAGAAAGTAGTCCAAGACCATCGACTCTTGCTCTTTCTGATTAATCCTTTGGACAAAAGGTCCTGGATTTCATTTTGACAATGAGTAACAAGATCATGACTCATTTGGATTGGCCGAGCTTTAGTCGGAATTTGTCTATCCCTAAAATCCTTTTTGTAAGGAAGATTAACCATATGTTTTTTCCTATCCCAGAAAGCATTAGGAAGGTCAGAACAAATGGTAGATTGAAAACGATCAGAAAGATTCTTGATACGTTGTTTGACATGAGGAAGAGAGTTGACTCTCGATTTGTTTGAAGGAAATTTCCTAGTTTCGAAAATTAATTTGATTAAGTTTACGATCAATTATTAAAAAATTTGAAATAAATAAAGAATTATTAAAAGAAGAATTTTTAAAGCCAGATAATAAAGAAAAAAGAGAATGGTTCTTTGAAAATTTCTCTCAAACGGAATTACGAGAATACCGAGAAAATTATTATAAATATTTAGAAGAAAAAGAAGAAAATATTCCCTTCTTTAAATGGTTCTCGGACAACTGTTTTAATAATCTCCAAATAAATGTTTTAAAAACCGCTGAAAAAATATGGAAAACATCTAAAGGAGAAATTATCAGTACAATTCCCCCATTAGAAGAAGTAAAATTTCCTAATATTCAAAATCATGAAGTAATAGCCTCCCCTTTTAAAATGATAAATGAAAGAAGAGATATTAATATTAAAGATATTCAAAACTTGCATACTCAGTTAAATTATACTAATCAACTTGTTCATATAATTGCCTCAGAAGTAATAGATAAAGAATTACCTCCTAAGAAACTAGAAAGATCTTTAATTAAACCATTTAAGTTCTCAGAAGAGGAATTAAAGCATATAAAATTAGGAAAAGATTCTATGTTAGAAGAAATAAATAAAAAATTGGATGCTTTAAAAATTAATAAAGTCAATACTATAATAATACCCGATGAAGAATTAGGAGAAATAAATAGAGAACAGTTTGACGATAATTTATTTAAAGTTAATAAACTAAGAAGAAATGCTAGGAGTAGCTCTTCCTTAGGTCCTACCCCTAGACCCACTACTAGAAATTATTATAATAGGCCCACTCTCCCTGATATTCAGTTTGAAGAATGGGAGCTGGAGTCACCATCTTCTTTTGATGGCTCTAGTATCTATGAATGGAACATAGACGGGCTAACTGAAATGCAAATCCTAAGAAAAACAAATGAAATGACCATGGCAGCCTCAGCATATAGAACTAAACAAGATGCGGCTACTACGGTTAAGCTGCTAGTAACAGGGTTCACTGGCCAATTAAAAGGTTGGTGGGATCATTACCTCTCCGAAGAAGAAAGGTATAATATAATGAATAGTGTAAAACAAGAAGCCGATCAAATAATGCCTCTTATGGTAGAAACCCTAATTTTAGCAATTATCCATAATTTCGTAGGAGACCCTCAATTATTTGACCAAAGAATATCACTAATTCTTCACACAATTAGGTGTAAAACCCTAGGGGATTTTAGGTGGTACCACGATAATTTTATCACCTCAGTCTTAACTAGGTCTGATTGTAGAGAAGCATTCTGGAAAGAAAGATTTTTGGCTGGACTTCCTTCTACTTTTGCCGATAAGGTAAGAGAAAGTCTACCTCGATTATATAATGATATCCCCTTAAGAGATTTAACATATGGAAGATTAAGTACGGTTACAAAATTAATAGGTTTAGAAATTTGTGACACTCTTAAATTACAAAATCAAATTAAAAGAAATCAGGAAATGGGAATTAAAGAATTAGGTAATTTTTGTAGTCAATATGGTTATGAAAAACCTATTCCTCCCTCTGAAAAAAGAAAACGACAGTTAAGAAAACAAAAGAATTTTAAAAATACTCAACCTACTCAGAGAAGTAACTTTAAAAAATTCTCTAAAAAAGTCACTAAACCTAATAAATCTAATATAGTATGTTATAAATGTGGAAGAATTGGCCATATGAAAAAAGATTGTAGGGTCAAAGAAAAAATAAAAGCTTTAAAAATGAGTGAAGAATTAAAAGAACAAATAGCTAATTTATTAATATTAGAAGAAGAATCTTCTGAGGAAGAAGAAGAAGAATCATTAGTTGAAAATAATGAATTAACTGAAAATTCTGATAGTGAAAATGAAGAAAATATTCACCCCTGTGAACATACAGATACTTGTAATTGCTCGTTCAAAATCAATATGATTAAAACAGAAACTAAATTAGCACTAGAAATGGTGGATAAATTGGCTAATGAAGAAAACAAATTAGAATATTTATTAAAATTAAAAAATATGATGATGGAACAAGAAATAAGTAAAGAATCTAAAGAAAAAGAAAAATTCGCGGAATACAATTTTTCGGAAATTTTAAAAATGGATTCCTTAAATAAACCAGTTACAATAAAAGATTTGCAAAAAGAAATAAAAGATTTAAAACAAGAAGTACAAGAATTAAAATTAAGATTAAAAAATTTAACAGAACAATTTAATAACAATATTGGTTCAACTTCTAATTCTAATAGCGAAGAAACAGAATTAATTAATCAAATAAAAATTCTTCAACAAAAATGGCAAATTAAAATAGCATTATCCATAGGAAACTCCTTTCATAAAAATTTTATTGCATTAGTTGATTCGGGAGCAGATTTAAATTGTATAAGAGAAGGATTAATTCCTACCCAATATTATGAAAAATCATTACAAAAATTATATACTGCTAATAATTCTAAATTAAAGGTTCAGTATAAACTATCTAATGCTAATATTTGTAATAAAGGAAAATGTTTTAAAAATAGTTTTATTTTAACTAAAGATATTACAGAAGAAATAATTTTGGGTACTCTTTTCTTAACTCAAATATACCCTTTTGAAGTATCTACGCAAGGAATAAAACATAAAAATCATCTTTTTGAATTTATAAACCCAATTAAATCAAAAGAAGTCTTAACCCTAAAAGATTTAACTGAAAACAATTTTATAAATAAAATTGAAAGTAAAAATGAGCAAATTTATAAATTACAATTAGAAATAAAATATCAAAGAATTGAAAAACAATTAAATGATAATTTAATAAGAAAGAATTTTGAAAACCTTCAAAAAGATTTTGAAAAAGAAATCTGTGCTGAAATTCCCTCGGCTTTTTGGGATCGAAAGTATTTCACTATTAAATTACCGTATATAGAAGGATTTCATGAACATAAAATACCAACTAAAGCAAAACCAGTACAAATGAATAAAAAAACTCTTAATTATTGCAGAAAAGAAATACAACAATTTTTGGATAAAAAATTAATTAGACCAAGTAATTCAAATTTATTGAATTTTAATTTTCTTGTTTGGTAGAGTATTTTAATTATCACTAAAAAATTATTTTAATGCTAAATAGTATTTAATAATTCAAAAATATCGATGAATAATATTTTTCAATCAATTTTTTTTCCGACATTCATCAAAGTTTTTTTAATTAACATCAATAAAAAGTTTTTCAGCTAACATTAGTTAAGGTTTTTCTTTTGTCAATATCGGTCAAAATTATTTTATTTAATAAAAGTTAAGGTTAATTTTAACCAACGTTGGCCATAGATATTTTTTGACCAATGTTACAAAAAATTCCCCCACTTATATATTACAACAGTGTGTAGTAGCTCACAATTTTTTGACTGATGTATATATACTTTAAACATAACTCCCACAAAAAGATGAGATTGTCCACAATACTATGGACCCAAATCAGGCCATTAGCGCACCTCCCACAGTACTATGGAATAGGCCAAAACCATATGGTTAAGACTCTAGAGTTTTGCATGCTAGAGATGGTAAAAAAATTTGGGTATGTAGATACCTGCGGATAAAATCCATAAAAATATCCGAACGAATAATTTAAATGGATACCCGTCACTCTCATGATACGATTTTTTCTACCTTTTCCTTAATGGACATGGTTACAATTATCAATGTAGTTGTACCTGTGAGTACTTACTAAATTAAAATACTACACATGTTTAATTTGAAGAAGATTATATTTTTTATGAAATAAATCAACTTAAAATATTAATCGTGGAATTTCATTGTTATCAATAATACTTTTCTTTTATGAAAATGCACAATTTATAGAATTATTTTTTTATAAAATGCTGGTAATGAAAAAAGAATATTCTATTTATAATATTTTATATGTATATTATATTAATCTATTTTTAGATCCAATTAATCTTGTAGAAACTAGTATAATCTTATTTCTAGATTATTCAACAAATAAATTATTTGTTTGATAAAACTTCATGGAAAAAAATATTTTTTAAAAAATATTCATAGGTACTCATGAATACCTGCAAGTATTGAAAAAACCTGTATGTAGTAGACGTGAGTATTTTGTGGCGGGCTGGGGATAGGTAGTGGGTAGAAACTACCTATACTTACCCCAACTTGTTGCCATTACATGCCTAACACATAACTCCACAATAAGGTGAGATCAGCCATAGGAGTGTGGACCTAAATGTGGTTATGAATGCAGCTCCCACTAGGGATGGCAACGGGGCAGGGGTGGGGGCGGGTTTGCCCTCCTCATCCCCGTTCCCAGAAAGTTCGGGATGGATATGAAATTTTAATCCTTGTCCCCATTCCCGTTGGGTATTTTTGGGTTCGAGTATCCTCGTGGATATCCTATTATATTATTTTTTATAATTTATATTTAAATTTACTTATATTTATTAAATAAATTATATGTTAATTTATTAATTATATTTAATTTATTAATTATTAAATAAATTATATGTTAAGTTATTAATTGTATCTTAGTTTTAATGGTTCATAGGGATATAAATTTGTATACAGACATGTGAAATTTTGTTTAACATATAATTATATGTAAAATATAGAAGCGGGATGGGGCAGGTACGGGGACGGAGCAAGGACTAATAAACTTATACTCGTCCCCATCTCCGATTATTTTAGGCAGGGACGGGGCGGGGATCAACACTTACCTCCCACTTGCAATACTATTGTGCATAATTCTGTATCTAATCCTCTGGAATTTTGCATGCCATACCCAAGTTACATTGGAACTGAATATAGCACTTCACATGAAACTCAACAACATGGGGTTAGCTCAACCACATTAGCACGAATCTAAATTTGGTCATCAACACACTTACCATAATACAATGGAGAATGACAAAGTGTTGTAACTAACATTATGAAGCTTTGCATGTTGATAAATAACTTTAACTAATGTTAGAAAAAAATCTAAATGACAAGAATCGTTCGAAAGATAACCTTGACGGATGAGCGAAAAATAATCCAGATCAATGTCATTCAAAGAAAATTTAAACAAAAAATAACCGTGTTTGATTTCAATAAAAGAAAAGTATGTTTGAAATTTTTCAAATTCTTATTTTTTTAAGGAATTTGAAATTCCACAATTTTAACTAATTAATTTTTAAAAAAAATTAGAATTTCAAATTCTTTTAAAATTTTTCATCTAAACAATATATTTTATCACAATGCACTTGATATATTTATTTATCCCTAATGTTAGAAGGGAAATGAGGTATTTGCTAAATGTGGACTTATTTCAGACCATCCTTTTATCAATGCATGGTCTTATCTAATTAGCAAGTAACATATATTTCTCTAATTGATTGAAAAAATTTATGAAATAAATATTTGAAGAATTAATTATATGTTTTATGCTTTTTAGTTTTACCCATAAATAATGTGGTTGTTGGCAACCGTGTAATAATTTGCTAGATGCCTATGACTTTATTATTTTTTATTTTTTTTGCTGTGAATTTGTTACTGTTTTTTTGGCAAGCCATGAATTAATTCCTTTATGTTAACATAATTTCATTACCAAGGAAATGATTATTTCCTACACCAGCATTATTTTAAAGATTGCGTAAAACTGTTCTAATTGTATTCAATTTTTTTTTTCCATCGTGTTCTATCTATATTTTACAGTTCTAATTGTATATATGTTTTGATAATTTCATGTAACATAATTGGTTTTAGATATACCATCTAGAAAGATAACTTATATGTTTTTTTTTTCAAATTTTAGAGTGTAATGATTAAATTGAAATCAGATTAAGAGATCAATTTCTATTATTGGAAGAAAATGTAGCAAAACCAGGTGGACTTCTTGGCATCCAAAGAAAAATGCACTCATGAGAAGCCACAGTGACCATAAGTTGGAGCATGTATAAGACAGCGCAATTGCTTAGGTTTGAACTTATATGCTATTATTATATTCTTTCTAACTTGCTCTAAGGTTTAACTCTCATTGAAATAAGGATTGAAGTGTCATCGTAGATATCTTACCTGTGCACACTTTGAAATTGTTGTCAGAAAGGTCTAAAAGCAACAAAGAGCTCTCATACAAGGACAGTAGTACCCTACCTATTTTGTGGAGGTAAAAGAGTAGTTTGACATCCATTACAAGAAAATTTCAAAATTAATTACAGAAAAATTTGTCCTTAATTTGTATTTAATATTTGGTAAAAGAATTAATTACTATTTAGTTATAAAAATAGTACAAAATTGATGGTAATTTATAACTATATTTTAAAAATTACAGTTATCCTCTGGTTAATTTGTAGTTATATTAAATTTTAACTATGATTAGCTATAAAATAAATTAATAATTTTTTTGTAACAAAATTTATAGCAAATCTTGAAAGTGACCTTTCACATTGACCTGGAAGATTTCACTCTCAAACACCTTAGTCTCACTTTTTTATCACCCTATATATAATTTGCATTTCTTGTGTTTTACGTGAAAAGTAGAAAACTAAATGTGTGCTCATGAATTGTTTTTTTTTTTATACAACACATGATAAATACTTTTTATATGGAATAACTTTTATCAGGAAATAATCTTTTTGTTAGGTCCACATGGTGACAAAAGAAGAAAGCAATGTTAATGTTAATGATGTTATTGTAATCGTATTTTCAAAAAACATTTGTAATAAGATTTTTTTTTTCAATTGATGAGTTAAGGTTAGTGATAAACTTTTTATTTGTCAATGAAATGTATTTATGTATAAGATTTGTTGTGAGCGATTGAAATAAAATAAATACATAAGGTTACTGAATGAATGAATAAAAGGAAAAAATTGTGAAACAGATAATTTTAGAATTAAAGAAAAAATAAGTACGTTATTGATATTAATTAATGATATTTATTTTCTATAAAACCATTACATTACATATTGAAATCAAATTTCATTATATTAAAACAACTATGCATTGGTTATAAGAGACTCACTTAATCCATTTTAAATGGATACCACACACCATAATATATGTAAGCAACTCATCATACTATTTTTT
Organism: Psophocarpus tetragonolobus; assembly: GCA_037954015.1. Taxonomy (NCBI): domain Eukaryota; kingdom Viridiplantae; phylum Streptophyta; class Magnoliopsida; order Fabales; family Fabaceae; genus Psophocarpus; species Psophocarpus tetragonolobus. The sequence goes on along the minus strand of CM075690.1, from coordinate 47,084,726 downwards.
AGAAGTTTTGTTTTAGTGATGGAATTTTATAAACAATTCAAATTTTTATATTTTTTATTTAGTTTAATTAATATACACTAACAATCTATAAGAATTTTATATATTTTATATGATTTTTAAAATATTAATTGATAAAGTTAACAAACTTACCATAAATTAAGTATTGTGATCGGATGCTAGTGTAAAATTTTTTATAATGGTCGTGCATATCAATTATTTTTTTTTTATTTTAGTTAATTTATTTTGAAATTTTAAAAAGGAAAGTGAGATTAATTTATTTTGACATTTTAAAAATGAGAGAAAGGGAGGGTGATCCACTTAATTCTTAGAAAGTTTAAGAGACTTATGTTTTATTCTAACCCTTTACTTAAAATATATTGGTTAAAATTAAGAGTTTAATTGGTATACACTGTTAGTGTAAATATTTTTACATTGACATTCAATCGCAACCCTTCATTGCTGCTTTAAAAGTCACATAAAAGAAAAGTCATAATTGAATGTCAGTGTAAAAATCTTGACACTGATAGTGTATATCAATTAAACTCTAAAATTAATTACTTGTTACAACCATAAAATTTTAAGAAAATGAACAGGGAAGAAGAAAAGTGACTCTCTTAAAATTAATTACGTGAGACAACCATATGAGTTTGTTTAATTAACAACTTAATCTGAACTATTTATTAAAATCCTACCGTTATTATTATGTTTTCTTATTTTTTTACCTTAATTGTCTTTCCTCGTGTGTGTATATATATATATATAGATGACATATTATGTGAGAATAATATATCTTATACACATCCTTGCTCAATTGCTAAGATTTTTTGGATATTCTTCTCTCTCCTTTTTTAATGACATATATGTCTCCTATTATCATTTTTATGATTTAAATATTAAATACCCGTAATTCTTATACATATTTAATTTAAAAAAATTACATTCTCAGTTAATTTACAATTATCGTAGATATAATTTTTTAAATAAAAAAGTTTATCATACATTATAATTATATTATATTTACATGAGAACATCTAAAACAACACCTAGTACTCCTTGTGACCGAGTCCGAATAATTTTTATCCTATTATTCATCACCAAAATTTTAACAAAAAGTATGGTTGGATTGAAATTAAAGTGAACTCTAACTATTTTTAAATAATAGTAATAACCTTAATATTTCTATTTTTTATCGAAAGTCATGATAGAGTATATATAAATTTACTCTAACTTAAATAAAAATATACCTTATATCATATTTGAAACATTTTGAAAAATTTGAGGGATCAATTTATACTTATTGATTTAATCTTCACTTTGTAATGGAGTGATCCAAAGTTATAAAAATTGCATTAAAGCTCTCTACAAGTAAACCTATAAATCCTCGAAGCTCATCGTACAATTATGAGACTCATTTGTTTTGCATGCAAAACCTTGTGAATAAATAAGAGCATATAATATATTTGGTGTGGAATATTTATCAGTTTGGAGTAGAAATAAAGAAAAAGCTAGAAAGTTATAGAAGTTAGAAAGTTTTGACTAAATTGTTACACATAATTATTCAGATTATAACCATTTTATTCTTCCATATTCAATTAAAGAATCATTTATTTTCATTTTCAAGTTGCTGGGATGTTTCACCTATTCTTTAAAGAATTTATGTTATTTTGGTGAATGGATCATGTGTTAAGAAACTCATCTCTTATATATAATTATATATATGAAATTAGATTTCGCAAGGGAAATAGTGGCTACACCCACCATTTATTTGAAGTTATTTGCTAATTATATGAGACATACAATTGAATTAATGAAAGTTTGGTAGAAAATATTTACCTTTTTAGAAATATTGTATTAAAACTTTATTTTTTCATATTTGATATCTATTTAAAAAAATATTTTTAAGTAAAGGATGTTTATAGAAATTTTTTAGTTACATTTTTTATTAAAACCATTTTGATGAGGATTTGAAAATTTAACTTTCCTAAATTAAATAAAAAATACAACAGTAAAAGTGTAGAGTTCAACACCTATACACTAATGGTGTAAAATAGTTTTTTACTGATATTTAATTACAACCCTTTTATATGACTTTTAAAACATTAATTGATAAAAAACACAATATATAACATGATTGTGATTGAATGTGTAAAAATTTTTACACTAAAAGTGTATAAGTATTTTTCTCAAAAATATATATAACATAATTATTTCAAATATCATTTAATACATAATTAAATCATTCAATAAAAATATCACATTACTTTTATTAAATTTATAAAATTCTTACATAAATATTTTTAAATATATTTATAACCAACATTGTGGCAGTAGAATTTTCTTTTATTTAATCAATAGTTTTATTAAAATTTTGAATTTTAATTGATAAGAAATCTTTTGCTAAAATTTTAAATTTTAATTTATTGCAATCTTTTAAAGTCTAATGATATTTTTCTTAATTAATTTAGTTACTTATTAAAATATGATTTTTTTTATAACTTATGTAGATGTGTTGTATGTTTCGTCTTAAAACTTGTTACATACATATATATTGAGTTTCTTTAATCCTCTAAAAATAAAAACCACTTATTTTACTATAATAATAATTTATTGTAGTTTTGTAGATGTTTGGAATTTTTTAAAAAGATAGAAATTATAAGGAAACTTAAAAATAATTTATTTCTAGAAACTAGTTATAGTAGTTTCCAAAATAAACTATTTGTAGTAGCAACTCATCAGATATTTTTTATTTTTTTAATTTCTCTATTTTAATCTCTAGTTGTGAGCCACAGGGTTTTTCTTAGATTTGTTGAAAGAGAGTTGGATTGGTTTATTTACAGAAGATATACATGGATTCACCAAGCACAATTACACATAATTGTTGTGCATGCTAATGCATGGTGAGTCACAATTATCAAATTTGTAATGACCAACAATCACACCATTTGTTGTGCATGCTAATGCATGGTGAGTCATAATTATCAAATTTGTAATGACCAACAATCCCACCTTAAACATGGAAGAAGTGCTAGAATCACAACATCATTTCAATATTAAACTGTATATTATTAAAATGATTCTTGCAAATATGTTATTTATAAGTGTTTATAAGAATTTTTATGTAATTTTATCATAAAAAAGCACTTACAAAATTGGTACAACAAAACAAGTTAATAATAATTTTTCATTAAAAAGACGATTTTTATAATTGACCAAAACATAAGAAAACTGTTTGCTTTTATTAAAATGATTTGTATATGGATATTTTTTTTAGCTTAAATAAATTCACACATAATTAATTAAGTATTTAAAAAATAGAAAATAAGAAACTTAAACATTGTGTTTGGATAGAGAATTTTACAAATTTAGGGAATTTGAAATGCATTGAATTGGAATTTTTTCATTTCAAATGACTTTATTTTTTAAATGTTTTGCTTGGATAAGGTAATTCAAATTTATTGAATTTTAATTTTCTTGTTTGGATAAAGTATTTTATTTCTTACTAAAAATAAAAATTTATTTTTATTAAACAATATTTTGAAAAAAAAAATATTTTTAAAAATAATATAAATTTCATTTAAAATATTTTTTAGTTTTTAAAAAAATTCATCATTTTACAAAAATAAATAAAAAAGTCAAAAAGTAAACCTTGCATAATTGGTTTATTTTTTTGACAATATTATGCTTTTACATAAATAAATGACAAATAAATTTATAACAAATTTTATTTATTTTCTTAACAAAGCAACTTTTATAAATTCTACTTAATAATTTTTTTTATATTTTAATTATTATAATTGTTTTATTAATTTATATAAATTATAACTTGGAAAATAAAATATAATATTAGTGGGTTGACGAGCCGGTTCACCCCACTTTTGGGGCATTTTCTTTTAACACTTTCCCATTTGCTATTTGCACCCCCCATAGTTTATATTTTTTTGTAAATTCCTAATATACCCTTATCCTTATTTGATTTAAATTTTTTGAATTTATTTTTTATTTTTTGTCTTGTTGTGCCTTTTCTTGCTACTCTTGTGTGTCAAACACAAATTCTCTATTGTAAATCCCTAATAATTCTTATAAGTCTTTAGGGTATTATTTGTTGATTTATGCGCTATTTGAAAAGGAAAACACAATTTTATTCAGATATGATTTTCTTTATTTACTGTTTAGGGTTTTGGAATTTATGATTGAGGGTTTGTTTGCCTTTTTGTTCATACTACATCGAGTGTTACAGTATTCCGGATCAGTTGATCTGGAACTAACAGTATTTACCCCATACCACCTAGTCCAAAATACACATTTGATCCACTTTCAGAATAGTTGATCCAGAATATATATAATACATTCCGGATCATGTTATCCGGAACATACTTACTGAATCTCATTTGCCTTCTGGATCATATGGTCCGGAATATACTAGCCGAATCCCACTCGCCTTCCGGATCATGTTGTCCAGAATGTACTTTGTTGCACAAGTAAGGTAAGAAAAAGGGAGGGTATTTTTGGGTTTTGAAAAGAATTGTAAAGCTGGGGGGTTGCGAATAGAAGATAAGGGGTATTAAAAGCAATTACCCACTTTTGGCCTTCTAAATTGGTGAGCTAGACGGGGCAGACAGAAATGGGCTAGTGGGCTGAAAACATTATCCCAACTCGCCAAAGTGAAGGTGGATTAGTTGGTCGACCCGCTTGACCCACCCTGTTTTGTCACCCCTAGCTGATGCCAAGTAAAAAATAATCTTAACCAATTTTAGTAAAAGAAAAGTAGGTTAAAAGAATTTCAAATTTTTACTTTTTTCAAGGAATTTGAGATTCTATAATTTTAACTAATCAAAATGATTTCCAAAATGCTTAAACTTTTATTTTGTTTTAAAATTCCTCATCCAAACAAAATATTTTACAAAGCATTTAAAATTTCAAAACAAAATGAATTATCCTCTTGAAATTTTTCATTCAAAAGAAATATAGTGTTTATAAATGACGTGGTGAATATTCACTAATGGTTAATCATTAATCTTTAGGTTTTATTTTATTTATACAAGAGTCCAACATATGTCAACTAATTTATAATAACTTATACATTTTACTAAATTTGAACCTTCTTGATTGTTAATATTTATGTTTCATACATGATTCTATAATTTAGATTCATAATCATTTTATTGATAATTAATTACATAATAATTAAGGGTAACAAAATGGGATGAGTTACGTGAGTCAGCTTGTCAGCCCACTTTCATTTTTATAGGACAAGTTAATGATTTTAATTTGTCATTTTAGTGGGCCAAAGGGCAGGGAGCAGGGTTGGTCAATTTGCCAATATTAATAAAGTAATTATAATAATTAAAATATACAATAAATTGTTAACTAGAATTTATATAAATTACTTTATTAAGAACTAAAATAAAATAAACTTTTTATAAATTTTTTATTTATTTTTAAAGAATTGTAAAATTGTAAAAATTGATATAAATAGATTTATATTTAAATGGATTATATATTTAAATTATAAATTACTATTATTAAATATATAAAGCATAATTTCTATAATTAAATATTTAAAAATTCTAAATTCATATACTTACATATTTAAATTATAAAAATTATATAATAACGTTGCTACTTGTGAGGAAATACAAACAAGATAATTCATTAATATATAAAAGGTAAAGTTATAAAATTATATTTTATCTCTCCTCTTTTCTCTCTCGTTGATTGTGTATCAATTCCGTTCTACATTCCTATTATCTCTCATTTTCTTATTTTTTTATTTTATTTTTTTGTTTTACATTGAAAATAATTTAAATCGAAGATAGAAAACTATATGATATTGACTTTCTTGAATTTATGTACTTCTATGGTCATATATATAAAAGTTTTATTTTTATTTTTTTACAACTATGAAATTCAAAACACATAAACATATAATAGGAAGGGAAAAAAGTAAGCCCTCTAAAACATCTATTCAAGCCCTATAAAAGATGAAAGGAAAAAATATTCAATATAATTGGAAAATTAGGATTGCTAATATAATGTCGTACAACTAAAATTGGAGTAATACATTATGTAGTATGTAATAGGAAAATTAGGATCAAATTGATATAAAATTAATGAAAGAGGTAATAAGAGAGTGAAAAAAATAGTTTTCAAAATTAAGCATTAAAAGATATAATATCATTGATATAAATTAATTATTTAAAGTAAGAAATATTGATTTTTATGTCTAAATATTTTGATGTAGGTTGTTACTGTACTCCAATATATATATATATATAGAGAGAGAGGGAGAGACAGAGAGGACAACATAGTTACGGTGAGAAATCAGAAAACATAGTGATAACCATAGGATTTTAATAAACAACTCAGATTTAGTTGTTAATTAAATAAGCTAACGTAATCTTCTCACATTGAAACCTTCTCACAAGTTCTTAATGGCTGCTCTCTTCATTCCGGAAGAATCTTTTGCAAGGTCACTATCACTTTCACCCCACCACCACCATTGCTTATGATGGCGGTGGTCCCATTAAATTAACTATCATACAAAATATAAAATTATTGATATAAAATGTTTAAAATGAATAAAAATAAATATATAAATTGTAAAGACATAATAGGTAATTTTTATGAAAAGAGGAAAACTTTATACATAAAAATATTAATATATAAATTATATGACATGTTTCTTGATATCTCATTTACAATGATAAAGAAGTGTTTGCTTTAATATAAGCAGAAATATCATCACTAGGCATGGTATAATTTTAAAATACCTAAAAGCATTGTAAAGCTGGGGGGTTGCGAATAGAAGATAAGGGGTATTAAAAGCAATTACCCACTTTTGGCCTTCTAAATTGGTGAGCTAGACGGGGCAGACAGAAATGGGCTAGTGGGCTGAAAACATTATCCCAACTCGCCAAAATGAAGGTGGATTAGTTGGTCGACCCGCTTGATCCACCCTGTTTTGTTACCCCTGGCTGATGCCAAGTAAAAAATAATCTTAACCGATTTTAGTAAAAGAAAAGTAGGTTAAAAGAATTTCAAATTTTTACTTTTTTCAAGGAATTTGAGATTCTATAATTTTAACTAATCAAAATGATTTCCAAAATGCTTAAACTTTTATTTTTTTTTTAAAATTCCTCATCCAAACAAAATATTTTACAAAGCATTTAAAATTTCAAAACAAAATGAATTATCCTCTTGAAATTTTTCATTGAAAAGAAATATAGTGTTTATAAATGACGTGGTGAATATTCACTAATGGTTAATCATTAATCTTTAGGTTTTATTTTATTTATACAAGAGTCCAACATGTGTCAACTAATTTATAATAACTTATACATTTTACTAAATTTAATAGAGATAAAACAGATTAAGATGTGACATCTTTTTACTATTTTTATTCTGTGATATTTTTTTGATAGAGATAAAACAGATTAAGATGTGACATCTTTTTAATCTTGAAATTTTAAGACACACAATTTGTGACAACTTTTTGTATTAAATCTCATCTCAAAAAATTATCTTTGTATAAATTTTGATAATTTTGTATATTTAAAATGATGAAAGTATAAAGTAGTTTTTTGAATTATACTGTACTAGACACAAATTATAGTATGTCAATCATGCTATTGAATTAATAGAATGAAAATGAATGTGTACCTGAATTGGCATTCATATCCATGAGCACTATTGAACAGAACTCTAGAGGTTCTTCTGGCTACCTTCTGAGGGGTTATTGGAGAGAACAATTCTGATGTGTAAATTTGCTTAATGGGATGGCAAATTTATAACCCCCCAGGGTAGTCAGGGACCTCTCTTAATTGGGCTTTTTATCTGATTGACCTAACCCATTACAGAGTCAATCTCACTGTAATCCCAGTTAAATAACCATATTGATATTTTAAGATATTGTCGGTTAAAGATAAATAACCATATTGATATTATGATCATATCTAATATTGTCGGTTAATGATAATTAGATATTGCGTGATACTAATCCACAATTAATTTCAACATTCTCCCACTTGGATAGTGTCAATCAATAATCAACATACAAATCATTAAACTAAAACGACAATTTCCGATATATCATATATTAATTAACAATATGAAAAATATGAGCAACAAAATAAATATCCGATAGGGATATTAATCAATTGCATGTAACTAATATTTTTCATAGATGTATGGCATAATGCAGTCCCATAAATGACACTACAATGGTCCAAGCATAAATAAAATGCTAATAAGAAACATGAACAAAATGACGTCAACTAGAGCATGTCTCTTAAAGAAAATAGAGAATCAGACTCCCACTAACTTAATACATCAAAAGCCTTGACTAAACCCATGTGAGTTACATGAATAAGAAAAATTCCAACAGTTAAGGCCTTAGTCAGTGGATCTGCTAACATCTCCTCAGAATCAATGTTTTCAATCCGAGTATGAAAACTTTGAATTTGCTCTCTAACAAATTGATACTTGATATCAAAATGCTTTGAACGAGTAGAGCTTTTGTTGTTTCGAGAGAAACTCACAGCAGCAGTATTGTCACAGTAAATCACAAGTGGCCTGGAAATGCTTTCAACTATGTGAAAGTCAGATATCAATTTCTTAAGCCACATGGCCTGGTGAGTGGCCTCAAAACAAGCAACATACTCTGCTTCCATGGTAGAGGTAGCTGTAAGAGACTGTTTAACGCTCTTCCAAGAGATAGCTCCTCTTGCCATCATAAAGATAAAGCCAGAAGTAGATCTACGATCATCAGGGCAACCTGCAAAATCAGAATCAGAATAGCCAGTGACTTGAAGTTGATCAGACTTCATAAAAGTCAACATATGATCCTTGGTTCCCTGTAAATATCGCATGACCCTTTTAAAGGCTTTCCAATGACCCAAACCTGGGTCGCTCAAGTATCTGCCTAAGGCATTGACGATGAAAGCAATGTCAGGACGAGTACAGACTTGAGCATACATCAAACTCCCAACAGCGGAAGCATATGGAATTTTCTTCATAGCATCCACTTCTTCATCATTATGAGGACATTGTTTGTTAGATAATTTGTCACCACGTTGCACAAGTGCAGCACATGGGGAGCAAGCATTCATGTTGAACTTCTTGAGAATCTTCTCGATATATCCCTTTTGAGACAATCCAACTATGCCATGTGACCTATCACGAATAATTTGGATGCCTAAAACAACAGAAGCTTCACCAAGGTCTTTCATATCAAAATGTCTGCACAACATTGATTTTGTCTCAACCAATAGGTTCATACAACTACTAGCAAGGAGAATGTCATCGTCATATAATACGAGAATGATGAAATCACTCCCACTAGTCTTCAAGTAAATGCACTGGTCTGCAACATTTTCCTTGAAATTGTAAGTAGTGACAACCTGGTCGAATTTTAAATACCATTGCCTAGATGCTTGTTTCAGTCCATAAATGGACCTTTTAAGTTTACACACCAAATGCTCATTGCCTGCTTCAACAAAACCATCAGGTTGAACCATGTAGACATCTTCAGCAAGATCGCCATTCAGAAAAGCTGTCTTTACATCCATCTGGTGTAGCTCTAGGTCAAAATGAGCAACTAAAGCCATGACAACTCGGAGTGCGTCCTTCGTTGAAACTGGTGAAAAAGTTTCTTTGTAGTCAACACCTTCCCGTTGACTATAACCTTTAGCCACCAATCGAGCCTTATACCTATCAACCTTTCCATCTGGAGTACGTTTTGTCTTAAAGACCCATTTAGATCCAACAGGCTTACAACCTGCTGGTAAGTCCACAAGATCCCAAACATTATTATGAGACATGGAAGACAATTCATCATGCATAGCTTTTAGCCAATCAGAAGCATGAGAACTAGAAAGTGCTTCCTGAAATGTGATGGGATCGTCATCATCATGTGGATCATATTCGTGCTCCTGAAGGTATACAACATAGTCATTTGGTATAGAAGGTCGGCGTATTCTCTGAGATCGTCTTAATGGAGCCACATCAACATCATCAAGTTGTTGATCATGTTGTTGATCATTGAGTTGTGGTTCATCAACATGCCTCTCAACAATTTGTTCATCTGTGTGAACCATTGGGATTGAGATGTCTGTAGGAAGAGAATGAGATGGTAATGGAAGCATGGTTCGATCTTCTCTGAAGGTCATCATTCGAGGTGTGTAACTCCCACTGTCCAAATCGTCCTCAAAGAAAACTGCTCGGTCAGATTCAATAACTCGTGTAGAGTGAGAAGGACAATAAAATCTGCATCCTCTCGAACTGATGCAGTAGCCAATGAAATGACCGCTAATAGTTTTGAGATCAAGTTTCTTTTGTTTAGGGTTATAAGGTCTTACTTCTGCCTTACAACCCCATACATGGAAATGTCTCAAACTCGGCTTTCTACCAGTCATTAGCTCAAAAGGAGTTTTGGGCACAGATTTGCTAGGTACCTGATTAAGAATGTACATAGCAGTTCGCAAGGCATCTCCCCAAAGAAATTCTGGCAGAGATGAATGTGATAACATACATCTCACCATGTCCATGAGTGTTTGATTTCGTCTCTCAGCAACGCCATTTTGTTCAGGAGTTCCAGGCATGGTGTATTGAGCTTCAATTCCGTATTCATCAAGGAATCGAGCAAATGGACCTAGATTTCTTCCTGTCTCGTCATAACGACCATAATATTCTCCTCCTCTATCAGACCTTATACACTTAACTTTCTTCTCTGTTTTTAGCTCAACAAAGGCTTTAAAGATTTTGAAGGCTTCAAGAGAGCTTGCTTTATCCTGAAGAAGATATACCCATCCATGTCTGGAGAAGTCATCTATGAAGGTAATAAAATACCTATATCCACCCATAGCAGTAGGTGTAATAGGTCCACATATGTCTGTGTGAATTAATTGTAGCACATCGTCACATCTGTTTGAACTTTTATTCCTGGTTTTGGCAGTGAACTTCCCCTTGATGCAATCGACACAAGTGTCATAATCTGAGAAGTCAAGATCATGCAGAATCCCTTCTTTTATGAGTCTTTCAATTCGAGGCCTAGAAATATGCCCCAAACGTCTATGCCATAGCATAGAGGAAGATTCATCAATCCTGTTACGTTTACTCCCACTAATGGAGTTAACTGACATATCAGTTACGTTTAACATGTAAAGTCTGTCATGCAAAACTCCTGAACCAACAACAGTTGAATTATAATAAATTACCAATTTTTCATCACCAAAATGAAAGTTGTATCCACATTTGTCTAAAACAGAAATTGATATCAAATTCCTTCTCATGGAAGGGACATAAACAGCGTCATGTAATAATAAAGTATGTCCATAGGATAAACATAAAGAGACGACTCCAATGTCAGCAACGGGTACTCCAGCTCCATCTCCCATAACAATCTTCGTCTCAACATCACTTGGTTTCCTCAGGCTTGTGAACCCCTGTAAAGAATTCACAACATGAATAGTAGCCCCTGAGTCTAACCACTAGGAATTTGGAGGAACATCAACCATATTAGATTCAAAGCAAGTTAGTGCTAGCAGATTACCTCGCTTCTCCTCTTTCTTTTTCAGGATAAAGCAATCTTCCACCTTGTGACCACGTTTCTTACAATACTTGCAAGAACCTTTAAAGAATTTCTTCTTGGGTTCTAAATGTCGTTCTGCTTTCTCTGTACCCTTTTTCTTCTTTCCTTTATACCTGTTAGCACCTTTAGCACCTGAACTAGAAGCAACGAACTGAATGCTATTAGGCTTATTTTTCTTCATTGACTCCTCCTCTTGTGTGATTATTGCAATCAATTCATCCACTCCATAGTCATGCTTTTGAATGTTATATGAAGTCTTCATGATGTCAAACTGAGAAGGCAGAGATTCCAAGATGCGATAGATTAAAGTGTCTTCGCCAACCTCAACCTTGAGAGACTTCAGCTTATTATAGAAATGTATTAACTTCATAATGTGTTCACGTACACCGCTGACACCATCATATTTGGTCTTTTCAAATAAGGAAAGATATTGGCTTTTCTGTGCCTTATCAAAAGTTGTGAATTTTTCACCGACTGCTTTGAGAAAAGCACTGGCATCATCAATATCTGGAACGCTCTGTCTAATAGATTTCTCCATGGTGAATTTAATCACCTTCAGGCACACTCTGTTAGAGTGTTCCCATTTCTCATGAGAAATTCGCTGAGCTTCAAAAGACTCATCTGTAAGAGGCGCAGGCCTCGTCGTCCTCAATGCTAAATCCAGATTGCCAATGGTCAGGTAGAGATCTAATGATTCTTTCCAGTCCTCATAATTTGTTCCGTTTAGAGTTTTGACGGAATTAGGGAAGAAAACTGAACATCACAATAAAGGAAAAAAAATGATTTAAAAGTTCAGCTTAAAATAAATCCCTAAGCAAATTACAATACATTATAACTTAAATTAATAAATCCTAGCACCGATAGGGTACCAAAAAACATTAACATAAGTAAAGAGAAATGTATTGTACAACAACAAATTATACTAATAACAACACACCGATAGGGTATAATTATCACTAATATAATGAATTAATATTTATTCATAAATTTACACAAATGCATCCACGATAGGTGAAATTACAATTATGTAAATTAATAGCATAAATCATGCTTTATTTCATATGATTTTAATTATCTTAAAATATGACAAACAAAATTCACATCATCATGCCCATGATAGATAGGTCATTATAATGCAAATTAACAGAAAAATCATATTATAAGTAATAATTCAATATTCAAAAAATTTGAGAGTAATATGCTAAAATTAATTCGAAATTACATCTCAAAAATTAAATAAATTTCAAAATTATGAAATTTCAAAAAAATTATTTATTTAATAATTTTAAAAAAAAATAAAAAAAAATAAATAATAATAAAAAAAAAAAAACATATGTCAAAAGGGAGAGAGAGACGGTTTTGGCGGAGACGGTTTTGAGGAAACCGGAAACGGTTCCTGCGCAGAACCAGCGCCGGCGGTGTTTCCGCCTTCTCTGCTGGAGCGCCGGCGAACCAGCGCCGACGGGAAGCCCGCGCGGGACGGCGGTGGAGCAGGCATCATTCAGTTTTAAAATACCTAAAAGCATTGTAAAGCTGGGGGGTTGCGAATAGAAGATAAGGGGTATTAAAAGCAATTACCCACTTTTGGCTTTCTAAATTGGTGAGCTAGACGGGGCAGACAGAAATGGGCTAGTGGGCTGAAAACATTATCCCAACTCGCCAAAATGAAGGTGGATTAGTTGGTCGACCCGCTTGATCCACCCTGTTTTGTTACCCCTGGCTGATGCCAAGTAAAAAATAATCTTAACCGATTTTAGTAAAAGAAAAGTAGGTTAAAAGAATTTCAAATTTTTACTTTTTTCAAGGAATTTGAGATTCTATAATTTTAACTAATCAAAATGATTTCCAAAATGCTTAAACTTTTATTTTTTTTTTAAAATTCCTCATCCAAACAAAATATTTTACAAAGCATTTAAAATTTCAAAACAAAATGAATTATCCTCTTGAAATTTTTCATTGAAAAGAAATATAGTGTTTATAAATGACGTGGTGAATATTCACTAATGGTTAATCATTAATCTTTAGGTTTTATTTTATTTATACAAGAGTCCAACATGTGTCAACTAATTTATAATAACTTATACATTTTACTAAATTTAATAGAGATAAAACAGATTAAGATGTGACATCTTTTTACTATTTTTATTCTGTGATATTTTTTTAATAGAGATAAAACAGATTAAGATGTGACATCTTTTTAATCTTGAAATTTTAAGACACACAATTTGTGACAACTTTTTGTATTAAATCTCATCTTAAAAGGTCCATTTATGGACTGAAACAAGCATCTAGGCAATGGTATTTAAAATTTGACCAGGTTGTCACTACTTACAATTTCAAGGAAAATGTTGCAGACCAGTGCATTTACTTGAAGACTAGTGGGAGTGATTTCATCATTCTCGTATTATATGACGATGACATTCTCGTATTATAGGCGACGTGGCTTCCGGCGGACGACTGGACTGCCGCCGCGTAACCGCTCAGGTATCATTCAGTCTCTTTCCCTCTCTCAAAAACGCATGTATGTTAATGTTGAAAAATAGGGTTTGTTCAATTGACAACCATAAAATGTATCTAGTATGCTCTGATACCAATTGATGAAAGTATAAAGTAGTTTTTTGAATTATACTGTACTAGACACAAATTATAGTATGTCAATCATGCTATTGAATTAATAGAATGAAAATGAATGTGTACCTGAATTGGCATTCATATCCATGAGCACTATTGAACAGAACTCTAGAGGGTCTTCTGGCTACCTTCTGAGGGGTTATTGGAGAGAACAATTCTGATGTGTAAATTTGCTTAATGGGATGGCAAATTTATAACCCCCCAGGGTAGTCAGGGACCTCTCTTAATTGGGCTTTTTATCTGATTGACCTAACCCATCACAGAGTCAATCTCACTGTAATCCCAGTTAAATAACCATATTGATATTTTAAGATATTGTCGGTTAAAGATAAATAACCATATTGATATTATGATCACATCTAATATTGTCGGTTAATGATAATTAGATATTGCGTGATACTAATCTACAATTAATTTCAACATAAAACTCTCCATTAATTAATTTTAGTTATATTAAAATTCCTCTATAAGTATAATTTATAATAAAAATATGAACTTTCTTATTACCAAATTTAATTTTTAATATTTATTTAATAGAGATAAAAGATTAATTAGGTGTGACATCTTTTTTAATCTTGAGATTTTAAGACATAAGTTGTGATAACTTTTTGTTTTAAATCACATCTCTACAAAATAAATTACTAGTCAAAATTATATTTCTAAAAAATAAAATAATCTAAAAAGGTAAAAATGTTCCAATAGATTGACTTGGGTTTATACTCTTGTCAATTTTAAAATTTTAGGACGTATAAAGTGTGACAGTTTAGAAATTCTAAGTTTAGTAAAATTAAAAATAAATGTGTCAACACACACGTACTTAGGAAGAACTACCTAAACTCTGATTCTTCATTACACCCGAAGAGTAGGAGCATAGACCACTCTCCTCTCGAGCAAAATAAATAAATAATAATAATAACCCTCTTTTCTAAAATATAATATGGTTGCGTATAATAATAATAATAATAATAATAATAATAATAATAATAATAATAATAATAATAATAATGATAATAATAATAATAATAACAATAATAATAAATAATAATGATAATTTTTTAATAGGAAATATCTTTCTAATAATAATAATAATAATGAAGTCTTGCATTAGTTTTTTTGTTTTTTTTAGGATAAGATAAATATTTTAAAAGATAAATAATTTGCTTAACTAATTGGAGGTAATCGTGTTTATGATGAACATTGTAAGATGTTAATACCTTCCTTACGTGTTGACTTCCAAACTCTAAATTTGGTTTCATTGACCATTTTTTCTTTGTAATATTTTTTCAAATGTTTTCCTTAATAAACATTGGTGGCTCATCATTATAAGGTTTTTTCATATGTTTTCGTTAATGAATATTGGTTGTTAATACTTTTCTTATGTATAATTGACTCCCAAACTCTTCTAATTTTTAAATCATCTTTCACCGTCTCATCAAAATCCACGTGGCGACATCTTCATCACTTGGAGCCCTTGGGACACCAATCTCGCATCCTTCTCTATCAAGACCCAGCACATTCTACTGCATGTCCACATGTTACCACTTTATGTTTTAATCCATATTTAGTTTAGATCAAAACAATTCATCCACGGCTAAAACGCAAAATAAACCTAGAACATTGCAAGTTTATGAACCTTTATGTGACACCCTTCTACCCTATAACATTTTATTATTTAATTACAAAATAATATAGATTTTTTTCTCATTTAAATTTTAGACTTGAGATTTAGGTAAAAGGATTCACATAACTCTATATACACTTATTTTCCAAACTATGATATTATAAAACATAGACATATAAGTAGATGCCTTAGACTTTAAAAAATTTTCTTTACAAGATTCTCAATTAATACAACTCATACTAAAACTTTGAATGATTCATATACATGACAAAAAAACTATTAATTTATCCTATCTAGCCTAATATCACATCTAATAAGAACAACCCAATAGAAAGAGGTAGAGAAAAGCTGAAGCTTTATCACCCATGATATCATCAAGATATTGCTCACCTGAAAGTGGCGTTTAGCCCAAACAAATCCCACACCCATGACAAAAATTATCCATCCACGTGCATAAATTCATTCATGCTAATGATGCTCATACAGACTATCTCACTACAAAAAAAGTGACCTATACCTACAAACACCTTTATCTACAGATATGATTTAGTGTAAGTAAAACCCAAAAACTTTTACTTACACATATTAGTATAGGTAAATCTTTAGTCATATTATGATGCATAAAGTTAGTTAAGCTATAAACACTTTTATCTACACGTTGTTTTGAAGGCAAAATGTTACTAGATTTATAATCACAAACACGTAAGTATAGGTAAAAATTCAAATAACTTATACCTACACATATCTATAGTGGTTGATGTAGGTAAAACTTCAAAAGGTCTGTCTACCTCTGGTTTTATTTTTAGGCAAAAGTCTTGTTTTTTTTTTTAAAATAATGATTACATAAAAAATCATATCAAATTTAAGGAAAATTTAATATCAATGCAAAATAAATAATTACAATTATAAAATATTTAATCAAAATTTGTGATTTAATAATTCTTAAAAAATACTTTTTAAGATGAACTATAGTAATTAATATTATTCAATTTTTTTGGGTAAGCTAATTAATTTTAAATTATAAAATAAAATATATAAATTAATATTTTAATAATTTTTAATAAAAGGGAATGTAATATTAAGATGGACTTGGCAAACAATTTTTTTTACGATCAAGGCCCACCCACGTTTCTTTAATAAAAGGGTTATCACGTATTCTAAACACACTTTCACGTTCTTTGGTTCTTTGCAGTTAAGCACTCCCCAAAGACCTTGTTACCCACACGAGGCCCACTGAAGAAGAATATAGCCACGGTTGGCACTTCCTAGCCGCAATTGCATATCTCATCCAATGTAATATTATTATTAGACTAAAAAGAGAATGATAAAAAGGGTTTCTCTTTTTAATTTGGTGCCCTGTACTCTCAACTCAACATCGTCCTTTTCCTCTCTCTCATCTCAATCTGACAAACTTGGAACTTTTTTAAAAAATTTAAATTAACTTTACAAAAATTGATGTAATATATTTATATCAAGACGATTATTATAAAAATTGTTGTAAAGATGTTTTTATTGTAAAACGATTATGTTAATAATTGTTTTAATAAGCATTCTCATGAGCTTATCCCTAGGTTTTCTGTTCTTTCTTATAAACCCTTAACATTGTCCCTAATATCATTTCGCGCACGAGCTTATCCCTAGGTTTTCTGTTCTTTCTTATAAACCCTTAACATTGTCCCTAATATCATTTCGCGCACGGTTATCGTTGGTTAAAGCCAAGAAGGATTGAGCTAAGATGCTGAACTTCGGGGAAGGGGAAACGCATTCGGGGTTGCAAAGGTAAGCACACAAGGTAGGGACTGACAAGGGAGACACGAGTTGGGGCGACGCCAACAAGTCACTAGGGTGACGGGAACTGATGTCGACAAGGATTTTGATGATGTTGGCGAGGGAGAAAGATGATTTGCAGCAGGTTCAAGCTTTGAAGGAGTTGCAGTGGTTGCTGGCTGAGGAGGATCCTCTCTCAAAACTCTTCTTTATTGGAGTTACAATCCTTGATCCTTAGATATTTCAATTAAATTATGAAATTTCAATCTCATTTTCTTAAAACCAAATTGGAAAAACTTTGAGCCTTGACAATGATTTGTAAGTTCTGAATTATAGTTGCAGAGTCTTCCTTAATCAATGATGTCAACACTACCATGAATCTCACAGTCTTGGTAGAATTGGTGTTAACATTGTACGTTATGAATTTCTTAGTTTACTCTATCATTGTAAATCAAATAATTCTTCTACTACGTACATGTTCCAATTTAAGATTTGTGGTTAAGATTAATTACGCTTCAATTGTGTTTTCATGGTTCAAAATAGGATTGTGAATACAATTTATTCTAATTATTTAACGTACTTTGGATGTTCATGCATTTGTTTGGTGGTTGGGGAAGCAAACCATGCTACATCTCCTATTAAGTCAAGAGAGAGCTTACGGCTAATTGCGCTGCTAGTTCTTTTTGTTCTAGTGTTGAATCCACTTTTTCTTATATTTTTTAATCTAGTTGGAAAATTTAAAACATCCTTATGAGAGAATATTAAGAAACTAATGACACTAATGCATTCACAACTCATTTTTTTTTATTTCCTCCCTCTTTTATACAATCTATTTTGCCTTCTTATTTATGTCTTGTTATTGTGTGGCTTGAGTGTTTTCTGCTATCTACTTGATATAATTGTATAAACATTAGAGTAATTAAAAATAACCATATGTATACATTATGCCTTTAAGGAGATCCTGTCCCTTTTTAAGGGGGAAACCAAACCTAGACAATGTCAAAGCTAGTTCCTAGGCCCTCCAAGTGACAACTTTTATGACGAAAAGTATAAAAGTAGTTAAGCTAGCCTTTCAATTTTTACAATATGGCTCCGCCTACCTCTATGCTCTATCCTTTGCAGATGAGCATTCAACATGTTGATTTTGGACTGTATGAGTTTTTCTCGAAAGATAGTTTCTTCACATTTTTTGAGTCAATTGTAACTTTCTATTAATTTTATTCATCTAGTATTTTTCTGGTCCATGCAGCTCAACATAACTATGGTGCAGTTATTGTACTCTGAGTCCCTGTACTTATGGTATGTGTGTTATATTTTGTGGCTATGTTCACATATATTGTTTTTTTTTGAAAGGCTCAAATATATTGAAAAAAGAAACAAAGTGTTTCTTAGAGTACAAAAACCGGATAAAGAACACCTCCATATCCCATTGGAATATGTTATAAGTTATCCAGCTAAGGCATATTTAATAAACATAATCTAGGGTTAGCGAACCAATCCGAAAATACACACCCCCTATTAAAACGGAAGGAATATGATAGCCATTTCAACATAATTACCTTTATAACCATCAAAATATCTACTAAATCCTCCTGTATGTTATCAAAGACCATCTGATTCCTAGTAGTCCAGATTCCCCAACAACCAGCCAACCAGAAAACATACCTGCACTTCTTCTTCCGTATTGTTTTCTGTATATTAATCTTTTCATTTGTATGGATAATTGTTTTCCGTATAAACATCTCAAGTTACGTTTTGAATGCAGATTTATTTCATGGACACTAAATTTGGTATTTCATCTTCTCAACTATTTGTAGTGGTGTTATTGGAGCCTTTAATCTCTTGGAGAAGTTATTGTCAATTTTCTTATTTCTAGATATGGAGAAAATTTTGGAAATTAACTATTTTATTGATTGTTTTTTAAGCGATTTGTTGAGGTCTCTATCACATTTTAATACTATTTTAACTAGAGTAAGCTAAAGATAATCATTTATCTTCAGTTCTATTTGTGTTTGGTATAAATTTTAGTTGTGCTATTTATCTTAAAAAAATAACAGTCTAGGTGATAATTATACTGTATTTGTAGGCTTGTGATTATGAACCTAGTAAGCATATCTAACAGGAAGTCACTCCATTTTCCATACTGTGATTCAAAGCTTACATTTTTACTTCAGGTTGGTATTGTTATTTTTTTAAATTCATGTTGTCTAGGTAATCAATTGTAGTTGTGATATAGATTTTAGTGTCAAGATATTTGTGGCACTTGATATAGTGTTGTAATATAGGAGTTAATTTGGATCATTAACTAGCTAAAGAGATGCCATATATACTCGAAACTATAAACAAGAGAATTCTAGTAAATAGAAGTTATGTTTTAATCGTGAAAGTGTTTATTTGATAGATTGATGAGCCAATGCGAATATATAGGAACTAATCGATAGTGAATCATCACTCATCACATTGTTACAATAGTAAAGCTTAGGAATATATATATATATATATATATATATATATATATATATATATATATATATATATATATTAACTAATGCCGGAATTTGATAAAGATTAAATTTTTCATTGTATTTAGAGTAACTCTTAAAAAGATAAAATCTTAACCTAAGATCACTAGAGATTAGACTTTCTTACGTACATTAAGGAATTTCTATGAGAAGGATATGTGGACATCGAAATATATTACACTTGTGTATTATTTATATTTGGAGAAACAGAAAAAAAGTGAAAAAATTATAAATAATATGAATGTATTATAAAGGAGAAAGAAATAAAGAAAATAAGGAATATCAAATAAGTGTTTTGTACGTAATATAAAAATGTGTGTATATACATGATTATTTATTTTTATTATTGAAAGAAAAACGGTCTGCAGCTAAATTAAAGAAAAAGCATAAACTAGGTGGTAGAGAACTATAATATTAGCAGCAGAGAGGGAATACAACTTAATTAAAAGCTTAACTTAAAGCAATTAATTAATATAATAAATTAGGATATAATTTCACGTTGCAGCTAAATACTATTTGGAGTTGAGTTTTTTTAATCTTATTATAAGATTTGAAATTATCGATTTTATTAAAGTGTTAAGACCTTAGGTGTCTTGCCTTTGAAATTATACTGTACTGAGATACAATTCAGTTGCACGAAGAAATGTAATGCTTTATTCCACTTACTCTATATTGTTTTAACAGTGTGTAATTGTGTATTGTCTTATACCTTGGAACTTTATAGAGAAGCAAGGATAGATTTGAGAGCCTTACAAATTCTTTTTTGCTTTTAATTTTCCTTTTTAATTGGATGGGGTGTTTGAATAAGGTCCAATCAATGAGCTTGTAACTTTCGCAAATGTATAAGAAAAAAAAAGAGTGAATAAATTGAAAATTTAATAGTGCTATGTACCTGTGATTGTATACGCAAGAGTTTGGAATATAGATTGTCTTCAAATTATGCACTCAAAATATTCCCTCTAATTACACATGCTTTTTTAAAGAAAAATAAAGCAAAGCAGCATAGGCAGAGATTGAAGCCGAGATTGGCTCTACAAAGTCCAAATCTTGAACATTCACTCACCACTTAGCATTCAGCAAGACTTTAAAAAGCACCACCACGATCCTGCATGTAGTGGCAGTAAGTAGGGAAGCAAAATCTTTGTTTCTTTATCATATTGGAAAATGGGCAAATTATCAAGCATTGAGAGAGAAGCATAAGGGCAACGATTCTAATAGAAACATTTCCTACGGTGTTATTACTTGTTAGCCTGTATGAAATTTATTATTTATTATTACTTGCTATATGCTTCTTATTTATTGTTCCATTGTCTTGTTACAGGGTGCTCAATTAATCTTGGGAACCAAGCGGTCTAATGAATGCAAATATTGCTATGTAAGTTGTGTGACTTCGTATTCATTGATTTACTTCAAAGTATATTTCCTCTTTCCTTTTATTTTATTCTGTTGTTTTGCTTTGTATGACAACTTGTGCATCCAACAGGGAAATAGCATGGGTTGTTATCCATCAATGAAATTCAGAGTTTCCTCCAAGGATCTGTTTAGAAGAACCACCATTATTGTTGAAACAAATGATAAGACCTCAAAGAAAACATTGGTGGAAAACTGCTTGATGATTATTTGAATTGTATTCCTACTGATGCTCAACAAGAAGAAAATTTTCAGTTTTGTCACCAGCACAGGTAGCACTAGTACCCACTTTTATATGCTTTTTAGGTTTTGCATAATTTTCCTTTGGATTTGATATCTTTGCACCATATTAAAATTAAAATATCGTTTGCTAGAAGGTTACCAGTATGGTATATAATCGTAATTATATCATGTTAAATATGATTAAGATGAGAACATGTTCTGTTTTCACTTTTCAGATTGACTTCTTTATTGCCTCAATGGCCATGTTGCTTCAAAGCTTAAACTTAAGTACTACAATTGTATAGAAATTGTTTAATCTATAATTTTGGATACTAAAGTTATGATTGTATATTATTTTATCTTTAATGAGATTTGATTACAAACAAAATAACAAATACATGTACTGTTGACTCAAATATTAGAATTCAAACTTGTAGTTTTATTTACGTGATTTATATTTGTTAGAAATAAAGCACATGTAAATATAGGATTAGGTTTTACAATTACCAAGATTTGATTTTCTAAAAATTTACGTTAAGTTGTAAACTTATAAAGGTTCCATAAACTCTACTAGTGAGCTAATAAGACTTTTGAATAGCTTTTGATAATTCCATCATGCCATCCTAGTCAATTCCTAATTGTGAATTGCTCTCTTTCCTGGTATATACTAATTGTTTATGCATTTAATTAATTATCTATTATTTAAGTGTTATTATTGCTTATGAATATTTTTTGGATTGGGTGATCATCCCCTTACGAATTTATCACTCTTACAATTTTTAAAGTACACACAAAGGAAAAAAATGGTCAATCTTTTTTAGAATATAAAGTGAATAAGGGATTGATATTTACTGTCTCATTACATTACATAATAATAATAGTAATAATAACAGCAGTAATAATAATAATAATAATAATAATAATAATAATAATAATAATAATAATAATAATAATAATAATAATAATAATAATTATTATTATTATTATTATTATTATTATTATTATTATTATTATTATTATTATTATTATTATTGTAGTATAAGTTATGTAACTTTTATCTACAATTTGGTTGGTAGATATAATGATTTTTTTATTATGATCACTTTTACCTACAGTTTGATTTAGTAGATATAAGTTAATGACTTTTACCTATAGTTCTTACCTATAGGTACATTGTAATTTTTACCTACAGTTGGAAGCATACGCATAAATAATGACTTCTACCTACGTAAGGTGTAATCTGTAAGTATTACTCATAGTGACAGCTAGATGTGAATGTAGGTAAAAATGCATCTATAGGTATAATCTATAGTGATAAATTATTTTCTATCCCTATACCCCCCTCCCCCCGCCCCCCATTAAAGTTGACAATCCATATGTCTGTAGGTCAAAGTCCTATATACTTTCACTACACTTTTTTAACTTTTAGTGATAGTTTTTTATCCGTAGGTATAAGTCATTTCTCTTGTAGTGTCTTAGGTACACGGCTGAAGAGGTCCTCTTCTATGGCAGTAACATGTAGGTACAACCATCTCACCATAGGTCCACTTGAAGTGAATCATCTTCTACACCAGTAACACGTAGGTACAACGATGCAATACAAAACAAATAAATAAGATTTGGTCCAAAGCACCACACAATGGGTGATCCTTAGAAAATTCTCCAACTGTTACACTCATGCATGCTCTCTCAGGTACGCATCCGAAACGGTTCTCTTCTACGTCAGTAAAACGTAGGTACAACCATCTCATGTAGGTTCACCCAAAGTGAATCCTCTTCTATGCCAATAACACGTAGGTACAACCAGGCAATGCAACACAACCTAAGAAACTTGTTATATAGAACCTCACAATGGGTGATCCTTACAAGTCTCCTAAACTGCTATATTCATGCATTTTAGTGTGAAAAATCCCTAATTCATGCACCTTAATAACTTATAAACATGCATCTAGTCACCACCAACACAATTTACTAGATGTATCACAATATTTCATACCACCATAATTAAAATCATCACCATTCACAAATTATTCTTTCTTATCTTACACCTCAATAACCCATAAGCATTCAAACATCCACAACACTCTGAATTATAAGATACATCACACATCTAAACATATGGCTATACAGAAAGGAAAACAAATAAGCTCTTAGCAATTCAGAGTTCACACAATGATGAGTAACAACTTAGACTAACTCTTAGCACAAATAAGCTCTTTAGCACAAATTATCCAAAACACATATTCTCATGCACAAAATATCATTTATAATATTGAATATATTAATTTTCTCACTTATTCATGTAGAATTATACATCATAGCTCACGACAACATTTTCTAAGTTTGGAAGATTTCCTCACTCACTTTCTAACAAGTCTCTATGACCTTTGTCGAGTATAAACGTGATATCTAGAGATTTATTAATCTCATAATATTGTTTCTCATCTTGTTTAAAAGCTAGAAAATTTATCTACAAATATTATGTTTACCTCAAGTGATAAAACAAACATCTACTATTTAAAAGAATTGGAGGAAACATGAATCTATCAGTTATTCTAATATTTTGACCTTCAGTCACTAATTTGATCATAACTTGAGCTTTAGGTATCATTTTTGGGTGAAACTAACGTCATAAGTTATATAACATCTAGGGCTACAACTCGTATGAAGACAAGTTTCTCAATTTACATAATTTTACTATCGGTATCCTCATTCTAAAATATTGAACGCTGATTGTACTACGCCTAATTTTTATTGTTCCACCTTTAGTTACTAATTTTATCATAATTTGAGTTATTTACATTATTTTCTAGTGATTCCAACTCTGTTGGAAAGGTAACATCAGGGGCTAAAACCTTTATGAATAACACAAAGCTTAATAAGGTCATCTACGTTACCTCGCAGGGCTCAATACACAAATTTTGTTTCACGCATTGGATAAGAGACTCAACTTCCAACCACATAAATCAGTGTATTCTTAACATATTTATATGATTCTTATGTGTACACTGTAGCCCCAACTGTCTAGTTTCTAAATCAACAAACGTAACTCAATTGGGTTAACCACACAGAAAGATATGGTAGAAACTCTAAGGTATGTTCATCCAAACATTTTCAGATAGGAAAAAAAGTTCAACTTATATAAGGTTCTCAAAATATAATTCTAACTTCAAATGCTTAAACATTTTACTTATCTTTTTGTAATACTTAATTATCATCCCACTCTACCTTTGCGGTGATAATTATCAATATTATCAATGGAAATAACCCTTCACTTCTCACGCTTAATCCTTTTTATACAAAACAATTCAAATAACATGGGAGTTCTCCAATCATCACATTAATCAGTTAATCTTATAAATTGAGTACTCATCTATGATCATTCATAACGTTCATGCATAGAAACCAATGAATAAATCAATTTCATAACACCTTATGGAGGTTTAGGGTTCATCCCCACTATTCTTTTTATATAGAAAAATTCAAATAAGATGAGAGTTCTCCAAACATCACATGAATCAATCAATCATATAAATAGAGTACTCATCTATAATCATTCATAACGTTAACCAATGAATAAGTTAATTTCATATCACTTAATCCTACGAAAGTTTAGGTTCACCTTTACTATCCTATTTCTCATCTAGAACAAAACTTTAAAGGCTAATCAATACTATCAATTTTCAAAGGATTAATTTCTAAGATATAAAAAGAGAAACCTCAATGCCCATATAATCATCACATCCAAATAATCCGATAATGTACATGTAATACGATAGTCATGATCTATCGAAGCTTAAGAATTGCTTCACTACCCACTTTCCCTATACATGTCACATGAGAGATAATTTCTCATCATCTTACCTCGAATGGTGACCTTGGGTGCAAAGGATTTATCTTCAAATTCGTCAATACTGTCCTCAATCTTCCTCGACAAGGATCTCTCTGCAACTTTACTGTCTAACATCGAAAAAAATAAGATTGATATAAATGAATTTTGATGATTAATATTTTGAATTGATTTATTTACATACATATATATATATATATATTATTCTAGTTTAGCGGGTATGGGTACTATGATATCGTACTCGTGCTCGTTAAGGAGCGGGTAGAAAAAAACCCATACTCGCGGGTAACGCGTACCAATTTATACTATTCGTGCAGATATTTTTGCGAGTTTTATCCATGGGTATCCGCAGGAGCGGGTTTTTTTGCCATCTCTACCTATACCATGTTGGGCACTATCCTAAAAGACTTATTTGGGTAATCTTGCAAATCTTTCAAGATACAACAAGAACATCTCAAGCAAGCTAAGGCCACAAAACTAATAAGATAATCTTGAGAACTAGAGGGAAAGTTAGAGAAAAGTTGAGAGAAAAAAGAGCTCAGAATTGTATCTAACCGTGAAACCAGATACCCTGTATATAGTACTCTGAGTTTGCATCTCATAATGAATATAGCAGTTGCAAATATAAATTATAATAAAAATGATTAAATATAATTAATTGCATGATTACAAGTTAATTATATTTAATACTAATAAAACTTACCAATGGCTACAAACATTTTAATGCTTTTTTAAAATCACACGTTATAAATTAATTTGTCCATTGTAATACTTAAATTTTCCAACAGAAATAATTTATTTTAACATAATAATCACTTATTGTAGTGTTTTTATATGTGGGTAAATTTTTTAGAAAAAAAAACAAGTAAAAGATAACTTATTTTAAGAGACTATACGAAAGTAGAAATTGGAGATTTTTTTTCTAACTAAAATATGTTACTTTAAGTAACTTACCAAATTTCTTTTTGATCTATTTTCTCTTTTTTAATGACTAGTGGTGAGTCATGGGGTTTTCTTGATTTAATGAAAGAGACGGGGGATTTTGATATATTTACGAAAGATATACATAGATTCAAAGATGAAAATTACGTGTATCTCACTATAGAGTCACAATTATCCAATTTGTATATAATGAGCCACAATCGCATTATAAGCGTAGAAGGAGTGTATGTGCTAGAATCATAACAATATTAGGATTAACTTATTATCAAAAGTTATTTTTATTTTTTAAATCAAACATGTTATTTATAAATAAGTGCTTATAAAAACTTTTCTGTAATTTTTCATAAAAAATTAAAGCACTAATATAATTGATATAGTAAAACAAGTTAATAATAATTTTTAATTAAAAAACATTTTTTATAAGCAAGCCAAAACATAAAAAAATATTTATTTTTATTAAAATCACTTGTATATAAATCACTTCTTTTAAAACTACTCATTTTTTTGCTTGAACAAACATTGTCATAATAATTAATCGTTCAAACATAAAAGACAAGAAATTTTACTCAAGAAATATAGGATATTTATGTTTGATACATGATTCTATAATTTGGATTAAATATTAAATTCATTGATAACTCATTACATTATAAATTCATGTGTGTCTACGGTTTGTTTGAAAGGTGAAAACTAATTTAACTAGGTTACCGTTTAAAATGATAAATAAGGTTACCATTTAGATTAATAATTAGGTAATTAAAATAATTATAATATATTTTTTGAAATTATAAAATTTCTTAATATAAATTGACTATATATTAAAATGATTAACTATTATAATTGCATATTTAATTTATAATTTTTATAATTATATATTTAAATTATAAATTACTATAATTAAATATTTAATTATAATTTTCTATAAGTAAATATTTAAATACTAAATTTTTATAATTACATATTTAAATTATGAAAACTATATTATAACCATAAGATTTCAATAAATCATTTAGATTGAGTTGTTACTTAAACATACTCACTATGTGGTTGTCTCACACAAAGACCTTTCCTGCAAATGCATAACATGCCGCTTTCTCGTCACCGCTATGGAATCCTTTGCCATCGTCACCACCTGCACCTCACCACTGCTGCCAACATCACTGTCGGTGTAACATCCTGTTGTTTTTTAGAAAAATAAAATATTAATAAAAGATATAATTTATATTGACAGGCTTAAATTAATTTAATATTTGGGTTTATTAGAATGAATTAAGAATTGATTTTATAAATGAAAAAAAAATAAATGTGGGTGTAAATAGTTAGATAGTTTGAAGTTTAAGTTTAGGTCTAGTATTAGAAAGCTCAATCCAACTATGAACCTAGGATAAGTAAGAGGGTTTAGCATATTGCACTTTAGTTTTACATTTATGACTAAGGAGTTTTGAGAAAAAAGCTGCTGAGGGAATATTGACAGGGAAAATTGAGGAACACAACATTTGAGAAGTTGAGGATACACATCCAAGATCCCCATTTGAGGTAAGGAGAGTGTGAAATTATCTCTCATGTACCATGGGTAAAGAAAGTGGGTAGTGAAATGATCTCTAAGTTTCAATAGGCTTTATGTATTATGAGCACCTGCAACAAGTGCTGACAAGATAAGCACGACTATATGGATATATTATTTTATTTAATTAGAGTTTTTCATTTATGTGATGAAAATTTTTGACAAATTAGAATAAATGTATTTAGTGTCGCTGAATAATTAATAAATGTATATATTAATTTATTTTGTTAGATGTTTGGGATCATATGAACTATCAAATTATGTCGGCATTGAGATTTTTCCTTTTTATGCCCTAGAAGCTAACAACAATAATAAGTGTGTGTTAATCCATTGGTCTGTTGATATATTATTGGGTTGTTGATTGTATTGATATATTGTTGGATTTGCGAGAAGTGAGATTAACCCATACCCAGGCATATATAAGAAATATGATAGTAGGGGCGAACCTAAGTCTCCCTAGAGATTAAGTTTAATGTGTTTGATGCGATTGACTAGTATATTTGTTTCTATGAATGTTATTAATGATTAAACAATAAAGAATTATAATTATACGATTGATTGATGTGACAATTGATAGACTACTCTATCTTGAACTGCTCTATATACATATAAGATTATGTGTTGGGGGTTTTCTTTGACTGAGGGCATTGATGAAAAAATTGATGATTATCAATGTAACATTAGGGTTTGATGATAGTAAACAAAAGAGATAAAGAAGTAGAATGTTTGAAGATTTGAAGTTAGAATTATATTTTAGGAATCATGAGGTTTTTATAATACTACAATTTGTTATATTATAGATTTGGAAATAGGTGTATATTATGTGACTCGCCTAAGTTTAAAGTCTAGTATTTAAACTTCAAAAGGTGTATAGAAAAAGTGTATCAATTAAACAAAGGTAGTAAACTAGGTTCAACTCATTCGCACAAAGTTAGATGACATATATAAAATTATGTTCGTAAGAAATAGAAATTGTAGATTGAAGAATTAAGATACCCTATGAATGAGAAACAAATTTTCAAGATGCAACTTTAAGAATATTGCCAACTTCAAAGATAAATTATAAATAAGAATTAATCCAATGATAATACCAAATTTTCAAGATGCAACTTTAAGAATATTGCCAACTTCAAATATAAATTTTAAATAAGAATTAATCCAATGATAATACTTAGGTGTATATGCCTGATATAGTGCAAATAACAATATGCAGTATGCACTAACCCTTTATTGATAATGAGGTACTTTTCTGTATCTAGATTATGATTTGTGTTTCATTATAGAATGGATTAGGTTCACTTTTTTCATCATTTATAATAGAATAAAATCAAATAAGTAAGAAAACTTACTCAGATTTGAACTTGTTGCAAGTAGACAAAAATGTTCAAGTTGCTAGTTTATTTTATTTTGATTAATATATTGTCTTCAGATCCATGGTGCCTATTTTTTTATTACTTCACATACCTTGTCATCTTACATTGATACACTTTGGGAATTTCAGGTTGTTTCTGAATTACAAGGCATAGCAGACAGTGAACTCTGCCACATGACAGACGATATTACTCCAGTTATATTAGAAGTTCATGATGAATTACAAGGCAAATGTACCTTAGAAGTTCATGATGATTTTGCCTTTGTTCAAAATTAGTACCTAAACTACTTTTTAAAGTGGTTTGAAGTGTTATCTAAAGTATTTTGGGACCAATTTTTAGAACAGAAAATCATTAGATACCAATTTGTCTGAGAATTTATCCAGGGATCTAAGTGCCAAAGCAGCAGTGCCTATATTTCACGTGTTTCTTTTTTCCTAGAACAGAAGTCTGGGGATACCTGACAGAATTTTTTATTGTCATCTCCCTTGTTTATACAAAATGTTATCAGGGCATTATGTTTTCTCATACAATACTTATTCAATATAAGCTCTCTGATATGTTGTCAGACATGCTTATAAGGATGAAAATACATTTTTCCTTCATATTATATACGCCATAAAGTCAAAACTTTAGGGAATAAATACTGTTGGAAAAATATAATTAATTGCCTATACAACTTATTGTTTGGTTATGGAATTTTGGTGTTCACATTATTATTTGATTGCTTTTGTGCATTATGGAAAATTCTTTCATTGTATTTGTTTTTCTTTCTAGGCAAGGCCACTACTGGGCGGAAGGAAGTACACACAGTCGGTGGATTTTTAAATCTGTAACTCCTATAAAGAAGAGAAACTTCAATGGTTGATTCAAATAACAGAACAATGTCTGAGAAAGAATCCTAAGGAGAGATATACGATGAATATGGTAAGTCTACGTGATGGAAGTATGTCAATCAGAAACTGCATCATATAGACAAGAGAAAACACGATAGTTCATACAGTATAGCGTTAGCATTAGTCAATAGAGCTTATGATAGTTACTAGATAAATAAGAGACTGTAAAGTTATATATGAAATAACTGCAAGACATAATATCTTAAACTGTCAAGAAAATCACAAAAGATGGTTTTGTAAATATCAAGAAAACTAGTCATCCAAGAATGCTTAATCTTTTGGATGTGGTTGTTGGAAATAATAGTAGATTGATATTAATAAATTATATTTTATCATTATTTGACAATTTAAGATATGGTGATAATCATATCTTATAATATCTTTATGATTATTTGAATGGGATTATAGTAAGATTGACTCTGTGATGGGTTGAGTCAATCATAAGAAGCTCATTTGAGGGGTCTCTGCCTACCCTGGGGGATTATAAATTTGTCTTCCCATTAAGCAAATTACAACAACAATACACATTCTCTAAAATAATCCCCTAGAAAGTAGGTAGTAAAATTCTCAAGAGTTCTTATTGAACTCATATCTCTACAATAATCATTCCTAGGGTTTTTTTGTTGTTGAAGATCAAGAACTTCAAT
Organism: Psophocarpus tetragonolobus; assembly: GCA_037954015.1. NCBI lineage: Eukaryota > Viridiplantae > Streptophyta > Magnoliopsida > Fabales > Fabaceae > Psophocarpus > Psophocarpus tetragonolobus. The sequence goes on along the minus strand of CM075690.1, from coordinate 47,053,697 downwards.
TCAATATATTTGAGGTACACAAATTCTTTTTCCTCTATCTTTTTATATTTAATTCTCTATACATACTATAATCTTGTATCAATTGATTTAAGGTTTCCTTTTATTTCCATCAATTGGTATCAGAGCCAAATTAGATACATATTATGGTTGTTTTCTATTAGAGAATTATGGTTGTTTTCTATTAGAAAATTAAATATTGAAGATTTTTTGTGTTATTAGTGAAATTCTATTGTTAAAATAACATGTTAAAGTTTCATTCTCTTACTCTTACATGGGTAAATTATATATTGAAACTTTTTTTTAAGTGCTACCCTTTTAAAACCTAGTTTTCTTTTAAATAATTATGGGGTAAATTGTTTCTAAAATTACTTAATGGTTTTCCTTGTTTTATGTTTGACCAATATGAGTCATGTGGGCAACATAATATATTTGTATTAACTTTACTTTGGAAAGTGTTAATGGGGTTGCATGGACTCATTTTTATACCGATATTTTTGTGATTTGGTGTGTGTTAAATTCATTCTCAGAAGCATTGAATGTGGTTGCTAATTTTTTATATTCTTATTTTTTAAAAAATACCATATTTATTTAATATTTTTATATTATTGGTATTGTTGAGTATAAAAAAAATTGATTAATTCAACATTAAATTTTTTTACTATTATAATCTTGAATTTTGGACCTATTTTCATTGTGATAATTCTTTATAGTATTTATATTCTCCAATTATACTGTACTCTCTTTAATATTGAATTATCATTTATAAATTGATTTTAGGTTATTTTATTAATTATGCACAATCTTAATTGTCCTTCTCTTATGAGCATAATTTTCTTTATTAATTTGCGTTATTATTACTTGTCTATCATGGGTATAATAATGTGAATTTTGTATGTTGGTCATATAATGTATATGATTAAAATTATGCAAATTTATTGGACAATATGCATAATTTATTTTTTCATTTACATAATTATAATTTCACTATCTTGGATGCATTTATGTGAATTTTGTGATATAATTATTTTTTTTATTGCATTGATGATAACTATACTCTATCGGTGTATTGTTATTAATGTAATTTGGTGTTATACAATGTATTTTTCTTTGCTTATGTTAATGATTGTTTAATACCCTATCGGTATTAGGATTTTATTGATATAAGTTATAGTACATTGTAATTTCTTTAGGGATTCTCTTCTAACTGAACTTTTAGAATTACATAATGTTTCCCTATTTTTGTAATGTTCAGTTTATTTCCCTCATTTGATCATGTTTAGATATATTTATATGGAACCAAAATTTACACTCTCATTTTCTTTTTGTTCCATAATGACTTATAACTTTTAATTGGACATTTTTCCTCCAAAACAAAAAAAAATGTTGCATTTTTTGTGGTGCAAATTTTCTATATATATATATATATGATAATATATACATATATATATATATATATTGATAATATATATATATATATATATATTCATAATATATATATATATTGATAAAGAAATAGTTAAATTTTATTTAGCCCTCTGGGTATTTTTTTGTTATGTCAACTTATTTTTTCTTTATCAAGTGGAAGGATTTTGTATATTAGAATTTTAATTAATATCTTATAAAATAAATTTTCGTGATATAAGATTTTTACCTTAAATTTTCGATTAATCATACATGTGCAAAAATAAATGTCCTTGATAAAATTATTTTTTCTTATCACATTATTTGTGATCACATTGTTGGGATCTATATTAAGGATTTTATATTGGTCTCTTGTAAAATATTTTCTTGTATAACAAACTCTCTATTGATTTGCAATATTAGTATGCAATTCTTGTAAGGACAATATAGGAATCCCAAATTTTAAGAGATTAATTTCTCCATACCATATTTTATAATATTGTTAATAATATTCTTGTAAAAGGTAGAGGCTTTATTTTGGGATATATAAATAAACCTATGTCCATTATAAATTATGATGAGAGTTAGAGACTATTTATTATTATATCCTTAATATATGCAAGAATAGGTCTCATTCTTCAGCTGCGTGTAATCATGTTTTATTCTCAAGTGTGTGTAAATATTGTTTATTGTAGCACTTGATTTTTGTTTATGATTACTTGAGAACTTGCTTATGATCTCATATTCTACGTAAAATTATCAAGTGATCTATTTTCTCACTCATGTAATTATTTTTTCAAGATCCTCATATGGGTCAATATTTTTGTAAAGATTGATTAATATGTGGTTAATTATGAAACTATTTATGAGAATTATTTATTCTTATGGATGAATTTGTAGGTTTCATATTCTTGTTATTTTAACCACTTCTCTCATTAATCATTTGTTATTCTACTACTTTCTAATTCCTTAAGTAGAATCATAGTGAATTTTAATTCACTTTTATTATTATCTTATAAAGTCATCATCCCACTATCACTAGAACTTTTAATACTAGTGTACCCTAATGATAATCCTAATATTTTTTTGGTATATTGAGGATTAGTGGGAGTATATATAATATTGTATTATCTCTCGAAACTTATATATTTTTTATTGTCATATAATCGTGTGCACATTTAATTATGATATAACATACTTTATAGGACTTGACTATTTATTTTTGTCCTATTTTAATTGAGATACATAATTCATTGTATCTTAATAGACATCTTTAATGGATGTTAAGAGCATTTTTGTTGGGCATTGCACATGAATTCTTTTGGTATGCAATTAAGTATTGTGCATTTCTTTACCCAAAATTTCATATTTTGTTTGGTCAAAATTCTATAAGTATATTGTAGATGCAATACTCCTATCGAGTATGATTTTCTACTTTGTAAAAAAGTGCTTATTATGATAGTACTCCTATTGAGTACAATTTTGCACTATTGAAGTACTTATGAATTTTTTTTATTTGGACCAATTATCTAAGTGTTTGCTCAATTGACATTTTGTGGCCACAATAATCTGAGTATCATTTTATATAAACTAGGTGTTTATGTGGTTTTAGTAGGGAATTTATGGATTTCCTACTTATCTTTGGATTCTTACATAGTCACTCTTTTTTAAAACTAAGATTAGTTAAATGTCAAATATTATAGAGCATTTATCTAGCCTATATGTAATTACATATGTTATTAGGCTATGATGAATAATTAGATGCATGTAAATTATTCTTTCTCACCTATATAATTTTTCGGACTCAAGTAAAAAAAAAATTATATTAATTAAACATTTTTTTATTCACTGATCAAATACTTAACCTTAGAGTTTTATAACTCATATGGTTTGGTTAAGTTTTGATGTCTTAGATCAGTGGGAGTCTGAAAACTCTCTTATGAGATATGTGTGAAGTAGTATCATTTTAGTAACATATCTCTTAGCATTTTTGGATGCTTGAGACCATGTAGTATCATTTTATTGAACTACATTATTCTATATACTTTATGAGAAATATTTATGATATATATCCCTATCGGATATTATTTTGTAGCTCAAATTTCTCATTAATATAAGATTTGTCTATAATTGTCATTCTAGCTTAATGATTTATCTTTGTATTATTGATTAATACCATCCAAGTGGGGGAATGTTGAAAATAATAGTAGATTGGTATTAATCAATTATATTTTATCATTATCTGGCAATTTAAGATATGGTGATAATCATATCTTATAATATCTTTATGATTATTTGAATGGGATTATAGTAAGATTGACTGTGTGATGGGTTGAGTCAATCATAAAAAGCCCATTTGAGGGGTCTCTGCCTACCCTGGGGGATTATAAATTTGTCATCCCATTAAGCAAATTACAACAACAATACACATTCTCTAAAATAATCCCCTAGAAAGTAGGTAGTAAAATCCTCAAGAGTTCTTATGGAACTCATATCTCTATAATAATCATTCCTAGGGTTTTTTTGTTCTTGAAGATCAAGAACTTCAATTCAATATATTTGAGGTACACAAATTCTCTTTCCTCTATCTTTTTATATTTAATTCTCTATACATACTATAATCTTGTATCTATTGATTTAAGGTTTCCTTTTATTTCCATAAGTGGTCTCTAGTATAATTCTATATCTTAATCATATATTCTCTAATGTGAAGACACTTTTAGCTTGAAGCATGCATAAAGCACAAGCATATCAAACCTTCTGAATTTATAGTTCTATATTATTTTAGTAATGTTGTTATTATTGTGACACTAATTATGACATACTCCCTCTTAGTGAAAGTTCATTGAGCTTGATAGATTTTAAATAATATTAAACATTATTAGATAATGAAATTTTAGTTACATGACAAATGGTAGCAAGATCTAACTCTATCTAAAAAGTTGAACTGATATGTTACAGCCCAAAAATGATTTTATAGCTCTTCACCAAGGACCCTTTGAAGTTTAAGATAAGGACAAAGTCAAGATAGAATAGCTCTACAAATAGTATGGGAGAAGTTGATTCACAGTAGCAAATAATTTTATGCCTTTTATGGTTTTACATGAAAAATTCATTCAACCATTTAATACGAAGTTCTCTGATAGACTAGAGCTAAACGAAAGAATATAGAGTTGGAAGCATAATGAAATCAAGACAACAATGTGAACAAATATTTAATTTTTATTGACAAGGAATAAATAAACTTAAGGTAAAAGGATATGTATACAAGTTCACATGTTAATTAAGGAAATGAAATAATAATAGTAAGTAGACCAATCATGACATGTTCACAGTGTAATTATGAACATCATAATATTCATTTGTATATTCATTTGTCATTTAAAACTTGACGTAAGTTTTCTTTGGACTATTTCAGGTTGTATCTGCATTGCAAGGCATAGTAGAATCAGATGAGCATTGTGAAATTGAAAATCCTTCCCCGGAAAACTCATATTTACCACATGGTGATCCTACAATGATTAATACACAAGGTAATTTAGGAAAACTACTAGAAGGATAAGGCATATAGACAAATTAGAAAGCAAGACATAATGGTAAAACTGTAAAAGTAAGAAATAGAAAATTAAGTGATATTACAGGATTAAACGAGAACAAAATGAGGTAAGAAAAATAGAAAAATGTAACATGCAGGCAGCTTAAGCTGATAAGGCAACAACTCCTGATGAAGAACTTTTTAGTAGGAAACAGTTATCCCCAAAAGTGACTAAATGACTAAATGTAGGGACAAAATAGGGGACTGCAAGGGAACCTCTTTTGTGAAGCTCTCTTTTAATCGGCTAGAATTTATTAGAAATTGCAAATTTTAGGAGAAATTATTATTCAATGACAAGTAACATCTATATAATTGGTGATTTTCAATAAATTATAACCAATAGTAGAGTTTAAAAAAAAAGTGTTTGATAGAGTTTCTCTAATCCTCCCCCAAAATGAATCATGTTTTTGATCCAGCTAACTATAAGTCATACTTGCAGAATACTAATTTGCTTCAATATCCCAAATCAATCCCCACAGAAAATCATAAGCATACAATCCCTAAACTAATCTAAATACTAGTTAGGTTTCTTATATATAAAAAAAACATGTGTAAATTAAATTTTAACATGTTACTTATATTTGAATTGGATGATTTTGACTTATTATTATAAAGGTTTGAACCAAATTTTAAATCAATTTTAATTTAGTGTTGAATGTTCTTTCCTTCACACTTCTGCTATTAATTTTGCCATAATTTAGATAAGTTAATACAGTTTATATACATACTTGCTTACCCATTCAGAGTTGAATTACTAGGTGTGGAATATCTATCATTTTGGAGTACAAATAAAGAAAAAGCTAGAATATTTATCTAAGTTAGAAAATTTTGACTGAATTGTTACACATAATTATTCGGATTATAACCCTTTTATTCTTTTGTATTTAATTAAAAAATCCTTTATTTTTATTTTCAAATTGCTTAGAAGTTTCACCTACTCTTTAAAGAATTTATGTTATTTTGTGTTAAGAAACTCATATGTTATATGTAATTATATATATATATATATATATGAAATTAGATTTTGCAAGAAAATGGTGGCTACACTCACCCATTTGTCAGAAGTTATTTGCTAATTATACGACACATACAATTGAATTGATGAAAGTTTGGTAGAAAATATTTTAACTTTTTAGAAATATTGTATTAAAAATTTATTATTTTATATTTGATATCTATTTAAAAAAAACATTTTTAAGTAAATGATGTTTATAGAAATTTTTTAGTTAGATGTTTTATTAAAACCATTTTTATGAGGATTTGAAAATTTATCTTTCCTAAATTAAAGAAAATACAACAGTAAAAATATAGAGTTTAACACATATATACTAATGGTGTAAAAGAGTTTTTGAATGACATTTAATTACAATCCTTTTTATGTGATTTTTAAAACATTAATTAATAAAGAACACACTATATAATAGGATTGTGGTTGAATGTGTAAAAATTTTTAATGAAAGTGTATAAGTGTTTTTCTCAAAAATATATATAACACATTTATTTCAAATATCATTTAATAAATGATATTACAAGGTAATTTAGGAAAACTACCAGAAGGATAAGGCATATAGACAAATTAGAAAGCAAGACATACAAGTCAAACTGTAAAAGTAAGAAATAGAAAATTAAGTGATATTACAGATTAAACGAGAACAAAATGAGGTAAGAAAAATAGAAAAATGTAACATGCAGGCAACTTAAGCTGACAAGGCAACAACTCCTGATGAAGAACTTTTTAGTAGGAAACAGTTCTACCGAAAAGTGAGTAAATGACTAAATGTAGGGACAAAATAGAGGATTGCAAGGGAACCTCTTTTGTGAAGCTCTCTTTTAATCGGTTAGAATTTATTAGAAATTGCAGATTTTTGACAAATAGTTGTTCAATAACAACTGACGTCTACCATAATTGGTGATTTTTAATAAATTATAACCAAAGTTTCAGAAAAAGTATTTGATAGAGTTTCTCTAATCCTCCTCCAAAATGAATCATGTTTTTGATCCAGTTAACCATAAGTCATGCTTGCAGAATACTATTTAGTTTCAATATCCCAAATCAATCCCCACAGAAAATCATAAGCATACAATCACTAAACTAAACTAAATACTAGTTAGGTTTCATCTATCTTTATTTCTTTAGCTTTTTTTCCACGAAGGAGGCTTAACAATAACCAAATGATAGGTCAAATGATGGCTGGTCTAGTGAATAAAAAACAAGAATGGATTGACATAAACCAATATGAGGAGGAAAGAAGCCAAAGATTAACAGTCAAAACCAATGACATGGCCAAGCAGAGAAATGTAGATCAGCTAATACAGGGCGGAGCAGATGTGAAGACTGGCCCGGATGATGAGATATTAGGAGCAACAGTTATCAACAATGACATTATTGATCAAATAAACCATGACCAACAAATCCTGGAAAAACAGCACATTAAGGGAACCTTCCACATAGAAGAAATGGGAAAAGTAGATAAGCAACAAAAGGTGAGCAAGGATAAAAAATCTGTTTAAAATCAGAATATAATATTCTATATAGGAAGATTAATAATGATTGCAAAACCAAATACAGGGAACCTGTGATGAGAGTTTGTTGAATGCAAATAAAGCCAAAATGATTGGGGAGAATTCAAAGTCTTCAGCATGCTCAATTTTGCCAGTGTAGGCGTCCAAACAGTTGTTTGCAAAAGAAATATACTTATGAAGAACTTCAAGCTGCTACAGAAGGATTTTCCATTAAGTATTCCCTATCTGAGGGAGAATATGGACCTGCTTTCAGAAGAGAGCTAGAGAATAATCAGGAAATAGTTATTAAGCAGCATGCATTCTCAAGCTTACAGGAACAGAAGGTGTTTATGTCAGAATTTCAATTGCTAATAAACGTGAGACATGAAAATGTGATCATGCTGTTGGGGTCATGTATACGATTAAGTCAATTGCTGATTGTATATGAAAAGGCATGCAATGGTTCACTTGACCATTACTTACCAAGTAAGGATTTGTGTATGTTAAATTTCAAACAAGTAGTTTTTAAATGAGGTTTGAAGAGTAAGTAGATGAAAAGTAAAATTATGTTAATACTAGAGGAAAATTCTGAATCATGCAGGAAAAAATGGTAGATCATTGACTTGAGGAGAAAGGGTGAAAGTTACAATAGGTGTTGCCAGAGGTCTAAAATATCTACATGAGAGAAATATAGTACATGGAGGAATAAAACCAACTAACATTCTTCTAAATCATGAATTCAAACCACAGGCATGCAGGAATAAAATTGAGTAACATTCTTCTAAATCATGAGTTGAAACCACTGATACTTTTTTGAGCCTTAACACAGGGGACCTATTTTTTTAATTATATTAAGACTTGCTTGTGTAAGTTTCTCTAGAAGTACTTTTAGAAATAGAAAATATAAGAAATTTATCAAATTTTTTAAAAGATGTAAAACTTTTTTTCAATCTAATTTTTGTTATTTTGTAAAAGCTTAATCATATAAATTTTTCAAAAAAGTGAGATTTTTTTAAAAATGAATTTGTAAAAAGTTTCACATCATCTAAAAAGAAAGAAAAAACTGTTTTGACTTTTTTTGTACTTGTTTCTTCTAAATGTGTTTCTGAATTGAAGAATATCTGCAACCATTAAAGTATGCAGAATTGTGTACACACTGAACCAGAGAGTCAGGAGAGTGGATAACTATCAACTGAGGCAGATGTATACTTTTTTTGTGAGTGGTAATTTAGTGAGATGGGAGAAGAATAGATCATGAGTTCAAATCTCTTCACTAATACACTAACAACTAATATTTATTTATAAAAAAGTAAAATCATTATAAAATAAAATTCAAACCTGATTTTGTTTGTCTCAAATTTGAAGGGATCAAGATCATTTAGTTAGTAGTTGATAATTGATTGAATCTTCAAGAATGGAAAACATTTATACATTTTCAATGTTAATATTCAAGAATGAATATGGTCAGGCCATGATATAAAGATGTCTTAATGAACTATAGCTAGATTTTTATTAAATATGTTTTGAGCTAACTAAATACCTCTTTCTTTAAAGTTAAGAAAATTTAGTCCCCCATTAATTTTTTTCCTATCTAATTAAAAGCTTTAAATTGTCATTTTTTATTCAAAATCTTCACCAATACATATTAACTACTTTAGTAATCAATTTGTTTAGTTTAATACGCTGTAACTACTTTCTGTTATTGCTATTGTTATTCTCCTTGTATATATAAATCTTTATCCCTTTCTTTTTCTGTTACATCACTTAATTTCTCTCCCTTTTTTCATATCTTTTCCACACCTATCTCACACCCTCCATAGGTGTGATAAAACCATTTTTGTATATATTATGGTGATTACACTTCATTTGACTGATATTATTAACTTGGTAAATTGCAGGTTGTCTCTGCTCCACCATGTGTTGTAGATAGCAATGACATCTACCTAAAGGAAATCTTTCCACCAGAAAACTCAAATCTGTCAGAAGTAACAAAGTGTCAAAAGATGAGGAGGAGTTACTGAAAGAAGAAGATTTAAGCACAGTAAATACTGAAGAGACAATGAGGAATCACACTGAGAATAGTGAAGAAAAAAAGGACAACACAACTTGTAGTAAAGGCAATAATGAAACAGAAGTTAGTCAAAAGTGAGATAGCTACAAAACTTGTGAAAGTAGTAAGGAAACAGAAGAAAAAGAAAGCTCAAGCACCAAAGTGGGTCAAAAATGTTGGGAAGGGTGCTTATCTTATGGTGGAGCTAGAGAATTTTATCATCAAGGAGCACAAGACTATATACTGTGAAGAATTTTTCGGCTTGTGTGATTCAATTTGAGTATTTTCTTTCAAAATTATAAGCATCATTTATACTAGGAATGTTGGAAAAACTATTTCAGAATTTTTATTTTGGAAATCTTTCATCGATTATCATTTTTTAAAAATCACCAATTTTAGGAGTGAGAGTTTTCTAAGACTCCTCTCATTTACACATTTATTTTGTAACAATATATGAAATGAAGACAAGATTTGGTGAAACAGTGTTATACAACAATGGAACAGTAACAAACATCAATGTTAAGAGAACTTTTATGGAAAAAACTCAGTCAAATACATAGCAATGTCTATAACAAAAATACAATGAACTATGAAATTGAGAAAGTATAGCTTCAATGTCAAGACTCTCGAGGATCCTATTGAATACCATGAGTAGTTACTGAGGTACATCGCCTTTACCCCTCATCCGTTTCTCTCCTGACAATTTCAAGCACTCTTTGAATCTCCTTTCAAAGTTATTTTTATCTTTCCCTCGCGGACCTTATTCGCTATCGACCTCTCACAGTATCTAGCCTTGGACGGAATTTGCCGTCCAATTGGGACTGCATTCTCAAACAACCCGACTTGCTGACAGTACCTCGTGATGCCACATGGTCCTGACAATACGGGGGATCTCACCCTTTCTAGCGCCCCCTTCCAGGAGACTTGGTGGTTCGTCACCTATGCCGATGAGAAACCAAACAGAATGAAAGAACGATGAGGTAGAATGAATACAGAAGAAGAGCGTAATACTATTCAGAGGGAAGAGTCATACCATTCACATGTCTTCTTCCACAATCAAAGTCCTTCAAATACATGTTTTCCTTGCACTCACGGTGCTTCTCCTCACTATTTCATTCATTTCCGGATCTTGTGTCATGTGTCTTGAAGGGCCACTAACGAACTTTGGTGCCTCTTCTTCAAACAACTCTTTTACACATATACATTGGGAGAATCATACATGCAGGAAATGCAACAAGCATTTCTTTTTCTGGGAATGTGTGTTTATGGATTATACATGGACAATTTTACTTTTATAATTTTATTATTTTATTGTGTTTGGATAGAGAATTTTATAAATACAAGGATTTTTAAATACATTAAATTTAAAATGCTAGAAATGTAACTAATTTTAGTTTTTTAAACACTTTGTTTCAAATTTATTGAATTTTAATTTTGTTTTTTAGATCGAGTATTTTAATTATTACTAAAAAAATAATTTAATGTTAAATAGTATTTAATAATTCAAAAATCTCGATCAATGATACTTTTCAGTCAATTTTTTTTGCTAACATTTGTCAAAGTTTTTTTAGTTAACGTCAATAAAAAGTTTTTCGGCTAGTTAAGGTTTCTTATGGTCAATATCGGTTAAAATTATTTTATTTAACAAAAGTCAAGGTTATTTTTAACCAATGTTGGTCATTGATATTTTTTAGCAATGTTGGCCAAAAAATTCCCCCAATTATATATTACAGTACTGTGAAGTAGCTCACAATTTTGTGACTGATGTATATATACTTCAAACATAACTCCCACAACAAGATAGGATTGACCAAAAGACTATAGACTCAAATACTGTGGAATAGGCTACAACCATGTGGTTAACACTTTAGAGTTTCGCATGCCTAGAGATGGTAAAAAAATTTACGCCTGTAGATGTCTGCGGATAAAATCCATGAAAATATCTGCGTGGTACGGTTTTTTCTACCCATTCCTTAACGGGTATGGGTACGGGTATCACTGTACCCGTACCCGTAAGTATCTGCTAAATTAAAGAAGATAATATTTTTTGTGGAATAAATCAACTTAAAATATTGATCATCAAATTTCATTGTTATCAATAATACTTTTCCTTTATGGAAAGTACATAATTTATAAAATATTGGCAATGTAAAATGAATATTCTATTTATAATATTATATCAATATATTTTTAGATCAATTAATCTTGTAGAAATTAGTATAATTTTATTTCTAGATTTTTTAACAAATAAATTATTTGTTTGATAAAACTTCATGTGAAAAAATATTTTTTAAAAAATATTAGTAGGTACTCGTGGATACCCGCAAGTATTAAAAAACCTACAGTTTTTATAGTGGGTATCTTATGGGTTTTAAGCATGTAGTTGGTAGACACTACCCATACTCGCCCGAACGCGTTACTACTATATGCCTAACACACAACTCCCATAATATGGTGGATCAACCATAGGATTGTGGACCTAAATGTGGTCATGCACCTCCCACTTGCAATACTATTGTGGTATAAATCATAATTCTGTATCTATTGCTCTACAATTTTGCATGTCATACCCAGGTTTAGAACATCTCCCACAAGTGTGCAGAGGCCATAGTATTGTAGCTGGCGCATTGGAACTCAGAATAGTACTTCACATGAAACTCCCACGACATGGGGTTAGCACAACCACAGTAGCATGAATCTAAATTTGATCGTCAACACACCTACCATAATACAATGGAGAATGACAAAGTGTTGTAACTAATGTTATAAAACTTTGAATGCTGATAAATAACTTCAACTAACATTAGCAAAAAATCTAAATAACAAAAATCGACTGAAAAATAATCTTGGATGAGTGAAAAATAATCTCGACCAATGTCAAACAAAAAATAACCTCAGTTGATTTTAATAAAGAAAAGTACATTTGAAAATTTTCAAATTCTTACTTTTTTTTTTTTAAAAAAATTTGAAATGCCACAATTTTAACTAATAAATTTTTTTTAAAAAAAAAACTAGAATTTCAAATTCTCATTCAAACAATATATGACGTGATATATTTTATATCCCTAATGTTAGAAGAGGCATGAAGCATTTGCCCAATGTAGAATTATTACATGTTCCAGACCATCCTGTTTTCAATGCATAGTCCTATCTAATTAGCAAGCAACATATAAATGTTTAATTGATTGAAAAAAAATAAATAATTGAATAATATTATGTGCTTTTAGTTTTCCCATAAATAATGTAGATGTCGGCAACCGCGTAATAATCGCTAGATGCCTATGACTTTATTATTTATTTATTTTTTTTGCTGTGAATTTGTTACTGTTTTTTTTTGGCAAGCCGTGAATTTATTCCTTTATGTTTACATAATTTCATTACCAAGGACATGATTATTTCCTACACCAGCATTATTTTAAAGATTGCGTAAAACTGTTCTAACTGTTTTCAATTTTTTTCTCCATCGTGTTCTAACTATTTTTTACCGTTCTAATTGTATATATGTTTTGATCATTTCCTGTAACCTAATTGGTTTTAGATATACAATCTATAAAGATAACTTATATTTCTTTTTTGTTCAAATTTTAGAGTGTAATGATTAAATTTAAACCAGCTTAAAAAGATCAATTTCTGTTGTTGGAAGAAAATTTAGCAAAAATTAGGATCAATTTGATGAATGCATTATACCGGGTTTATCCGGGGTAAGGACAAACTTTCCTGTCAAAAACCAGGTGGTCTTCTTGGCACCCAAAGGGAAATGCACTCAGGCATGGGTTTAACATATGACAACACTCCATCGAATCGAGTGTTTGAGTGTCATAGTATGTATCATACCTGTACACACCTCAAATTTGTTGATTCGAATACTCAGGAAGGTCCAAAGGCAACAAAGAGCTATCATACAAGGACATTGGTACCTACCTGTTTTGTGGAGGTATAGGAGTAGTTTAACATCCACTACAAGAAAATTTCAAATTAATTACAAAAACATTTGTGACTAATTTGTAGTTAATCTTTAGTAAAAGAGTTAATTACTATTTAGCTATAAAAATAGTACAAAATTGATGGTAATTTATAACTATATTGTAAAAGTTATAGTTATCTTCAAATTAATTTGTAGTAATATTAAATTTTAACTATGATTAGCTATAAAATAAATTAATAATTCTTTTTGACAAAAATTTATAGCAATTCTTGAAAAATCTTCTATTAACCTTTCACATTGACCTTGAAAATTTCACTCTCAAACACAAGATCTTAGTCTCACTTTTTCATCACCCTATATATAATTTGCATTCTCGTGTTTTATGGGAAAAGTAGAAACCCAAATGTGGGCTCATGAGTTTCTTTTCGTACAACACATGATAAATGCTTTTTATATGGAATAATTTTTATGAGGCAATAATCTTTTGTTAGGTCCACATGGTGATAAAAGAAGAAAGAAATGTTAATCTAAATGTTGTTATTGTAATCGTATTTTGAAAAAAAAAAATTGAATTAAGATTGTTTTTTCAATTTGATGAGTTAAGTTTAGTGATAAAATTTTTATTTGTCAATGAAATGTATTTACATATAAGATTTGCTGCGATCAAAATAAAATAAATAAATAAATACGTTATTGATATTAATGAATGATATTTATTTTCTATAAAACCATAGTATTGCATTAGATATTGAAATCAAATTTCACTATATTAAAACAATTATGCATTGGTTATAAGAGACTCATTTAATCCATTTTAAATGGATATCACCACACCATAATATATGTAAGGCAACTCATCATACGATTTTTTAAAAGTTTTGTTTTAGTGATGGAATTTTATAAACTATTCAAATTCTAATATTTTTTATTGAGTTTAATTAGTATATACTTATAACGTAAAATAATTTTATATTTTTTTATATGACTATTAAAATATTAATTGGTAAAATTAAAAACTTACCATAAATTAAGGATTGTTATTGGATGATAGTGTAAAATTCTTTATAATGTCAATGCATATATATTAAACTTTTTTTTATTTTAGTTAATTTATTTTGACATTTTAAAAATGAGAGAGAAAAGGAGGGTGATCCACTTAATTCACAAGAACTTTAAGAGATTTATGTTTGGATGTTTCACCTGTTCTTTAAAGAATTTATGTTATTTTGGTCAATGGATCATGTGTTAAGAAACTCTTCTTATATATATAATTATATATATGAAATTAGATAGATTCACAAAGGGAAATGGTAACTACAACTATCCCATTTGTCATAAGCTATTTGCTAATTATACGAGACATACAGTTGAATGAATGAAAGTTTGGTAGAAAATATTTTACTTTTTTAGAAATATTGTATTAAAAATTTACTTTTTTTTATATTTGATATCTATTTAAAAAAAATTTAAGTAAAGGATCTTTATAGAACTTTTTTAGTTAGATTTTTTATTAAAACCATTTTTACGAGGATTTGAAAATTTAATTTTCATAAATTAAAAAAAAAATACCACACTAAAACTATAGAGTTTAACACCTATACATTAATGGTGTAAAATACTTTTTCACTAACGCACATAAACACATATACACACTGACACACACAAAAACACACACATACATAGACACAAACCCACACACAGACACCCCCAAAAAAAAAACACACAGACACATAGAT
The DNA here is from genome assembly GCA_037954015.1 of Psophocarpus tetragonolobus. NCBI lineage: Eukaryota > Viridiplantae > Streptophyta > Magnoliopsida > Fabales > Fabaceae > Psophocarpus > Psophocarpus tetragonolobus. The sequence goes on along the minus strand of CM075690.1, from coordinate 47,038,488 downwards.
ACACATAAACACAAACACACACACATATAGACCCAGACACATACAGACACACACACATACACACACACAGACACACACACATAGACAAACGCACACATATGCACACATAAATAGAAACAGACATACACACACATATACAGACACACACACAAACAAACAAACATACACACACAAGGACGCACACACACAGACATACACAGACACACACATACAAACACACAGAAACAACACAAAAATAAAAACAAATACACACAAACACAAACACACATACACATCGACACACACAGAGACACACCCACCCACCCACATAAACACAAACACACATAGACAACTGTAATTTTATAATTTTATTATCTTATTGTGTGTTTCGATAGAGAATTTAACAATATGAGTGGAAAAGAGTTTTGCAATGATATTCAATCATAATTTTTTATTTATATGACTCACTAAACTTACCATAAATAAGGATTTTTAAAGTACATTGAATTTGAAATGTTTACAATTTAAATGATTTTAGTTTTTTAAACACTATGTACGGATAAGGTAATTCAAATTTATTGAATTTAATTTTCTTGTTTGGGTAAAGTATTTTAATTATCACTAAAAATTATTTTAATGTTAAATAGCATTTAATAATTCAAAAATATGGATCAATAATACTTTTCAATCAATTTTTTTTTTGCCAACATTCGTCAAAGTTTTTTTAGTTAACATCAATAAAACGTTTTTCGACTAACATTAGTTAAGGTTTTTTTTTTGTCAATATCGATCAAAATTATTTTATTTAACGAAAGTCAAGGTTAATTTTAACAAACGTTGGTCATAGATATTTTTTTACCAATGTTGACAAAAAATTCCCCCAATTATATATTACAACAGTGTGAACTAGCTCACAATTTTGTGACTGATGTATATATACTTCAAACATAACTCCCACAACAAGATGAGATTGTCCACAATACTGTAGACCCAAATCAGGTCATCAGCGCATGTCCCACAATACTGTGAAATAGGCCACAATCATGTGGTTAACACTCTAGAGTTTCGCATGCCTAGAGATGGTAAAAAAATTTGTGGTTGTAGATACCTATGGATAAAATCCATGAAAATATCTGTACGAATAATTTAAATGGATACCCGTTACTCGTGGTACTATTTTTTATACTTGTTCCTCAATAGGCATGGGTACAAGTATCATTGTACCTGTACCCATGAGTACTTACTAAATTAGAATACTAGACATATTTAATTTAAAAAAGATTATATTTTTTGTGAAATAAATCAACTTAAAATATTAATCCTCAAATTTCATTGTTATCACTAATACTTTTCTTTTATGGAAAATGCATAATTCATAGAATTATTTTTTATAAAATGTTGGTAATGAAAAACGAATATTCTATTTATAATATTTTGCATATATATTATATTAATCTATTTTTAGATCTAAATGATCTTGTAGAAACTAGTATAATTTTATTTCTAGATTTTTCAACAAATAAATTATTTGTTTGATAAAACTTCATGTAAAAAATATATTTTTTTTTAAAAATATTCGTAGGTACTCATGGATACCTGTAAGTATTGAAAAACCCTATATGTATTTTATAGTGTGTACAGATGGGTTTTAAGTAGGTAGTAGACGTGAGTATTTTGTGGCGGGTTGGGGAAAGGTAGCGGGTAGACACTACCCATACTCGCCCAAACCTGTTACCATTACATGCCTAACATACAACTCCCACAATAAGGTGAGATCAGCCATAGGAGTGTGGACTTAAATGTGGTTATGAATGCACCTCCCACTAGGGATGGCAACGGGGAGGGGATGGGTTTGCCCTCCTCATCCCTATCCCTAGAAAGTGCGGGACGGGGTGGGGACGAGTATGAAATTTTAATCCATGTCCTTATCCCGATCGGGTATTTTTGAGTTCGGGTATCCTCGTGATATCCTGTTATATTATTTTTTATAATTTATATTTAAATTTACTTATAATTTATTAAATAAATTATATGTTAATTTATTAATTATATTTAATTTATTGATTATTAAATAAATTATATATTAAGTTATTAATTATATCTTAGTTTTAATGGTTCATAGGGATATAAATTTGTACACAGACATTGAGATTTTTTTTAACATATAATTATATGTAAAACATAGAAAAGGGGTGGGGCGGGTACGAGGACGAGGCCAGGACCAACATCTACCTCCTACTTGTGATACTATTGTGGTATACTTTATAATTCTGTATTTGATGCTCTGGAATTTTGAATATCATACCCAGGTTAGAACATTTCCCATAGTACTGTAGCTGGCACATTGGAACTGAATATAGTACTTCACATGAAACTCCCACAACACAGGGTTAGCTCAACTATAGTAGCATGAATCTAAATTTGGTCATCAGTATGCCTACCATAATATAATGGAGAATGACAAAGTCTTGTAACTAATGCTATGAAATGTTGCATGCTGATAAATAACTTTAACTAATGTTAGCAAAATATCTAAATGACAAAATCGTTAGAAAAATACCCTTGGCCATGAACGAAAAATAATCTCCATCAATGTCATTCAAAGAAAATTTAGACGATGTCAAACAAAAAATAACCTTGGTTGATTTCAATAAAAGAAAAATATGTTTGAAAATTTTCAAATTCTTACTTTTGTAAAGAATTTGAAATTCAACAATTTTAACTAATTCATTTTTAAAAAAAAAAACTAGAATTTTAAATATATTTCATCATAATGCACTTGATATATTTATATATCCCTAATGTTAGAAGAAACATGAGGTATTTGTTTAATATGGGATTATTACATGGTTCCAGACATCATTTTATTGGTCCTGTCTAATTAGTAAGCAACATATAATTGTCTAATTAATTGAAAAAAATTTATGAAATAAATATTTAAAGAATTAATTATATGTTGCATGCATTTTAGTTGTAACATAAATAATATGGTTGTCGGCAACAGTGTAATAACTCGTTAGATGCCTATGACTTTATTATTTATTTATTTTTTGCTGTGAATTTGTTACTGTTTGTTTGGCAAGCCGTGAATTAATTCCTTTATGTTAACAAAATTTGATTACCAAGGACATGATTATTTCCTACACCAGCATTCTTTTAAAGATTGCGTAAAACTGTTCTAATTGTATTCAATTTTTTTCTCCATCGTGTTCTAAGTATTTTTACAGTTTTAATTGTATATATGTTTTGATAATTTCCTGTAACATATTAGATATACCATCTAGAAAGATAACTTATATTTGTTTTTTGTTCAAATTTTAGAGTGTAATGATTAAATTTAAACCAGCTTAAGAGATCAATTTCTATTGTTGGAAAAAAATGTAGCAAAAATTAGGATCAATTTGATGAATGCGTTATACCGGATTTATCCGGGGTACGGACAGACCTTTCTACCAAAAACCAGGTGATCTTCTTAGCACCCAAAGGGAAATGCACTCATGAGAAGCCACAGAGAACTTGCAATAAGTTGGGGCACTTAGGACAACCTCGGCCATACTAAAGGCTCCTATGAAAGGTAACACTATAAGACAGGGAAATTGTTTAGGTTTGATCTTATATGCTATTATTATATTCTATGTAGTCTGACCTAAGGTTGAATTCTCATTAAATTGAGGGTTGGAGTGTCATACTATGTATCCTATCTGTACACACCTCAAATTTGTTGATTCGGATACCTGCGAAGGTCCAAAGGCAACAAGAAAATTTCAATTTAATTACAGAAAAATTTGTCACTAATTTGTAGGTAATCTTTAGTAAAAAGATTTAATTACTATTTAACTATAAAAATAGTGCAAAATTTATGGTAATTTATAATTATATTTTAAAAATTATAGTTATCCTCTCGTTAATTTGCAGTAATATTAAATTTTAACTATGATTAGTCATAAAATAAATTAATAATTTTTTTTAACCAAAATTTATAGCAAATCTTGAAAAATCCTTTCACATTGACCTTGAAGATTTCACTCTCAAACACCTTAGTCTCACTTTTTTATCACCCTATATATAATTTGAATTTCTGTGTTTTACGTGAAAAGTAGAAAACTAAATGTGTGCTCACGAGTTGTTTTTATTTTTATACACCACATGATAAATACTTTTTATATGGAATAATTTTTATGAGGCAATAATCTTTTGTTAGGTCCAAATGGTGACAAAAGAAGAAAGCAATGTTAACGTTAATGATGTTATTGTAATCGTATTTTGAAAAAAAAATTGTATTAAGATTTCTTTTTCAATTTGATGAGTTAAGTTTAGTGATAAACTTTTTATTTGTCAATGAAATGTATTTATATATAAGATTTGTTACAATAGAAATAAAATAAATAAAAGTGAGATTAATTTATTTTGACATTTTAAAAAGGACAGAAAGGGAGGCTGATCCACTTAATCCGAAGAAGTTTAAGAGACTTATGCTTCATTCTAACCCTTTACATAAGATATACTAGTTAAAATTAAAATTTTAATTGATATACACTGTCAGTGTAAAGTTTTTTACATTGACATTCAATCAAAACCCCTTCATTCATGGTAAATTTGTTGGTTTTACTCATTGTTGCTTTAAAAGTCACATAAATGAAAAGTCATGATTGAATGTCAGTGTAAAAAACTTTACACTGACAGTGTATACCAATTAAACTCTAAAATTAATTACTTGTTACAACCATAAAATTTAAGAAAATGAACAGGGAAGAAGAAGAGTAAAGGGCTTGATTGGTTTTGCTTTGATTTTTAGTTTTTAAAAAGACTTTTCAAGAATAATTTTCAAAAACTGTTTTCGGAAAGAAAAGAAAAAAAAAACCTTGTTTGACAAAGTTTTTTTTGAAAACTTATTTGAAGATTTAAAAATGGAAAAATGTGTTCACATTTATTAGAATTTCATTAATGAAAAGAAAAAAAATAACATATTCTGATTGTATTTTGAGTTTTCAAAACAAAAATAGAAAACTGAAAAGCAAAACTACTTTTAGTTGTTCCTGTTTTTTAGTTTTAAAAACTAAAAAACAAGAACTGTTTTTGAAAACTGTTTTAAGAAAACACTACCCAAACAAGTTTTTTAGTTTTTAAAAACTAAAATATTGAAAACAGTTTTATGAAACTGTTGCCAAACAAGCACTAACTCTCTTAAACTTCCTCTTGGAGCAAGTGAGAGAGGTCTATATGTGACACAATGGTATGAGTGTGTTTAATTAACAACTTAATTTGAACTATTTATTAAAATCCTACCATTATTATTATGTTTTCTTATTTCTAACCTTAATTGTCCTTCTAATATATATATATATATATATATATATATATATATATATATATATATATATATATATATATATATATATATATATATATATGTGTGTGTGTGTGTGTGTGTGTGTGTGTGTATATATATGACATATTATATGAGAATAATATATCTTATACACATCTTTTCTCAAATGCTAAGATTTTTTTTATATTCTTAGTGCTTGCTTTTTGGCCAACCCTAGGAAGTTAGGACCTCTACACCATGTCTCAACACACACACACTAGTTTGTTTTCAAACAAGAATGTTAACCAAAGAAGAAATCATAAGGATAACTCTCTCGAAAATTTAACCATGGAGTTTAGAGAATGGATGAGATGAGAAGAAATAAGAAGGGAAGAAAGAAAGAGGGAAAAATTAGAAAGGGAGGAAAGACGGGAGAGAGAAAAAGAGGAGAAAGAAAGGAAGAAAAAAGAGAAAGAAAAAAAGGAAGAGAGGAAGAGAAAAGAGAAAAAAGAGAAGAAGAAGAAATGAGAAGAAGGGAGGAACAAGAGAGGGGTGTTTGGGATAGAAAAATAAAGAGAGTAGTGATAAGGTCTCCTTCTAGAACCAAGAGTGAGCATGAAGAGTACTATAAAAGAGAGGCCTAGAAGGAGTCATTATTCTCATTCATCCATGCATGAACAACCTCATCCTCATAGAGACCAAAAGGTTGACCTTCCTCCCTTCCATAGGAGAGAAGATGTGGAAGCCTTCCTTGACTGGGAAGTCAAGGTTAAACAACTCTTCAAATGTTTTGAAGTTAGAGAAGAAAAGTTCCTTTGGCTGCCCTTAGCTTCCAAGGGCATGCCCTCCATTGGTGGCATGGTTTAACTGAAGAAAGAGCCCAAACTCATATGCCTGAAATTAAATATTGGAATGATTTGATAAGTGCTATGATAAGAAGGCATATTCCTTCTTATTATGAGAGAGACCTTTTGGATAAACTCCAAAGGCTTAGGCAACAAAACCTAAGCATTGAGGAGTATAGACAAAGGATGGAACTCCTCCTATTAAGAGCGAATATAAAGGAAGAACCTAACGCCACTATAGCTAGGATTTTGTCTGGGTTGAATCCTGACTTAAGGAATAAGGTGGAACTCTTCCCATACTTAAGCCTAGATGAGTTAGTCCAAATTTGTGTAAGGGCTGAGAATCAAATTAAAAATAAAGGAATGAAAAGAGATTCTCAACCCTACACCAAGAGGGACCCACTCAAGGGGAATTTTTCCAAGAATTTCCCTAAAGAGGAACCCAAGTACCATAAAGAACAAGATATATCTCATATAGAAAGAAAACCTCCTGCTACTAACCCTCAAGAAAAGTATAGTAGTATTAAGTGTTTTAAGTGTCTAGGGAGAGGCCACATTGCCTCCTAATGCCCTAATAAGAAAACCATGATCATGCAGGGCCTAGACATTTATAGAAGTGAGAGTAGCTCACCTTCCTTTTCCACTAAGAATGAGGAAGAAGGGGGACATGCATCATTAGAGTGTGAGGATGTCTATGCATATGAAGGGCACCTCTTAATGGTGAGAAGGCTTCTCGGAGGCCAACCCTTGGATCTATCCCAATCTCAAAGGGAGAACATATTCCATACCAGATGCAAGGTGAATGAAAATATATGTTCTCTCATTGTAGATAGTGGATCCTGTTACAATTGCTGTAGCTCCTATTTGGTGGAAAAGTTAGCCTTGACCCAACATCCCAATCCAAAACCTTACAAATTACAATGGCTTAATGAGTCAGGGGAAACGGTAGTCAATGAGCAAGTTAGGGTTCCAATTACCATAAGGACTTACTCTGACGAGATTCTATGTGACATAGTCCCTATGGAGGCTGGCCATATCTTGCTAGGTAGGCCTTGGTAGTTTAATAAAAAAGCAATTCATAATGGTTGTACCAACCATATAATCCTCACTCATTTTGATAGAAAAATCAAGTTGTATCCTCTAACACCTTCTCAGGAAACTGAGGATCAATTGTGCATGAAAAATAAGAGAGATGAGAAGCATAACAAAAAAAAAACAAAAACATCATAAAAAAAAAAGCTTCACCCCTCAAGCATGAAAGGGGTAAGGAGACGGATAAGGAAGATGATGCCCCTTCCAAAAAGGATGTAAGTAAGGAGAGTCTATTTGCTAATAAAAAGGATTTAAATGAGGCTCCCCTAACTAACAAACCTTTTTATCTCCTCATTTGAAAAGAGGCATCACCTGTAGTGATGTGATCATTGATGATCACTTGCCCAAAAGGATCCTTTCTAAGGTCACTTGGAAGGGAAATGGATTTATGGAGAGGAAAGGAATGGGGTGAGGCGCCACAACACTAGGTTTGATAAGCCAAAAGGGAGAGGCCACAAGGGAGGGTCCCTTGATAACTCTTAGAAGCTCTTACAAAGGAGAAGAGCGGACACTTAAGGTAAGAACATCATGGCCAAATGGTCTCTAGGATTTAATTCAAGTTTGAAAAATACAAGTGAAGGGAGGAACTCCTATTTATAGAGGTACCTAACCTCTTGAACAAGATAACCTAAAAACGAAGGGCTAGGATTAAAAGGAGAGATCTAAGGGAGGAGGATTGAGAAACAATCCCATACTTAGATCATCAAACTTGGTACCTAAGTTTCTCAAACAAAGGGCCAAGATTCCTTTTTATTAGCTTAGGGGGTTTATGTACAAAAAGAGGGGTGTAGATATCAAGGCTACCCCTTATTTCCTTCATAAAGACCGAAAAAGCTAAATCGATGCTCTAAATTCCTAAGACACCTCCTAGCATAAAAATGGACTAAATACATGTCCCAAATTAAATTCCTAATGCTCCTCAAAATTAAAATAAAGAAAAATTACATTTTATTAACTAAAGACCCTAGCCTAATATATTCACTCTCCACAGGAGGTGAAGTCTTCCTTTGTCTGCAAGGGCTAGGTCTTCTTCAATCCTTCTAACCATAGCCATAGTGATAGGTCCTTGGCTAAGCATGATCACATCATCTCTTCCCCCTTTGAGAGGATTTGACCTCAAATCCACGGGGTCTTCATCATTTTCAGCACCTACAAATGGAGACAAATCAGAAACATTAAAACTGGTGCCCACCCTACAATCCTCAGGCATATCTAAAACACAGGCATTATTACTTATCCACTGAAGGATTTGGAAAGGTCCATCTCGTCTAGGGCTAAGTTTGGACTTTCTTTGAGAAGGAAATCTGTCCTTTCTCAAGTGAAGCCATACCCAGTCGATTTTTTCAAAGATGACCTCTTTCCTGCCCCTATTTGTGAAAGTAGCATCTCTCAAGGATTGGTGCTCTATGTTAGCTTTAACCCTTTCATGTAATTGTTTTAAAAAAATGGATTTTGCCTCTCCTTCTTTATGCACAACAACAGAAAAAGGAAGAGACAAAAGATCTAGAAGAGTACGAGGATTAAAGCCATAGACCACCTCAAATGGAGAATGCTTGCTAGTTCTATGAACCACCCGGTTATAAGCAAATTCAATGTGGGGAAGGTACTCATCCCAAGACTTGTGGTTGCCTTTAAGAAGAGCCCTCAGCATAGTGGATAAAGATCTATTTACCACTTCTGTTTGCCCATCAGTTTGAGGGTGACAGGTAGTGGAAAAAAGAAGTTTAGTTCCTAGCTTAGCCCAAAGGGTTTTCCAAAAATGGCTAAGGAACTTCATATCCCTATCTGACACTATTAAAGAGGGTATGCCATGCAATCGGACAACCTATTTAAAGAAAAGTCTTGTGATGTTGCTTGCATCATCCACTTTGTGGCAGGGAATAAAATGGGTCATTTTTGAAAATCGGTCCACCACCACAAATATAGAGTCTGCACCTCGTTGGGTTCTTGGGAACCCAAGGATGAAATCCATGCTAATATCCTCCCAAGGTGCAGAAAAAACAGGTAAAGGTGTGTATAGTCCATGAAGCATTGCTTTAGACTTTGCTTGTAAGCAAGCTATACATCTAGAGCAATGTCTATGGACATCTCTACGCATATGAAGCCAAAAGAATTTTTCTTGTAAAATCAAGAGGGTTTTTGAAATCCCAAAATGACCCATGAACCTGCCTTCATGGCTCTCTTTTATGAGTAAGTTCCTAATTTATCATTAAGATATACAAAGCTTACTCCTTTTGTAGAGATACCCCTCACTGATGAAGTACCCATCATGGGCCTTTAATGCGAATGCAGAAGCAGAGGCAGCAAAGATGGTGCCGAAATTTGGGTCAGATGGATACATAGCCCGAATATCATCAAATCCCAAGATTTTTCCACTCAAGGATGAATAAAGGGCATGACGCCTAGAAAGAGCATCAGCCACCACATTTTGTTTTCCTTTCTTGTACTTAATGACATAAGGGAAGCATTCAAGATATTTCACCCATGTTGCATGCCTTTTGTTCAATTTCCCTTGACCTCTCAAATATTTTAGTGACTCAGGGTCACTATGAATGACAAACTCCTTGGGAGAAAGGTGATGCTCCCAAGTTTTAAGGACCCTAATTAGAGCATAAAACTCCTTATCATAGGTGGGGTAGTTGAGGGGGGCACCATTGAGTTTTTCACTAAAATACGCAATGGGGTGTGCTCCTTGTAAAAAGATAGCTTGCACACCTACACTAGAGGCATCACATTCAAGTTCAAATGTTTTAGAAAAGTCAGGTAATGCCAAGACTGGTGCATGGGTAATTAGTTGGAATACTTTCTCTTGTTTCTCACCCCAAGGGAAAGGAACTTCCTTTTTCACCAAATCATTTATTGGTGCGAAGAGTGTGGAGAAGTTAGGCACAAATTGCCTATAAAATCCAGCGAGACAATGAAAGCTTTTGATCTCTATCACACTATTTGGGGTGGGCCATTCTAAATAGCTTTTATCTTTTCGGGGTCAACATGGACCCCTTTTGTGCTAACTATAAAACCTAGGAAAACTACACTGTCTACAAAAAAGGTGCATTTTTCTAAGTTACCAAAAATATGATTACTCCTAAGAAGAGAAAAAACATGCCTTAGATGTCCTAAATGATCATCTAGGTTCCTAGAGTAAACCAAAATGTCATCAAAGTAAATGACACAAAATTTACCAAGGCAATCCCTCAGTGCATGATTCATTAATAGAATAAATGTGCTTGGGGCATTGGTTAGCCCAAAGGGCATAACAAACCACTCATAAAGACCACATTTAGTCTTAAAAGCAGTTTTCCACTCATGACCCTCTTTGATCCTTATTTGGTGGTAACCACTTCTAAGATCTATTTTTGAAAATATTTTTGCCCCATACAATTCATCCAACATGTCATCAAGACGGGGGATTGGGTGCCTATATTTGATGGTGATGTTATTGATTGCATGAAAATGAACACACATCCTCTATTGGCCATTCTTTTTGGGTACCAATAAGACTGACACAGCACAAGGGCTTAGGCTCTTTTGAACCCAACCCTTCTCCAACAGTTCATTCACTTGAGACTCAATCTTTTGGGTCTCCATGGGGTTGGTCCTATAAGAAGGTCTATTAGGTAGACTTGTGTCAGGCACCAAATCAATTTGATGTTCTATACCCCTAATGGGAGGAAGTCCTTTCGGAACCTCATTAGGGAATATATCATCAAATTCCTTTAAAATATCTTGAACCCCTTGAGAAAGGTGCTCATGTGCATGGATTGTGGAAGTGCTCTCAGCAGAGGGAGAAGGATTTGATGCCTCTTTGTAAAAGAGGAGATAAAAGGGCTTGTTAGTCAAAAGAGTTTTTTTAAATCACGTTTAGTGGCAAATAGGCTCCTATTACTCATATTCCCTTTGGAAGGGGCATCACCTTCCAACTTTCTCTCTTTACCCTTTTCAAGCTTTAAGGGTAAAACATATTGTGTTTTTTTTTTCCTCAACTCTTTTCTTTTTCATCGCAAATTGATCAACAACCACTTGAGAAGGTGACAAAGGATACAATTTGAAGCACTTTTCATTATGGATGAGGATTATTTGGTTGGAGTGACCATGGTGAATGGCTTTCTTGTCAAATTGCCATGGTCTCCCCAACAGGATATGGCCAGCCTCCATAGGAACTATGTCACAAAAAATCTCATCATTATAAGATCCTATGGAAATTGGAACCATAACTTGTTCATTCACTACCATCTCCCCTTGCTCATTAAGCCATTGCAATTTGTAAGGTTTGGGATGGGGCATGGTAGTCAAGGCTAGTTTTTCAACCAACCTAGAGCTACAACAGTTATAACAGGAGCCACTATCAACAAGGAGAGAAAAAACTTTGTCATTTACTTTACATCTTGTATGGAAGATGTTCTCTCTTTGTGATTGGCCAACCTCTAGAGTTGTCTTCCAAGAAGCCTTTGAACCATAAGGAGGTCTCCCTCATAAGGAAAAGCTTCTAATACTCTTGTTCAAAAGAATGTCCCTCTTCTTCCTCACTTTCACTAGAGGAGGAAGATGAGCTATTCCCACTACAAATGTCTTATCCCCTCATGATCATGGTTTTCTTGTTGGGGCATTGAGAGGCAATGTGGCCTCTCCCAAGACATTTGAAGCATTTGATACTACTTTGCCTCTCAGTAAGCTTAGTAGTAGGGGGTTTTCTCTCTACATGAGGTTTTTTTGTATCTTGAAAGTGCTTGGGTTCCTCTTTGGGAAAACCCTCGAAAGAGTTCCCCTTAAATTGGCCTCTATTTGGGTAAGAGGGAGAATCTTTTTTAAAGCTTTTTCTCTTGAGTTGATTCTCAACTCTTACATAAATTTCTACCAACTCATCAAGGTTTGAGTATGAAAGAAGCTTTAGCTTATCTCTAATGTCAGAGCTTAATCCACACAAATCCAAGTGAATAGATTAAACAATGACCAACTCAAGGAAGTAAATAAGACAAGCAAGAAAACATAAGGCTCACAAAGGAAGGTAGCACACAAATAACTTTCCTAGATTAGTTTTAAGAGTGGAGATGAAAAAAAGACTCACAAAAAAATGAAACCAATAGTTGCACACTTAATAAAATTTAAGTGACCAAAAGCTAGAAAGCTTACTCAAGTAATTTTTTTTAATCACAATTAGTTCCTCATATCAAATGTTTCTACTATTAGGTACACAACTTCAAAATTGTCTTTCTTTTGAGTTCTTTATCTTTTTATTTTTTTTAACTTGAACTTTTTCTAATATATTTTTTTTAACTTTTTCTAATCATTTTGCTGCACCTAATAGCTTGTTGAATTGAAATTTTAATGAGGATGCTTCAAATAATAACGCTTGAGTGAATAAGCACAAAGTAAGGTCACACAATTTTCAAGCAATGCATGCAAATAAAGGCAAAACAACTTAGTAGTTCCAAATATCACTGAACGAATGATGCTTAAGGAATGATTTAGGGCTGATTTTGAAGTAAATTGATTGCTCAAATTACTAACACAATTCGCCCAAGCTAAAATCCCATAAAGAGGCACCAATAGTAAAGGTAAACCACGTGAAAAAATACTAATAATTAAACATAAGACAAGAAGCATATAAAGATTGAATTGAGCAAGTATTTAAGAACAACAAAGAGATTACTATCCTTGAACTAAAAGCATAAAAGATTTAAGAGACTCAACAAGAGGTTCACCTCTTAGGAGCTCAATTGAAAATGTTTTTGAAGGCTTTTTTGTAAAAATTTTAAGAGGCTAAAATATAAGGAAATTAAATGAGACAAAATAGGAAACTAACATGACTAGTATTTGACAACACATAAGATTAAGAAAAAAAAATAACACACCAAAAAATAGAGCAAAAATTTCAGCAAGAGACTCAAAACAAAAGGCGCAACAAAGTGGTCAAAGTTAATCACCACAATGGTGTGAAAAAATCCTCAAACATGTGGTTTTAAAGGTTACAACTTCTTAGGCACACTTTAACATAAAAAACAAAGGAAAACTAAGCAACTTGGACTCGGAAATAAGATGCCAAGAAAGGAACAAATAAAATTGCATCAAATTAAATGGAACATATGCATATAGATAGGAAACAAAAGCGCATTTAATAGCAAGAATAAAAAGTTATACTACTAGACAATAAAGGAAATAAAAATTGAGAAAGAACGTGACCTTTAGAAAGTGGCTCTAGATACCACTTGATGTGATCATTGATGATCACTTGCCCAAAAGGATCCTTTCTAAGGTCTCTTGGAAGGGAAATGGATTTTTAGAGAGGAAGGGAATGGGGTGAGGCGCCACAACACTAGGTTTGATAAGCCAAAGAGGAAAGGCCACAAGGGAGGGATCCCTTGATAACTCTTAGAAGCTCTTACAAAGGAGAAGGGGGGACACTCAAGGTAAGAACCTCACGGCTAAATGGTTTTTAGGATATAATTAAAGTGTAAAAAATACAAGTGAAGGGAAGAGCTCCTATTTATAGAGGTAGCTAACCTTATGAACAAGATATCTTAAAAAATAAGGGGTATGATTAAAAGGAGAGATCTAAAGGAGGGGGATTGAGAAACAATCCCCTCCTTAGATCATCAAACTTGGTGTCCAAGTTTCTGAAACCAAGGGCCAAGATTCCTTCTTATTAGCTTAGGGGTTTTATGTACAAAAAGAGAGGTGTAGATATCAAGGCTACCCCTTATTTCCTTCATAAAGACCCATAAAGCTAAATGAACCCTCTAAATTCCTAATACACCTCCTAACATAAAAATGGACTAAATACATGTCCCGAATTAAATTCCTAATGCTCCTCAAAATTAAAATAAAGCAAAATTATATTTTATTAACTAAAGACCCTAACCTAATATCTTTACTCTCCATAGGAGATGAAGTCTTCTTTTATCTGCAAGGGCTAGGTCTTCTTCAATCCTTTTAGCCATGGGCCTAGTGATAGGTCCTTGGGTAAGCATGGTCACATCATGTAGGAATTACTGCATTTGAAAGGACTACCATAGATATTGGGCAAGAGATTCTACCTGAAAGGGTGAAAATGCTTTTAAAGGAATTTGGGGATGTATTCCCTACCGAAGTTCCCAAAGGACTTCCTCTTGTCAGGGGATAGAACATTAAATAGACTTGGTTCCTGGGGCTAGCCTACCCAATAGTCCTGCCTATAGAACCAACCCACTGAAACTAAAGATATAGAATCTCAAGTCCAAAAGCTATTTGAGAAGGGTTGGGTCCAAAAGAGCCTCAACCCTTGTGTTGTGCCAGTCTTGTTGGTGCCCAAGAAAAACAGCCAATGACGAATGTGCATGGATTGTTAGGCAATCAATAAAATTACCATCAAATACAGGCACCCTATTCCCAAACTGGATGATATGTTGGATGAGTTACACGGGGTACAAATATTTTCTAAAATAGATCTTAGAAGTGGTTATCACCAAATCAGGATTAAAGAAGGTGATGAATGGAAACCGCTTTTAAGATTAAATTTGGTCTTTATGAATGGTTGTAATGCCCTTTGGGCTTACTAATGCCCCTAGTACTTTCATGCGACTTATGAACCATATTTGCAGGATTGCTTAGGTAGGTTTTGTGTAGTTTATTTTGATGACATTCTAGTGTACAATAGTAGTCTAGATGCTCATATAGGACATCTTAGACATGTTTTTTTGCATTCTTAGGACAAACCACCTTTTTGGGAATATTAAGAAATGTACCTTTTGTGTAGAAAGTGTGGTCTTTTTAGGTTTTGTAGTGAGTAAACAAGGGGTCTATGTGGATCCCAAAAAAGTCAAAGCCATCCAAGAATGGCCCACCCCAAAAAGTGTGATAGAGATCAAGAGCTTTCATGGTCTTGCTGGTTTTTATCGGCGCTTTGTGTCCAACTTCTCCACACTTTTCACACCAATCAATGATTTGGTGAAGAAGGAAGTACCCTTTCTTTGGCGTGAGAAGCATGAGAAAGCTTTCTCTCTTATCAAGCAAAAACTCACTAACGCACCAGTCTTAGCCTTACTAGATTTCACAAAAACTTTTGAACGGAATGTGATGCCTCTAGTGTAGGGGTCAGAGTTGTGTTGTTGCAGGGTTGGCATCCTATTGCGTATTTTAGTGAAAAACTTGATGGTGTCCTTCTCAACTACCCCACCTATGACAAGGAGTTTTATGCCCTGATAAGAGCCCTTCAAACTTGGGAGCATTACCTTGCTCCTAAGGAGTTTGTCATTCACAGTGACCATGAGTCACTTAAATACCTGAGGGGACAAGGCAAGTTAAACAAAAGGCATGCAAAATAGGTGGAATACTTTGAATCCTTTCCCTATGTCATCAAATACAAAAAAAGGGAAGCATAACATGGTGGCTGATGCAATTTCAAGGAGACATTCTCTTTACTCTACCCTTAGTGCTAACATTTTGGGTTTTGATGACATACGGGCCATGTATCCCTTTGACAAGGATTTTGGCCCATCTTTGTAGCATCTACATCTGCATCTAAGTCCCTTGGCGGGTTCTTCATTAGTGAGGGGTATCTTTACAAAGAAAGCAAGCTTTGTATACCCCGAGGATCCATTAGAAACTTGCTCACAAAAGAGAGCCATGAAGGTGGGCTCATAGGGCATTTTGGGATTACTAAAACTCTTTTACCATTACAAGAAATATTCTTTTGGCCCCATATGAAGAGAGACATCTATAGGCATTGTACTAGATGCACAGCTTGTCTTCAGGCTAAATCTAAGGCAATGCCCCATGGATTGTACACACCTCTACCTGCTCCTTCTACACCTTGGCTGGACATCAGCATAGACTTTGTCCTTGGCTTCCCTTGTACCCAACGAGGTGCAGACTATATATTTGTAGTTGTTGATAGATTTTTGAAAATGACCCATTTTATACCTTGCCACAAAATAGATGATGCGAGCAACATCGCAAGAATTTTCTTTCATAGGTTGTCCGCTTACATGGCATACCCTCTACCATAGTCTCAAATAGAGATGTGAAGGTCCTTAGCCATTTTTGAAAAATTTATGGTCTAAGCTAGGAACTAAGCTCCTGTTCTCCACTACCTATCACCCACAAACAGATGGGCAGACTGAAGTGGTCAACAGATCCCTATCCACTATGTTAAGGGCACTCCTTCAGGGCAACCACAAGTCTTAGGATGAATACCTTCCCCATGTAGAGTTTGTATAGGACAAGGGGGTTCAACGAACCAGCAAGCATTCTCCTTTTGAGGTTGTCTATGGCTTTAACCCTCTTAGTCCTATGGATCTCTTACCTCTCCCCCTTTCTCACTCTTTTCATAAAGATGGAAAGGCAAGAGCAAATTTTGTTAAGAAATTACATGAGACGGAAAAAACAAACATAGAACAACAGTCCAAGGGGTATGCTGCCTCAGCTAATAGGGGAAGAGATGAGATCATCCTCGATAAAGTGGATTAGGTTTGGCTTTACTTGAGAAACGACTGCTTTCCCGTTCAAAGGAAGTCCAAACTTACTCCTCGAAGAGATGGGCCTTTTCAGATCCTGGAGCGAGTGAATAACAATGCATACATCTTAGATCTCCCTCCGGAATATGGTGTCAGCCCTACTTTCAATGTTTATGAGTTATCTCCCTTTGCAGGTGTTGATGATGAGGAGGACCCTCTGGATTTGAGGACAAATCCTTGCCAAGGGAGAGGAGATGATGTGATCCTCCCTAGCAAGGGTCCTATCACTAGGGTCATGGCTAGGAGGATAGAAGAGGACATGGCTAAAGTGGATGGAGGAAGACCTCACCTCCTCATGCATATAATTATTATGCCATAGTTCTCTTATTTTTCACCCTTGTATTTTTTTCCTTAAGTGGTGTGGTCTAGCTTTCTCTTTGGCCTTGTATTTCGGCACCTAATTTTCGTAGGTTAAGGGCTAGCTGGTGTGTTTAGTCTTAATGTGGAGTATATTAACTAATTGGGCCATTTAGGAGTGTTGGTGGGTTATTTTATTAACCACACCCCTCTTTTCTAATTAAACACAAATTAGTTAGCACATGAAGTATGGAGGAGACAAGGTGGGGCCCTTGTTCCCCTAATAGGCGCCAAATTCTCTTAATTAGCCACATGGCATCCTACATGACACTTAGTTAGTTCTAAAATCCATGATTTTAGGAGCATGTCCTAATTGTTTGAATTTTAATTCCTATTTGAATCTCCCTCCAAATTTTCACACGGTCACCCCTCCCTTTTTAGCTATAAATAGGACCCTCCACAGACTTTTATCCTTTACACTTGATTTGAATGAAATAGTGAGGGTTTACTTCATCTTTGAGTGTCCCTTCTTCTCATCTTTTGAGAGTCTCCTTTAGTGTTTTTATCAAGGGTTCCTTCCCTTATGATAAACACCTCCTTCTAGGCTTATCAAGTTCCTTGTGGCGCCTACCACCTTCCTTTTCTTTTTCTCAACCATCACTTCATGTTCTTGGTGGCCTTCCATGGAATGGATCTTGGGGAGTAAAGCATTCAAGGCGAATTGCATTACCTTAATTGTCCTCCTTTTATTTATTTATTTATATATATATATATATATATATGACATATTATATGAGAAGAAGATATCTTATACACATCCTTTCTCAAATATTAAGATTTTTTGGATATTCTTTTCTCTCTTCTTTTATTGACTTATATTTGTTTCTCTTACTCTCATATAAATTTGACTTTTCACTACATATATCTCCTATTATCATTTTTATAATTTAAAAATTAAATACTTATAATTTTTATACACAGTTAACGTAAAAAAATTACATTTTCAATTAATTAACAATTATTGTACATATAATTTTTAAATTAAAAAAGTTTATAATACATTATAATTTATATTTACATAAGAACATTTAAATTCTTTGACTTACACGAAGCCCGAATAATTTTTATAGTATTATTGACCACCAAAATTTTAACACAACTATCAAGTGTATGGTTGGGTTGAAATTAAAGTGAACTCTAACTATTTTTAAATAATAGTCATAACTTTAATATTTCTATTTTTCTATAGAAAGTCAAAATTATAGAGTATATATAAATTTATTCCAACTGAAATAAAAATATACTTTATATCATATTTGAAACATTTTGAAAAATTGGAGGGATCAATTTATATTTTTTTATTTAATCCTCACTTTGTAATGAAGTGATTTAAAGTTGTAAAAATTGCATTAAAGCTCTCTACAAGCAAACGACCCAAGGAGTCTAAACCTCGAAAATCGTTGTTTCTTTGTTCCGCATAAAGTGGAAACCTATAAATACTCAAAGCTCATTGTACAATTATGAAATTCATTGTTTTGTATGCAAAACCTTGTGAATAAATAAGAGCATATAATATAAATAAAAAAAAAAAACTTATTAGGTAATCTCTAACAAGAACTTCATAGATGTTTTTGAGAGGTAATCAACAGTTTCATAAAAGAATGGATTTTTGTGAAGAAAATAATTTCTTCGACTTAGAGTTTTTATATAAAAAATAATTATTTAACATTAAAATATATTTTTTTATCATAACAATTAATTAAGTTATAATAAAAAATTTTAAATTTCAGTTATTGTAATTGGGTTGTCAACCGCAAATCTGACTCATGTGATTGTAATAATTACATTAGAAATTTTAAGAATATATAGAATCTATTATTATGAGTATGAGTAAACTTAAATATGATTGTATCTATCCTATTTTCGCATGGACATTTCTCAATCATATCAATTTTGTGATTAAAATGTACCTATAGTTATTGAATAAAATCTTTTTAATTGAAAAAAATAAAACACCGTGATTTAACACAGTAAAAACCACAAAAAAACAACAACTTAGAAACTACAAAAAATATAGTTTAAAAAATTTAATTAAGAATAGACTCCAACATTAGTTAGACTTAAATCATAATAATAGGCACAATAAATATCTATATATATATATATATATATATATATATATATATTCAACTGTTAATATAGTTTATATACATACTTGCTTACTCATTGAGCGTTGAATTACTTGGTGCTGAATATTTATCAGTTTGGAGTATAAATAACGAAAAAGCTAAAAGGTTATTTAAGTTAAAAATTTTAACTGAATTGTTACACATAATTATTCAGATTATAACTATTTTATTTTTCATTATTTAATTAAAAAATTGTTTATTTTCATTTCCAAATTGCTTGGATGTTTCACCTATTTTTTAAAGAATTTATGTTATTTTGGTTAATGAATCATGTGTTAAGAAACTCATATGTTATATATATGAAATTAGATAGACTCACAAAGGGAAATGGTGGCTATAACCATCCCATTTGTCATAAACTATTTGCTAATTATATGAGATATACAATTGAATGAATGCAAGTTTGGTAGAAAATATTTTAATTTTTTAGAAATACTATACTAAAAATTTATTTTTTTTATATTTGATATCTATTTAAAAAAAACATTTTCTTTTGTGATATTCAATTTGAGTATTTTATTTCAACATTATAAGCATCATTTATACTAGGAATGCTGGAAAAACTATTTCAATTTTTTTTTTTTTTAAGTCTTTCATCGATTATAATTTTTTAAAAATCACCAATTTTAGGAGTGCGAGGTTTCTAAGACTCTTCTCATCTCTCATTTACACATTTGTTTTGTAACAATATATGAAATAAAGAGAAGATCAGGTGAAACAGTGTTATACAACAATGGAAAAGGAACGAACATCAATGTTAAGAGAATTTTTATGGAAAAAACTCAGTCAAATACATAGCAATGTCTATAACAAAAATACAATGAACTATGAAATTGAGAAAGTACAGCTTCAATGTCGAGACTCTCAAGGATCCTATTGAATACCATGAGTAGTTACTGGGCACATTGCCTCTACCCCATCCGCTTCTCTCCTGAGAATTTCAAGCACTCGATGCTCTCTTTTTAAAGTTATTTTCTCTTTCCCTCGCCGAACTTATTTGCTATTAACTTCTCACAGTATGTAGCCTTGGACGGAATTTACTGTTCAATTGGGACTGCATTCTCAAGCAACCCAACTTGCTGACAGTGCCTGTGATGTGACATGGTCCGGACAATACAGGGCTCTTATCCTTTCTAGCGCCCCCTTCCAAGAGACTTGGGCTTGGTTCGTCACCTATGCTGATGAGAAGATCAAGCAGAATGAAAGAACGATGAGGTAGAATGCACACAGAAGAAGAGAGTAATACTATTCAGAGGGAAGAGTCATACCATTCACATGCCTTCTTCCACAACTCTTTTACACATATACATTGGGAGAATCATACATGAAGAAAATGCAACTAGCATTTCCTTTTCTGAGAATGTGTTTTTATGAATTATACATGGACAACTTTACTTTTATAATTTTATTATCTTATCGTGTTTGGATAGAGAATTTTATAAATAAAAAGATTTTTAAATACATTAAATTTAAAATGCTAGCAATTTAACTGATTTTAGTTTTTTAAACACTTTGTTTTCAAATTTATTGAATTTTAATTTTCTTTTTTAGATAGAGTATTTTAATTATTACTAAAAAATTATTTTAATGTTAAATAGTGTTTAATAATTCAAAAATATCAATGAATTATACTTTTCCATCAATTTTGTTTTGCCGACATTAGTCAAAGTTCTTTTAGTTAACGTCAATAGAAAGTTTTCGGCTAGTTAAGGTTTCTTTTGGTCAATATAGGTTAAAATTATTTTATTTAACAAAAGTTAAGGTTATTTTTAACCAACGTTGGTCAATTATATATTATAGTAGTGTGAAGTAGCTCACAATTTTGTGACTGATGTATATATACTTCAAACATAACTCCCACAACAAGATAGGATTGGCCACAAGACGGTAGACTCAAATCAAGTCATCAACGCACCTCCCACAATGCTGTGGAATAGGCTACAACCATGTGGTTAACACTCTAAAGTTTCGTATGCCTAGGGATGGTAAAAAAATTTGCGCCTGTAGATACTTACGGATAAAATCCATGAAAATATTTGCCCGAAGTACGATTTTTTCTACCCATTCCTTAACGGGCATGAGTATGAGTATCATTGTACCTGTACCCAGAAATACTTTCTAAATTAATTACAGAACATTTGTAGTTAATCTTTAGTAAAAGGGTTAAATACTATTTAGCTATAAAAATAGTACAAAATTGATGGTAATTTATAACTATATTTTAAAAGTTATAGTTATCTTCAAGTTAATTTGTAGTAATATTAAATTTTAACTATGATTAGTTATAAAAGAAATTAATATTGTTTTTGTGACAAAAATTTATATCAAATCGTGAAAAATCTTCTGTAACCTTTCACATTCACCTTGAAGATTTTACTCTCGAACACAAGATTTTAGTCTCACTTTTTTACGGGAAAAGTAGAAAACCAAATGCGTGCTCATGAGTTTCTTTTCCTACAACACATGATAAATACTTTTTATATTGAATAATTTTTATGAGGCAATAATATTTTGTTAGGTCTACATGATAAAAGAAGAAAGCAATGTTAATCTTAATGTTGTTATTGTAATCGTTGAAAAAAAATAAATTGTATTAAGACTTTTTTTTCAATTTGATGAGTTAAGTTTAGTGATAAACTTTTTATTTGTCAATGAAATGTATTTATATTATTTGTCAATGAAATGTATTTATATTATTTGTCAATGAAATGTATTTATATATAAGATTTTTTGCAATTGAAATAAAATAAATAAATAAGTATGTTATTAATATTAATGAATGATATTTATTTTCTATAAAACCGTCGTATTACATTAGATATTGACATCAAATTTCATTATATTAAAACAACTATGCATTGGGTATAAGAGAGTCACTTAATCCATTTTAAATGGATACCACCACAGCATAACATATGTAAGGCAACTTATCATACTATTTTTTAGAAGTTTTGTTTTAGTGATGGAATTTTATAAACAATTCAAATTTTTATATTTTTTATTGAGTTTAATACGTATATACTGAAAACATAAAATAAATTTATATTTTTATATAAATTTTAAAATATTAATTAATAAAGTTAACAAACTTACCATAAATTAAGAATTGTGATTGAATAGTAGTGTAAAATTCTTTATAATGTCAGTGCATATCAATTAATTTTTTTTTATTTTAATTAGTTTATATGGACATTTTAAAGATGAGAGAGAAGGAGGGTGATCCACTTAATTCACCGTAACTTTAAGAGTTTAATTGATATACACTGTTAGTCTAAAAATCTTTTGCATTAAGTATATGGTTGTATGGTTGGATTGAAATTAAAGTGAACTCTAACTATTTTTAAATAATAGTCATAACCTTAATATTTCTATTTTTTTATCTGAAGTCAAATTATAGAGTATATAGAAATATACTCCAACTGAAATAAAAATATACCTTTTGTCATATTTGAAACATTTTGAGAAATTGAAGATCAATTTATATTTATTTATTTAATCTTCACTTTGTAATGGAGTGATCCAAAGGTTATAAAAATTGCATTAAAGTTCTCTACAAACAAAGGACTCAAGAAGTCTGAATGTCGAAGGTCAGTGTTTCTTTCTTCCACGTAAAAAGGAAACCTATAAATCCTCGAAACTCATCTTACAATTATGAAACTCATTGTTTCGCATGCAAAATCTTCTGAATATAATAAAAGAGCATATAATAATAAAAAAAAAACTTATTAGTAATCTCTAACAAGAACTTCAAAGGTTTTCTTGAGAAGTAATCAACAGTTTCATAAAAGAGTGGATTTTTGTGAAGAAAATAATTTCTTTGACTTAGAGTTTTTATATAAAAAAATAATTATTTAACATTAAAATATATTTTTTTTTATAACAATTAATTAAGTTATATAAAAAATATAAAATTTAAATTCTTGAATTTGCTTACCATTTTTTATCATTAAAATAAATTTATACTTGAGTGAGTTTGAGTCTGTGCTTGCATATTAATTAGAAAATTCATTTAGGTGTAACTCAACTAAAACTAATAAAAAAATACAACCCATGGTAGCTAAATGAGATTTGAGATAAATTTTGGTTTCCAACTTAATGTAAAAGTGAAGTTTTAAATATGTTGACAAAGCTAGCATTTCAGGAAAAGTTAATTGGATTGTTAAAGGCAAATCTGACTCATGTTATCATAATAATTATTCTAGGAATTTTAAGAATATATAAAATGTATTATTATAAGTATGGATAAAGTTAAATATGTGAATTGTATCTATCCTATTTTTGCATGGACATTTCTCAACCATATAAATTTTGTGATTGAGATATACCTATAATTATTGAATAAAATCTTTCTATTGAAAAAAAAAACCTTAGAAACTACAAAAAATAATTTAAAAAATCTAATTAAGAATAGACTCCAACATTAATTAATATATATATATATATATATATACACATGTGTGTGTTTTTTTTCAACCTATTATTCTTTTAAACTTTTGCTATAATTTAGATAAGTTAATACAGTTTATATACATGCTTATCCATTAAGAGTTGAATTACTTGGTGTGGAATATTTATCAGTTTGGAGTACAAATAAAGAAAATGCTAGAAAGTTATCTAAATTAGAAAATTTTGATTGAATTGTTACACATAATTATTTAGATTATAACCATTTTAGTCTTCCGTATTTAATTAAAAAATTCTGTATTTTCATTTTCAAGTTGTGCCAATGTTTCACCTATTCTTTAAAGAATTTATGTTATTTTGGTCTATAGATCATGTATTAAGAGACTCATCAGTTATATATATGAAATTAGATAAATTCATAAAGGGAATTGGTGGCCACAACCACCCCATTTGTCATAAGCTATTTGCTAATTATACGGGACATACAATTGAATGAGTGAAAGTTTGGTAGCAAATATTTTACTTTTCTAGAAATATTATATTAAAAAATTATTCTTTTTATATTTGATATCTATTTAAAAAAAATATTTTTAAGTAAAGGATCTTTATAGAAATTTTTCAGTTAAATTTTTTATTAAAACCATTTTGATGAGGATTTGAAAATTTAACTTTCATAAATTAAAAAAAAAAAAACCTCAGTAAAAGTATATACAGGATAACACCTATATATTAATGGTGTAAAATAGTTTTTCACTGATGTTTAATTAAAAAAACATGACTTTTAAAATATTAATTAATAAATTCAAATAAAACAATATATAATAGGATTACTGTTGAATATCAATGTAAAATTTTTACACTGAGAGTGAATAAGTGTTTTTTCAAAAATATATATTACATAATTATTTCAAATATCATTTAATAAATAATCAAATTCTCCAATAAAAATATCACATTATTTTTATAAAATTTATAAAATGCTTACATAAATATTTTAAAAAATATTTATAACCATCGTTCTAGCAGTAGAATTTTCTTTTTTTAATCAAAATTTTAATTAAATTTTTGAATTTTAATTGATCAGTAATCTTTTGCTAAGATTTTAAATTTTAATTTATTGCAATCTTTTACAGTCTAATGATATTTTTCTTAATTAATTTAGTTACTTATTAAAATTTGATTTTTTTTATAGCTTATGTAGATGTGTTGTACGTTTCGTCTTAAAACTTATTACATAAATATATATTGAGTTTTTTTAATCTTCTAAAAATAAAAATAACTTAATTTAATATAATAATAATTTATTGTAATTTTTTACATGTTTGAAATTTTTTAAAAAAACAGAAACTAGAAGGAAACTTAAAAATAATTTAGTTTTAGAGACTATTTAGAGTAGTTCTCAACTCATGGAGTTTTTCTCTAGCTGTGAGTCATGGAGTTTTTCTTAGATTTAATGAAAGAGACTTGGATTGGTATATTTATAGAAGATATACGTGGGTTCACCATGAACAATTACACACATTTGTTGTGCATGTTAATGCATGTTGAGTCACAATTATCCAATTTGTAATGCCCAACAATCACACCTTAAGGGTGGAAGAAGCGCTATAATCACAACATCATTACAATATTAAACTATATATTATTTATGTTATTTATAAGTGTTATAAGAATTGTTATGTAATTTTATCGTGAAAAAACACTTACACAGTTGGTACAGCAAAACAAGTTAATAATAACTTTTAATTAAAAAGGCGATTTTTATAATTGAACCAAAACATAAGAAAAGTATTTGCTTTTATTAAAATAACTTGTATATGAATAAATGTTTTTATCTTAAATAAACTCACACATAACAAACTTAAACATTGTATTTGGATAGATAATTTTACATATTTAAGAAATTTGAAATACATTGAATTAGAATTTTTTATTTCAAATAACTTCATTTTTCAAATGTTTTGTTTGGACAAGGTAATTCAAATTTATTGAATTTTAATTTTCTTGTTTGAATAAAAAATTATTTTATTGAACAATATTTTGAAAAAAAAAACAATCTTTTAAAAAATAATATAAATTTAATTTTAAAATATTTTTTATTTTTTAAAAAATTCATCATTTTACAAAAATAAATAAAAATTTCACAAAGTAAACCTTGCATAATTGGTTTATTTTTTTTACAATATTATGTTTTTACATAAATAAATGACAAATAAATTCATAACAAATTTTATTTTATTTTCTTAACAAAAAATTTTTTATAAGTTCTACTTAATAATTTATTTAATATTTTAATTATTATAATTATTTTATTAATTTATATAAATATTATAATTTTGAAAATAAAATATAATATTTCAATTCCCAATTTATTTTTATGTGTGAGACGATCACGTGAGTTTATTTAATTAACAACTTAATCTGAACTATTTATTAAAATCCTATAGTTATTATTATTTCTCATTTCTCAATGTAACCCTTTTTCTCACTTGAGTTATCCTCTCTTTGTCTCTCTCTATATGAGGATATTGACTTACTTCAAGAGTAAGTTAAGGGATTTACTCTCCCGTCTATTTACTTAAAATCTAATGTTTGTTATAAGTAATCAATTTTAACCATTAGATTTCAAGAAAATGAAAGGTTATGATTATGAGTAAATTACTTGGAGTAAGTGGATCCCCTCCCTATATTATATATATATATATATATATATATATATATGAATTTAATTGGTATATATTATTAGTTTACACTAACATTCAATCACAACCCTTCATTCATGGTAAATTTGCTTACTTTACTCATTACTACTTTGAAGGTAATATAAATGAAAAGTCATGATTAAATGTCGTATAAAAATCTTTTACACTGACAGTGTATACCAATTAAACTCTCTCTCTATATATATATATATATATATATATTATGGGACGATATCCACTTAATCCAAAAATAAGTATATAAAAGACTTATGCCTCATCCACTCATTCATTTATGGTGAGATTTTCTTTTCTCCCTCTCATATAAGTTTAACTTTTTCACTAGATGTGCCCTCATACAAAGAGCATATATAGTTTAATTAGTATGCATTGATAGTGTTAAAAAGTTTTACCCTAATGTTCCATCACAACTCTTCATTTATATGGTTTTAAAATATTAATTGGTAAAGTCAACAAACTTACCATAAATAAAGGATTATAATGTAATGACTGTATAAAGCTTGTCACACTGTCAGTGCATATTAATTAAACTCTTATATATATATATATATATATATATATTAGATTTCATATCTTTATTAATTAGATAAAAAGATACAATTTCTTTATTATTTCTTTAAATATTCTGAGATGTTTTAAATGATGTTCAATAGAATTAGAGAATATTAAAATATCATCCAAGTAAACCAAAGCAAATTCAGAATAAGGATTTAGTATATTATTCATAATATTTTTGGAATTCGGAGGGAGCATTTTTAAGTCCCACAGGCATTACATTCCATTCTTAATGCCCAAAAGGAACCGTAAAGGCAGTTTTATATTTATCTTCTTCAGAAACTTTAATTTGATAATATCACGATTTCAAATGGTATCAGAGCCTAACTTAAAAAATTTTGGCTGAAAGTATATACATATATCTGAGTGTGCTTTGTGGTTGCGATTAGCTCGATCTGCCACACCAGAAAAGATTGTTATTCAAAGTTTGTGAAATTCTACATTCTTGATTTTCATAATTAATCTAGTTTTCAAAAGTTTTCATTTTTAACTTATATCATTTTCTGTATTCTTTTAAAAGCAGGTTTAATAATCTAGAAATCAGTCTAGTAATTAGGATGAAGCGTTGGTCAGCCGGTAAGGGTGGTCTCGGTAGTCAGTCGTAGAAGACGCAGTAAATTCGTTGGTTTAGCCTAGTGGTCCCGTTTTGGTCCTAATTATCTCAGAAAATGTCTAGATTAATAAAAATGCTTTCAAAAGGAAAAGAAAAGGTAGACGTTAATAATGAAGAACCGGAAGAAACTAAGTTAAATATGATACATCATGAATTAAGAATTCCGCAAATAGAACATGAATTAAGTAAATGCAATATACCTAAATTAGATATTAAAACTATTTACAAAACCTCTTTTAAAGACATGTTTAAATCTGAATATATCATTAAAACGGTTGAAAAGGAAATAGATTTAAAATCTACCCAACAGGAAATTTCCTTAATTTCTAACCAGTTAATTATTAAGCATATAAAAGATTATAGATATCTGCATATAGGGTCGATACAAATTGCTATTAAACCCTTGTTCAGAATGGGTATGGATATGCCCTTGCTAGCCATCCTTAGGGATAATAGGCCAAAAGATTTTGAAAACCAAACTTTGGCTTTAATGGAAACTAATCTTCATCAAGGTCTGGTTTATATAAATAATTACCCTAATTACTCTATCGCCTTAAAAAGTCTTCATGAAACTAATAATAATATAGTTTTAACCATAAAAATTCTTGAAGAAAAATGGAATCAAAGTTCCTTTCCGTTAACAATAGCCTATAGGTTATATTATAAAGCTATGAAGACTCAATTGGCTCCAGGAGCCTTAATAATGTCGCCTAAAGATGTTACCACGATGTTATTAGTAAATCCCGAAAAGGTTAGTGCCACTGTTCCTAGAACTTTAAGACATGAAGAAATAACTTCAGGTTTAAAATGGAAATTAGAAGAAATTCTTCCTCCAGAAAAACTTGAAAATCCTGTTCTTGAAAATATTGTTGAATTTAGGGATGGGGCTGTTGAGGTAGCTTTCGCCCCCTTAAGAAGGTCCCTTTCTTACCGATCTCCTCAGACCTCTTTTGCCACGGCAAGAAGGTCGATAGATAGATCTGGGTTTTCTATGCCTAGGTCTCTTCAATACCTGGGAACTAGGTTAGACCCTACTGTTCCCCAACCAGATTATGAAGAAGCAGAAAACCAGCCTAATTCTCCAAATTTTGAATCTGTACCTGGTCCATCTGAATTCAATCAGTTAAATGTTATTAAAAAATTTGAAATAAATAAAGATTTATTAAAAGAAGAATTTTTAAATCCTGATAATAAAGACAAAAGGGAATGGTTTTTTCAAACTTTTTCGTAACAAGAGTTACGAGAATACCGAGAAAAATACTATAATTATTTAAAATAAAAGGAAGAAAATATTCCTTTCTTTAATTGGTTTTATGAAAACTGTTTTAATAATCTTCAAATAAACGTTCTCAAAACCGCTGAAAAGATTTGGAAAACTTCTAAAGGAGAAATTATCAGTATAGCTCCCCTGTTAGAAGAAGTAAAATTTCCTAATGTTCAAAATAATGAAGTAGTTGCCTCACCCTTTAAAATGATAACTGAAAAAAGGGATATTTCTTTCAAAAATATTCAAAACTTGCATACTCAATTAAATTATACTAATCAAATTGTTCATATAATTGCAACTGAAATAATAGATAATGATTTACCTCCTAGGAAGCTAGAAAGATCCTTAATTAAACCTTTTAAGTTTTCAAAAGAAGAGTTAAATCATATAAAATTAGGAAAAGATTCCATGTTAGACGAAATAAATAAAAAATTAGATGCTTTAAAAATTAGTAAAGTCAATACTATAATAATTGCAGATGAAGAATTAGGAGAACATTTTAATAGAGAACAGTTTGATGATAATTTATATAAAGTTAATAAATTAAGAAGAAATGCTAGGAGTAGCTCGTCAGTAGGTCCTACCCCTAGACCCACCACTAGGAATTATTATAATAGGCCCACTCTCCCTGATATTCAGTTTGAAGAATGGGAGCTGGAGTCACCATCCTCTTTTGATGGCTCTATTGTCTATGAATGGAACATAGATGGACTAACCGAAATGCAAATCCTTAGAAAAACTAATGAAATGACCATGGCAGTCTCGGCTTATAGGACTAAGCAAGATGCAGCTACTACGGTTAAGCTGCTTGTAACAGGATTCACTGGCCAATTAAAAGGTTGGTGGGACCATTACCTCTCAGAAGAAGAAAGGTTTAATATAATGAATAGTGTAAAGCAGGAAGCAGATCAGGTTATGCCCCTTATGGTAGAAACCTTAATTTTAGCAATTATCCATAATTTTGTAGGAGACCCCCAGTTATTTGATCAAAGGATCTCCTTAATTCTTCACACAATTAAGTGTAAAACCTTAGGAGACTTTAGGTGGTACCATGATAATTTCATCACCTTGGTTTTAACTAGGCCTGATTGTAGAGAAGTCTTTTGGAAAGAAAGGTTTCTGGCAGGACTTCCTTCTACCTTTGCCGATAAGGTAAGAGAAAGTCTGCCCAGGTTATATAATGATATCCCGTTAAGAGATTTAACCTATGGAAGACTTAGTACTGCTACCAAGTTAATAGATTTAGAAATTTATGATACCCTTAAATTACAAAATTAGATTAAAAGAAATCAGGAAATGGGAGTTAAAGAACTGGGTAATTTTTGTAGTCAATATGGTTATGAAAAACCTATCCCTCCATCAGAAAAAAGAAAAAGACAATTAAAAAAGAAAAATAATATTAGAAATTTTCAACCCATCAAGGGTAGTAAATTTAGAAAAATCCCTAAACAATCCAGAAAACCCAATAAACCTAATATAGTGTGTTATAAGTGCGGTAGAATTGGTCATATGAAAAAAGATTGTAGGGCTAAAGAGAAAATAAAAGCTTTAAAAATGAGTCTGAATTAAAAGAACAAATAGCTAATTTATTAATTTTAGAAGACGAATCTTCTGAGGAAGAAGAAGATGAGTTAATTGAAAATAATGAATTAATTGAAAATAATGAATTAATTGAAAATTCTGGTAGTGAAGATGAAGAAAATCTTCATAATTAGAAATAAAATATCAAAGAATTGAAAAACAACTTATTGATCGGTTAGTAACAAAGAATTTTGAAAAAATTCAAAAGGATTTTGAAAACGAAATTTGTGCTGAAATTTCCTCTGTTTTTTGGGATCGAAATTCTTTTACTATTAATTTACCTTACATAGAAGGATTTCATGAAAGTAAAATTCCTACGAAAGCTAAACCAGTACAAATGAATAGAGAAACGCTTAATTATTGTAGAAAAGAAATCCAGCAGTTTCTTGATAAAAAATTAATTAGACCAAGTAAATCTCCCTGGAGTTGCTCAGCTTTCTATGTCATGAATGCTTCTGAAATAGAAAGAGGAGAACCAAGAATGGTTATTAATTATAAACCCCTTAATAATGTTTTAAAATAGATTAGATATCTGCTTCCTAATAAACAAGAATTAATAGGAAGATTATATCAAGCAGTAATTTTTTCAAACTTTGATTTGAAATCGGGATATTATCAAATTAAAGTTTCTGAAGAAGATAAATATAAAACTGTCTTTACGGTTCCTTTTGGGCATTATGAATGGAATGTAATGCCTATGGGACTTAAAAATGCTCCCTCCGAATTCCAAAATATTATGAATAATATACTAAATCCTTATTCCGAATTTGCTTTGGTTTACTTGGATGATGTTTTAATATTCTCTAATTCTATTGAACAACATTTAAAACATCTCAGAATATTTAAAGAAATAATAAAGAAAAATGGTCTGGTTGTTTCTAAAAGAAAAATAAAAATAGGTCAAACTAAAATACGATTCTTAGGACATGAAATATTTCAAGGAAAAATAACCCCTATAAGTAGAAGTATTGAATTTGCAGATAAATTTCCTGATGAAATTAAAATTAAAAATCAATTACAAAGATTTTTAGGTTGTATTAATTATGTAGCCGATTTTATCCCTAATATAAGAATTACCTGTCAACCCCTTTTTGCTAGGCTTAGAAAAAATCCAAAGCCTTGGACAGAAAAACATACTGAAATAGTTAAAGAAATAAAAAGTCTTGTTAAAACTTTACCCTGTCTAGGAATCCTTCATCCTGACGCTAGTATTATTGTAGAAACCGATGCGTCAGAACTAGGATTTGGAGGAATTTTAAAACAAAAATTTTCAGAAGAAAAAGAACAGATAGTTAGATTCCATTCAGGTGCTTGGGTGGGAGCTCAACTTAATTATAGTGTTATTAAAAAAGAAATCTTGAGCATAGTTTTATGTATAAATAAATTTCAAAATGATTTAATGAATAAAGAATTTCTTTTAAGAATTGATTGTAAATCAGCTAAAGAAGTTTTAGAAAAAGATGTTAAAAATATTGTTTCAAAAAAGATTTTTGCCAGATGGCAAAGCATATTATCATGTTTTGATTTTAAAATTGAATTTATAAAAGGAATTAATAATTCCATTCCAGATTTTCTAACCAGAGAATTTCTTCAGGGCACTCCCCCGCCACAATGAGACCCTCGGGTAAATCCGCCTTAACAGAAAACCAATCTAAATCTAAACCGTTAAGTATTTCCGATTTGGCCCCTTCCTATGCAGTGGCCTCTTCCTTAAATACCCCAGAATCATCCAGAAAATTACTAGCATCTATAAAACCGAAAAAGGCCTCAGAGGTTTCATCATCTAAAAACACCTTCTCCCCTTTAGCTATTTCGACTCCGCCTAAAAAACAAGAACCTCTACCTGCACCAAAAGATTATCATATTAAGCATCCCTGTGTGCCTATTCTAAATTTAGAACCCGAACTTGAAGATGAAGAACCCTCCTCCATAATGAATAAAATAGCTCCTACAGGATGGGCTTGGATTCCTGAAAATTTTGAAAAAACCATCACTTTTTATCGAATGATTCTTTTAGATACTAATTCGGTTGAAATAATTCCGGAAAAGGATCAAAAGAATCCCGAGATAACTAATTATTCCAAACTGAAGATTTTAAAAGTTTTATGTTCTTCAGATTGGAATCAAAACTGGATGACTCCTAAGGGTTTTTCTAGACCTTTTAAGCCATCCTCTTTTAATTACTTTGATTACCAAAATGCTTGGTATAAAATCCTTTTTAAAACCAATCCCAGGCATTCTTGGTACATTAGTTTTAAAAATGAATTGCCTATGAGATTGCCCTCTTGGTTTATCCATTGGGTAATTGATATAGGACCTGTAAAATCCATTCTTCCTGTAAAAATAGCAAAAATGTATGATAATTTCAGAGACTTGTCTTCTACAATTCCGCCCAGATATAAGTTAACCAGTTTTTTTTCCAAAATGGGAATTGGGTGGCTTATGCAACACCAATATCAAATTCATCATCATCTGGGAAAGCCATATCCAAAGCAACTTTGTTTAACTATAAAGGTGTTCTGGTGGCAGAAATTTAATATTGAATATATGGAAGCCCAGTTCAGAAATTTCAAGAATTATCCCTTAAAAGCTCCAGTAAAATCTGGTCCAACTTCTCCTGTTCCTTTAAAAATAGAAGAGCTGGTAGAAGGAGCATCAAGTAAAAAGGCATTAAAGAAGAAATTGTTGGAGGTATTATCCTCTTTGGACTCTGAGGAGTCTGCTAGTGAAAAGGAATTAAGCGAAGAAGAAGAATTATTCTCAGAAGATTGTTATGCCATGCAAATGGCTCAGGATCCTAACTTGGACCAGGCATAGCAATTAATAAGTCAGCATAGTCAGCAGATTTCAGAAGAAATCTGTAAGAACATATTTGACTTAGTTAATAATCTGAGAAATTAAAAGTCGGTTTAACCCAAGCGGGAAAGCTGTCTTGTCTGAAAGATCAGAAATCATAAAGGAATATTTTGGTGGGTCCCTTGAGGTTAGGTCGGTCGGCTTCTTTTTCAGATGTCTTCCTCAAGCCTTGGATTTTGTGCCTGCTAGCCGAAGATTTTAAATTATTTTTTCGGCCACTTTAGCTCCAGCTGTCTTCAGTAGCTTTGGAAGTCAAGATAGTCGGCAGAAAGATAAAATGTATTTAAATCTATTATGCATTTTATTTAAAATCCGGATTTGAAATCCGATAATTGCATCTATAAATAGAGGATTAGAATTAGAAGAGAGACACAACTCAACAGAGCCTTAAACTCTTCTCTCTGATATCTCCCTAAACCTGTTTGTAAATTCTCTCTCATTGAATAAACTATCTTTGTACAACTCGCCCTGAGCCTTGCTGTGCCTCTGTGAGTATTTCTTTAAAAATAATTATCCTTATCTTTCAATTTGTTCTTTGAATTACACCACGATTGCAAATGCACCACGATTTATATATATATATATATATATATATATGTATATATATATATATATATATATATATATATATTAATTAGATTTCATATCTTTATTAATTAGATAAAAAGATACAATTTTTCTAACAATTTTAAAATTATTTGGTAATTGATCACTATACCTAAAATGATATTTAAAATAAGTATATATTCATTATTTAAATAACATATTGAGGAACACACTAATTGTATGAAATTTAATAAGCATTATCAATGAGAGAATATTATAAGAGTTTAGCTAGCATGCATTGTTAGTGTAAAAAGTTTTAGCCTAACATTCAATTACAATTTTTCATTTATGATAAGTTTGTTGACTTTAAATCAATATTTTAAAAGTCATATAAATGAAGAGGTATATTGAACATCACTGTAAAAATCTTTTACACTGTGAGTGTATACTAATTAAACTCTTATATTATAAAATTTGGTTGAATTGTTGAAATTTTCATTCTACATAAAGTAATTAAAGATGTAATTTGAGTAAGTTTGACATTAGGTGTGACATATCATTAGAGTTAATTAACTTACACATTCATTAACTTTCTATGAAATATAAATTTCAGCAATCCAATTGTTAAATTTTATATACTGGCTAATTAGATAAGATATACATAATTCAAGAAAAAAATAAAATTATTTAATTACTAGTTTATCATATCACTTAAAATTAATGTATAATATCATAGTTAAAAATGTGTAAATATCCTTTCTTAAATTCCATATATAGAAAAATCTAAATTATGTAAAAGATTATATAGATGATTATTGTTATTTAAATATCATCGACTAATTCTAACATATGATGTAAACAAATATGACCCATTTGTATATTAAATATTTTCTATTTAATTATTTATGTATTCTACTCAAACTATTTATTATATATAAGTATTTTTTATGTGTATTGCATGGTTTTAATATATAATTTTAAGATTAAATTAATTAACATACATAATATAAAATTATTGATATCAAATGTATAAAACAAATAAAAATAAATATATAAATTGTAAATACATAATAGGTAATTTATATGAAGAGATGAAAGCTTCATACATAAAAATATTAATATATAAATTATATGACGTGTTTCTTAATATCTCATTTACAATGATAAAGAAGTGTTTGTTTTAATATATTATATTTTTACATTCGCAGAAATATCATGCTAGGCATGGTTAGGGATGACAAAATTACCCATACCCGTGGATACCCACCCGAACTCACCCCGATTTTGACGGGTATTACTCGGTTTGATCGGGTATGGGTACAGGTATTACTCGATGTGTTAAACCGGGTACGAGTATGGGTATGTGACTACCCGCCCTGTACCTGAACTCGTGCGCACCCTGTTATAATTTTAATTATTATATAATAAGTTTAAATTTATATATATAATTAAAAGTTTTAATTGTTAAACTTTAATTTATAATTTCTTGTTATTAATTATTCTTTATATACTTTTAACATTAAAATATAATTAATAACTTAATATATATAATTTATTTAATAATAAATAAGTAAATTTAAATCGTAAAAAAAATATGACGAGTACCCGCGGATATACCCAAACCTGAAAATACCGGACGGGAACGGGAATGGGGATTAAAATTTTATACCCGCTCCTTTTATACCCGAACCCGAACCCGCCCCGCGGGGACGGTGACGGGGAAGGTCAAACCCGCACCCGCCTCATTGCCATCCCTACGCATGGTATAATTTTAAAGTACCTAAAAACATATTCAGCTACATTTTAATATTCTTAAAAATATCTTTTAAAATTTAAAATAATTCAAATAAAAATAAATTTATTGATATTTAGGTTCCTTGGGATGATTTTTTGTTTTTACTTTTGAAATTTACAGAAGCAAAAACTATTTTTGTTTTTAAATTTAATGCTTATTTTCTCAGTTGCCTTGCTTATGGCATCATACAAAGTTGATATTCTCTTTTCTCCTTTCAGGCAAAGCCACTTCCGAAAAGAAAGAACTACTCAGAGTAATCAGAAACACTTATGAAGAGGATCACCTCCGTTGGCTGGTCCAAGTAACAACAGTGTCTAAAAAATAATCCTAAGGTAAGATTTTCAATGAATATGGTAAGTTCACACAATTTATGATGTTACAATGTAAAAACTACAAAACAAAGAAAGCGTCATATCCTATCCAGTATAGTAATAGTAGCCACTTAACCTAATAATGCTTGAAGTATTATGCAAAAGACTGAATGCTTTTATAACAAGGACACTCTTGTGACTGTAAATGAAATATATATTACTTTATCAATGCTTGCTGATCTTAATTTTTTTTTATAGACAAATGTTAGTTGTTAGTGTGTAAATTTTGTTAGTGAAGAGATTCGAATTTCTCCTCTTCCCTTATGTGAACTTTGCCACTACAACAAAGTTTGGTTTCCCTTAAGTATGGTCTCAAATTTGAGTATTGGGAAATAATAAAATAAGCTTTGAGAGATTTAGTTTTCTAAATGTGTCTGTCAATGTGGCTTATGAAATAATAAGGGTCTTGGCCAAAACAAAAATGTACATTACTTTGAATTGAAAACTTGAGTATAAGATTGAGGTTAGTAATGATCAAAGTGTAAACACTAAATTCCAACTCTAATACCATGCCAAATCAAGCTTCTTCTTTATTCCTGTTTTTGCTTTAAGTTGGGTTAAAATTTGTCAATAAGAATTAACTTTACTGCCAAAAGATAGAAGATAGAAACTTCAAAGGTGTATGAAAAAAGTGTATCAATTAAACAAAGGTAGTAAGCTAGGTTGAAATCATCAGCACAAAGTTGGATAACATATATAAAATTATGTTTGTAAGAAATAGAAATTGTAGATTGAAGAATTAAGATACCCTATGAATGAGAAACAAATTTGCAATATGCACCTTCAAGAATATTGCCAAGTTCAAAGATAAATTATAAATAAGAATTAATCCAATGATAATACTCAGGTGAATATGCCTGATATAGTGCAAATAACAATATGCAAAATGCATTAACCCTTTATCGATGATGAGGTACTTTTCTGTATCTAGATTATGATTTGTATTTCATAATAGAATGGATTAGGCTCACTTTTTTCATCATTTATAATACAATAAAAATCAAATAAGAAAACTTACTCAGATTTTAACTTGTTTCAAGTAGACAAAAATTAATGTTCAAGTTTCTAGTTTATTATTTTGATCAATATATTGTCTTCAGATCCATGCTCCAATTTTTTTATTACCTCAGACATGTACCTTGTCAACTTACATTGATACACTTTGGGAATTTCAGGTTGTTTCTGCATTGCAAGGCATAGCAGACAGTGAACTCTGCCACATGACAGACGATATTACTCCAGTTATATCAGATTCAAGAATTGTGCTACATATAAATGGCTCACAAGGTAAAAAAATAAAATATAGAACAAGAAAATTGAGCATAACTACAATCAGGAAAGTACAAATTATAGTAGATTTTATAGGAAAATTCTAGTACTTGAAAGTTTAAAAGAAATGTATATCATAGAAGATAGAAGAATAACAGCCTCCAAAAGGAGGGGTAGAAGAGGATAGTCAGTGCATATTGTTAGTACATTCTTTTTGGATAAAAGAAAGATTATGGGTAGGAAGGTAACCAATGAAGGACCACAAGTAGGGATCCGACCAAGATCTTTGAGTTGGTACATTTTGATCGTTCTAGTTGAGTGAACCTTCATTGGCATTGGTATAGGTTTTTTATTACTTAAAAATACATTAATTATGACATGTTAGTTTATTAAATGATGTCAGAATATGACACAAAGGGGACTAAAAGAAATTAGAACTTAGATGTATCAAATTGACAGTAGGAGCACAATGTACATCCAAACAACCAATATTGAAAAGGTTCAAGGATGTTCCGGCATATAAGGTTTTCAAAGAGTAAGTATAAAAAGCTACTGCAAAATCATATTTTAATCAAGTTAATAAAAAATATACAAATGTTTAGTTTGTGTATTCTATATTCAAACTGAACCTCCTAGATATATTTGTGGGCACACCAGTTATTTATAGGTTAACATCCTCTTTTATTTTTTTATTTCATTTTCTGGAGGTGACTGGAGGATTTAACAATAATCAAATGTAGGTCCAACAACAACAAAAGCTGATCAGCCAAGTCAGGAAGAGGAGGCAAAAAAGTTAATACTAACA
Organism: Psophocarpus tetragonolobus; assembly: GCA_037954015.1. Taxonomy (NCBI): domain Eukaryota; kingdom Viridiplantae; phylum Streptophyta; class Magnoliopsida; order Fabales; family Fabaceae; genus Psophocarpus; species Psophocarpus tetragonolobus. The sequence goes on along the minus strand of CM075690.1, from coordinate 47,000,505 downwards.
GTTGAGAATAATAGCTTTTATAAGATAAGTCCGTGAAATTCCGATAAACTGAGCCAGATTGAAAAACAGATGCAGAGTAGGCAAAAAGGGGAGAAGAGGATCTCAGGAAAAAAATGATAATCAATGACCAAGAAATGGATCAGACGGTAGTTGATAATCTGAGTGAGTTTGAAGAACAGGTGTCAAGCACCCTTAACAGAGAGGGCATCACAACTCAGAACATTAGCATTGACCACAAGATAGGTAACACAAAAGGTGATAAGCTGAGACAGGATCAAGAAGAGGGGAGCAGTTTTGTTGATACAAAGATTGGCTTAATACCGGAAATGATAGATAAAACAAAAGAAGATTATCATAAAGCACAAATGGGGAGGAGCTGTCATGAGAATTTACCATACAGATGTCAAGGTGAAATTGTTTTAGAGAATTCAAAGTTCTCTGCATGCTCTATTTGCAAAAGTAGGCGTCCAAACATTGCATGGACAAAAGACTATTCTTATGATGAACTCCAAAAAGCTACAGCAGGATTTTCAGTTGAGAACTCTCTATCTGAAAGTGAGAATGGACCTAATTTTGAAGGTCTGCTAGAGAGACCTAGAGAGACCGGTGAAAACAGTTGTTAAGAATTATCAAATTACTACACCACACGAAGAGAAGATACTAAAATCAGAAGCACAGCTACTCATTATTAGTGCTAGAAATAAAAATGTGGCGATGCTGTTGGGGTTTTGTACAAATAAAAGCCAAATGTTGATAGTGTATGAGCAAGTATGCAACGGTTCACTTGATCAGTACCTAACAAGTAAGGACTAATATTTGACCTTTTACTTATCTACAAATGAAGTTTAAGCATTTTATGCTTGGAATTTCATTATAGAATTGAATTTGCTATTGAAACGAAGATATACAGGAAGAATTTTAAACATTGTGCAGGGGAAGTTTCCAGTCACTGACTTGGAAGCAAAGGCTGAAAGTAGCAATGGGTACTTCCAGAGGTTTAAAGTTCCTACATGGAAATAACATAATTCATGGAAATATAAAACCAACTAACATTCTTCTAACACATGACTTTGAACCACTGGTATTTACTTGAACCTGGTGAATTTGAAGCTTTTATTTGTCTGCCCAAAAGTTTCAGTCCAGTATGTAAAATTTTGGATATACAGCACCTGAGTATCTGGAGAACGGCAAACTATCAAATAAGACAGATGTATTCTCCTTTGGAGTGATTCTTTAAGAGCTGATTACGGGCCGGAGGGCTATGGACAAATTACCAGGTGGAAAAAACCTTGTTGGTTGGGTAAGATAATCATGTTAAGATCTTCATGTGTTGATTTATATGCAAATAAATGTTGGATGAGTCTTAGTGCAATGGTAGGGTTGCTATGTGACTAGAAAGTTATGGCATAATCCTTGAATCAGCCTAGATGGTATGGCTGCATGTATCTATCCTTGTGCAGTGGACCACCCTTATTTTAATATGAAAATGAGTATTGTTTCTTTTATAGGAAAGTATTATTTTAGTCTTTGAAACTAATAGATGTTTCCACTTTAGGCACTGTGTTTATTTTTGACTTAAAAGTTAATTTTAATGAAAAGTTGAGTCAAAACAATATTTATACTTAAATTTTTAAATAGTCTATTTTACAATGTATATTTTTATTTTAAAATATATTTTTTCATCAGACAATAGAAAAAGAATAATTTATCAAAAAAAATTTAATTTAAAAGAAGTTTTTAAGTTAAAAATAAACTGGGCAAAAGAAAGATTTTCAGGCAAATTAGTTCATGATGATTTTGCCTTTGTGCAAAATTAGTACTTAAAACCTTATCTAAACTACTTTTTAAAGTGCTTTAAAGTGTTATCTAAAGTACTTTAGGACCAATTTTTACAACAGAAAATCATTATATACCAATTTGTCTGAAAATTTATCCAGGGATCTAAGTGCCAAAGCAGCAGTGCCTATATTTCACTTGTTTCTTTTTTTCTTAGAACAGAAGTCTGGGGATACCTGACACAATTTTCTCGTGTCATCTCCCTTGTTTATACAAAATGTTATCAGGGCATTATATCTTCTCATATAATATAAGCTCTCTATATGTTGTCAGACATGCTTATAAGGAGGAAAATACATTTTTCCTTCATATTATATAGGCCATAAAGCCAAAACTTTAGGGAATAAATACTGTTGGAAAAATATAATTAATTGCCTATACAATTCATCTCATTGTTTAGTTATGGAATTTTGGTGTTCACATTATTATTTGATTGCTTGTGTGCATTATGGAAAATTCTTTCTTTGTATTTGTTTTCCTTTCTAGCCAAGGCCACTACTGGGCTGAAGGAAGTACGCACAGTTGGTGGATTTGAAAATCTGTAACTCTTATGAAGAAGAGAAACTTCAATGGTTGGTTCAAGTAACAGAACAATGTCTGAGAAAGAATCCTAAGGAGAGATATACGATGAATATGGTAAGTCTACGTGATGGAAATATGTCAATCAGAAACTGCATCATATAGAAAAGAGAAAACATGATAGTTCATACACAGCATTAGCATTAGTCAATGGAGCTTATGATAGTTACTAGATAAATAAGAGGCTGTAGAGTTATATATGAAATAACTGCAAGACATAATATCTTAAACTGTCAAGAAAATCACAAAAGATGGTTTTGTAAATATCAAGAAAACTAGTCATCCTAAAATGCTTAATCTTTTGGATGTGGTCTCTAGTATAATTCTATATCTTAATCATATATTCTCTAATGCGAAGACACTTTTAGCTTGAAGCATGCATAAAACACAAACATATCAAACCTTCTGAATTTATAGTTCTATATTATTTTAGTAATGTTGTCATTTAGGTGACACTAATTATAACATACTTTCTTTGGACTATTTCAGGTTGTATCTGCATTGCAAGGCATAGTAGAATCAGATGAGCATTGTGAAACTGAAAATTCTTCCCCATAAATCTCATATTTACCACATGGTGATCCTACAATGATTAGTACACAAGGTAATTTAGGAAAACTACTAGAAGGATAAGGCATATAGACAAATTAGAAAGCAAGACATATTGGTAAAACCGTAAAAGTAAGAAATAGAAAATTAAGTAATATTACAGGATTAAATGAGAACAAAATGAGGTAAGAAAAATAGACCAATTAAACGAGAACAAAATTAAGTAGACCAATTAAGTAATATTACAACTCCCGATGAAGAACTTTTTAGTAGGAAACAGTTATCCCCAAAAGTGACTAAATGACTAAATGTAGGGACAAAATAGAGGATTGCGTGAAGGTCTCTTGTAATCGGCTAGAATTTATTAGAAATTGCAAATTTTAGGAGAAATAATTATTCAAATGACAAGTGGCATCTACCATGATGATTTTCAATAAATTATAATCAATAGGAGGGTTTCAAAAAAAAATGTTTGATAGAGTTTCTCTAACCCTCCCCCAGAATGAATTATGTTTTTGATACATCTAACCATAAGTCATACTTGCAGAATACTATTTTACTTCAATATCCCAAATCAATCCCCACAGAAAATCATAAGCATACAATCACTAAACTAAACTAAATACTAGTTAGGTTTCTTCTATATAAAAAAAAACATGTGTAAATTAAATTTTAACATGTTACTTATATTTGAATGGGATGATTTTTTACTTATTATTATAAAGGTTTGAACCAAATTCTACATCAATTTTAAGTTAGTGTTGAATCTTCTTTGCTTCACATTTCAGCTATTAATTTTGCCATAATTTATATAAATTAATACAGTTTATATACATATTTGCTTACCCATTGAGAGTTGAATTACTAGGTGTGGAATATTTATCATTTTGGAGTACAAATAAAGAAAAAGCTAGAATATTTATCTAAGTTAGAAAATTTTGACTGAATTGTTCCACATCATTATTTAGATTATAACCCTTTTATTCTTCTGTATTTAATTAAAGAATCTTTATTTTCATTTTCAAATTGCTGGGATGTTTCACCTATTCTTTAAAGAATTTATGTTATTTTGATCAATAGATCATGTGTTAAGAACCTCATCTATTATATGTAATTATATATATATATATATATATATATATATATATATGAAATTAGATTTCACAAGGGAAATGGTGGCTACACTCACCCCATTTGTCAGAAGTTATTTGCTAATTATAGAATTAATGAAATTTTGGTAGAAAATATTTTACCTTTTTAGAAATATTGTATTAAAAATTTATTTTTTATATTTGATATCTATTTAAAAAAAACATTTTTAAGTAAATGATGTTTATAGAAATTTTTTAGTTAGATTTTTTATTAAAACTATTTTGATAAGGAGTTGAAAATTTAAATTTCCTAAATTAAAACAAAATACAACAGTAAAAATATAGAATTTAAGACATATATACTAATGGTGTAAAAGAGTTTTTTAATGACATTTAATTACAATCCTTTTTATATGACTTTTAAAACCTTAATTGATAAAGAACACACTATATAATAGGATTGTGGTTGAATGTGTACAAATTTTTACAATAAAAGTGTACAAGTGTTTTTCTCAAAAATATATATAACATAATTATTTCAAATATCATTTAATAAATAATTAAATTATTCAATAAAAATATCACATTAATTTTATTAAATTTATAAAACGCTTACATAAATTTTTTAAAAAATATTTATAACCAACATTGTAGCTGACAAGGCGATGAAGAACTTTTTAGTAGGAAACAGTTGTCCCCAAAAGTAAGTAAATGACTAAATGTAGGGACAAAATAGAGGATTGCAAGGGAACCATAAGTCATGATTGCAGAATACTATTTTGTTTCAATATCCCAAATCAATCCCCACAGAAAATCATAAGCATACAATCACTAAACTAAATACTAGTTAGGTTTCTTCTATCTTTGTTTCTTTAGGAGATGTGAAGAGTGGCCCGGATGATGAGATATTAGGAGCAACAGTTATCAACAATGACATTATTGATCAAATAAACCATGACCAACAAAAATCCTGGAAAAACAGCACATTAAGGGAACCTTCCACATAGAAGAAATGGGAAAAGAAGTAGATAAGCAACGAAAGGTGAGCAAGGATAAAAAATCTGTTTAAAATCATAATATAATATTTTATATAAGAAGATTAATTATTTTTTTTTTTAAGAAATAAAATATTCTCTATTTAGGTATACCTATACTATATATGTTTCCGCTATGTATCCAAACACCTTTTCAGTCTATTATTCTTCTGCTTTTCTCTCATTTAACAAAACCAAATACAGGGAAGCTGTGATGAGAGTTTGTCGAATGCAAATGAAGCCAAAATGATTGGGGAGAATTCAAAGTCTTCAGCATGCTCAATTTTGCAAGTGTAGGCGTCCAAACAGTTGTTTGCAAAAGGAATATACTTATGAAGAACTTCAAGCTGCTACAGAAGGATTTTTCATTAAGTATTCCCTATCTGAGGGAGAATATGGACCTGCTTTCAGAGGAGAGCTAGAGAATAACCGGGAAATAGTTATTAAGCAACATGCATTCTCAAGCTTACAGGAAGAGAAGGTGTTTACGTCATAATTTCAATTGTTAATAAACGTGAGACATGGAAATGTGATCATGCTGTTGGGGTCATGTATACGATTAAGTCAATTGCTGATTGTATATGAGAAGGCAGACAATGGTTCACTTGACCACTACTTACCAAGTAAGGATTTGTGAATGTTAAATTTCAAACAAGTTGTTTTTTAAATGAGATTTGAAAACTATGTAGATGAAAAGTAAAATTATGTTAATACTAGAGGAAAATTCTGAATCATGCAGCAAAAAATGGTAGATCATTGACTTGGGGAGAAAGGGTGAAAGTTGCAATAGGTGTTGCCCAAGGTCTAAATTATCTGCATGAGTGAAAGATAGTACATGCAGGAATAAGACCGAGTAACATTCTTCTAAATCATGAGTTCAAACCACTTGTATTTTCTTGAGCCTTAACACAGGGGACCTATTTTTTTAATTATGTTAAAATTTGTTTGTGTAAGTGTACTTTTAGAAAAAGAAAATATAAAAAATTTATCAAATATTTTAAAAGATGTAACACTTTTTTCAATCTAATTTTTGTTATTTTGTAAAAGCTTAATCATATAAATTTTTCAAAAAAGTGAAATTTTTTAAAAATGAGTTTGTAAAAAGTTTCACATCATTTAAAAAAGAAAGAAAAAGCTGTTTTAACTATTTTTTATACTTGTTTCTTCTAAATGTGTTTCTGGAACATATCACCTAAACATGCGCTAAGTTTCAACTTGAATAAGCTAGTCTGCAATCTTAACAGACTAACCATTTGTTGAATGCAATGTATGCTTAGGTAGGACATTATGTGTTTGGTAAAGAAAGAAGTGAATTGAAGAATATCTGCAACCATAAAAGTATGCAGAATTGTGGGCTATGGACAGATTACCAGGTGGAAAAAGCCTTGTTGGTTGGGTAAGATAATCATGTTAAGATCTTCATGTGTTGATTTATATGCAAATAAATGTAGGATGAGTCTTAGTGCAATGGTAGGGTTGCTATGTGACTAGAAAGTTATGGCATCAAATTCTTGAATCAGCCTACATGATATGGCTGCATGTATCTACTCTTCACAAACCCCATAACACTTTATTATTTAATTATAAAATAATATAAATTTTTTTTTATTTAAATCTTAGACTTGACATTTAGGTAAAAGGATTTATATAACTCAATATACACTTATTTTTCAAACTATGATATTATAAAATATAGACATATAAGTAGATGCCTTAGACTTTAAAAAATTATCTTTACAATATTCTCAATTAATACAACTCATACTGAAACTTTTAATGATTCGTATACATGACAAAAAACTATTAATTTATCCTCTCTAGCTCAATATCACATCTAATGAGAACAGCCCAATAGAAAGAGGTAGAGAAAAGCCAAAGTTTTATCGTCCATAATATCATCAAGATTTTGTTTACTTGAAAGTGGCATTTAGCCCAAACAAATTCATCCCACGCCCATGACAGAAATTATCCATCCACATGCATAAATTCATTCATGCTAATGATGCTCATGCATCCTCTCTTAGGCATAGCCTGAAGCGGTCATCTTCTACGCCAGTAACACGTAGGTACAACCATCTCACCTTAGGTCCACCCGAAGTGAATCCTCTTCTACGCCGGTAACACGTAAGTACAATTGTGCAATGCAAAACAAAAAAATAAGATTTGGTCCAAAGCACCACATAATGGGTGATCCTTACAAAATTCTCCAACTATCACACTTATGCATGCTCTCTCAAGTACGCGCTTGAAATGTTCCTCTTCTACGTCAGTAACAAGAAGGTACAACCATCTCATATAGGTTCAACTGAAGTGAATCCTCTTCTATGCCAGTAACACATAGCTACAACCATGCAATGCAACACAGCCTAAGAAACTTGTTGTATAACACCTCCCAATGGCTAATCCTTACAAGTCTCCTAGACTACTATATTCATGCATCATGTCTTGTAGCACCATAACTCACAATATCAATAATTAATTATACCATCACAATCCACCCCCTACCATAGTTGGAGTGTCACCTTGTGAGGCACACTCTAACCATCATCATCAACACACCATTGCATCATATTATAATTCACACCACTTTCACATAGTGTGACAAATCCCTATCATGCACCTTAATAACTTATAAACATTTATTCAACCATCACCAACACAATTTACCAGATGTATCACAATATTTCATACCACCATAATTAAAATCATCACCATTCACAAATTATTCCTTCTTATCTTACACATCAATAACTCATAAGCATTTAAACATCCACAACACTCTAAATTATAAGATACATCACACATCTAAACGTATGGATATACAAAAAGACTTACGCACCGCCAGATGTAGTCTAAACTTCACAAATGATCAAGCAATTTAGAGTTCACATAATGATGAGCAACAACTTAGACTTAACTCTTAGCACAAATAAGCTCTTAAGCACAAATTATCCAAAGTACATATTCTCATGCACAAAATATCATTTACAATATTTAATATATTAATTTTCTCACATATTCATGTAGAATTATTACATTCATAGCTCACGACAACATTTTCTAAGTTTTGAAGATTTTCTCACTCACTTTTTAACAAGTCTCTATGACCTTTGTTGAGTATAAACGTGATATCTAGAGATTTATCAATCTCATGATATTTTTTCTTATATAGTTTAAAAGCTCGAACATTTATCACGTTTATCAATTTCACCTTCAGTCATTAATCTGATCATAACTTGAGATTTAGGTATGATTTTTGGGTGAAACTAACGTCATTAGTTATATAACATCTAGCTCTACAACTCGTATGAAGACAAGTTTCTCAATTTACATAATTTTCCTATCAGTTTCTTCATCTGAAAATCTTGAACGCTGATTGTAATACGTCTAATTTTGACTAATCCACCTTTACTTACTAATTTTATAATATCTTGAGTTATAAACAGCTTTTTTGGAAAGCTAACATCAAGGGCTAAAACTTTTATGAATAAAACAAAGCCTAATAAGGTCATCTAGGTTATGTCCCAGGCTCACAACACACAAATTCTGTTTCGTGCACTAGATGAGAGAGTCAACTTCCAACCCACATAACTCAGTGTATTCTTAATATATTTATATGATTCTTGAGTGTAAATTGTAACCTCAAATTTCTAGTTTCCAAAACAATAAACGTAACTCAATTGGGTTAACCACATAGAAAGATATGGCAGAAACTCTAAGGTATGTTCATATGAACATTTTCAGGTAGCAAAAAAAGTTCAACTTATCTCAAAATGTAATTCTAACTTCAAACGCTCAAACATTTTACTTATCTTTTTGTAATACTTAATTATCATCTCACTCTACCTTTGCAGTGATAATTATCAATATTATCAATGTAAAGAACCCTCAACTTCTCATGCCTAATCTTTTTATACAAAACAATTCAAATAACATGGGAGTTCTCCAATCATCACATTAATCCATTAATCATATAAATAGAGTACTCATCTATGATCATTCATGCATAGAAACCAATGAATAAGTCAATTTCATAACACTTAATTCCTATGGAGGTTTAGGGTTCACCCCCACTATCCTTTTTATACAGAAAAATTCAAATAAGATCAGAGTTCCCAATAATCACATGAATCAATCAATCGTATAAATAGAGTACTCATCTATAATCATTGATAACGTTAACTAATGAATAAGTCAATTTCATAATACTTAATCCCTACTGAGGTTTAGGGTTCACCTCCACTATCCTATTTCTCATATAGAACGAAACTTTAAAGGCTAATCAATATTATCAATTTTTAAAGGATTAATCTCTAAGATATAGAAAGGAAAAACCTCAATGCCCATATAATCATCACATCCAAAATAATCCGATAATGTACATGTGATACAACAGTCATGACCTATCAAAGCTTAAGAATTGCTTCCCCACCCAATTTTCCTATACATGCCACATGAGAGATAATTTCTCACCCCCTTACCTCGAATGGTGACCTTGGGTGCAAAGGATTTGTCTTAATTCGCCAATGTTGTCATCAATCTTCCTAGACAAGGTTCTCTTTGCAACTTTCCCACCCTTAACCCCTTTTGATTTACCATAGGTTAATAGTTGGATTGAGCATTTTAATACTAAACCCAAACTTAATATTTTGATTATTTTACTATCTACATCAACATTTATTTTATTTATTTATTTTATAAAATCAATTCTTAATTTATTCTAATAAATACAAATATTAAATTAATTTAAATTTATTAATATAACATTACACATTTTTATTAATATTTCACTTTCCTAATAGAAAAAATGGGATGTTAAACTTTACAAGTTTATAAAGATGAGTATAGCCCTTTGGCATTCACTGCACGCACCTCGTATGTTCCAACAAATAATATTTAGTTTGTCCATCATTGCAATTAAACAAGACAAAGGGTGGGAGAGTGTCGGACTGATATATCTATATCTATCGTTGGAGACGCATAGCCGAAAAATAAAAACTAAAATTAAAATACATTTTGATGGTCCTAAAAAAATATTAGGAGATAATTCATGTGGATTTGTTTGAACTTATAAAATCACTTTATAAATCAAAATAATAATTATTTTAATTTTATAAATATTTTGTTAAAATTAAAAGAAAAAAAGATGGATAAAAACTTTTCATTAATTGTATCGAAACTTATTTTAAAACATTACCTAAACTATACGAAACTATTTTATGAAAAAACGAAAAGTTAATAGATGAATAAAAAAAACTTTATAATTACATTAAAAAATAAAAAAAGTTACTTTTATGAAATTTACTTATACTTATAACCAAATAATTTGTTTTAAAAAGACTAAACAAGTTCCTTCCTCCACAGTTACAAAGATAATTTGACTGAAAAATTAATATTTCTATACAAAAAAGTAAAGGATAAATTAATTGTTTTTTATATGCAAAGGACAAATTAACTGTGATTATTAGAAGAGTAAATAGGTGAAGAAAATCTGTTATACTTTCAAAATATTCAATACTAACATAAATGCCACCACTCTTTGCGAGGGATTATATCTTTTTCCTCTTACTCTTGTGTGTATTTTCTTCTTCTCTTCTATGCTTCTTTCTCTTTTGTGTTCTCTCTCCTTCTCTTTTCAATACCCACATGTGTGTTTTCTCAATTCCCAATTTGAAAATCACCCTTTTTTAGGAGTGAAAGTTTCCTTGAAACTCTTTTCATTTACGCATTTGTTTTGTAAAATAAACAAAAGATTGAGTGAATCATTAGCATTTCCTTTCCTGAGAATGCGTGTTTAAGAATTATACATGCACTATTGTACTTTTATAAATTTATTTCTTAAGGTGTTTGTTTCTTAGATTATACATGAAAAATTGCACCTTTTTTCGTGATTACACTTTAACAAGGGATATTTGAGCTTGGGTGGTTATGAATATGCATAACTTGTGACAAATAATTGACAACAGGGGCTTCATGCTGTTGGAGTGCAACTGTGAGTTGAAGTCCCATATTAGTAAGAAAATGGGAAGTTGAGTAATATATAAGTGAGAAAGACCCATAACCTAATGTCTTAAAGTTTTGGGTTGAAGGTTGTATCATGTTCTCTTATAGATGTGTTCGTATCTTATTGTTGTACATCTCCCCAATGTTTAACCCCCTCTATTTAACCCAACAACTGCTATCAAAACCGATGGTTGTGATCCCTTCATTGAAGGATTTCAGGAGACGTGTCCCCTTGTGTTTAAGGGCGATGTGTTGTGTTTAGGGTTCGAGTGCTGCATTGGACTTGTCACTCATGAACTATCATATTTGCATCTAAACTTATCTCTTGAAAATGAAGTAGTATAGCACAATTAACCTTAGGGATTTTAAGCTGTGTAACGGAGACATTAATTATGAATTTGAACAGAATTATTATTGGACTTGTCACTCATGAACTATCATATTTACATCTAAACTTATCTCTTGAAAATGAAGTAGTATAGCACAATTAACCTTAGGGATTTTAAGCTGTGTAACGGAGACATTAATTATGAATTTGAACAGAATTATTGTACCAACTAGAAGGCATATCATTCTAGTGATTTTATGGTTATCAATATACTTTTGCTTATAAAAAAATTCTACCCTCAACACATTTTGTGGGGGAGGGTGTTATCGAGCAACTATGGTTACACTTAGGATATATATACTATCCCTAACGTTAGAAGAGGTGTGGTGTTAGCTTTTCGGTGTGGTATTTACACGGTTTTTTAACCTGTTTATTATAATTTTAATAATTATATAATAAGTTTAAAGTTATATATTTAATTAAAAATTTTAATTCTTAAACTTTAATTTATAATTATTTGTTATTAATTATTCTTTATATACTTTTTAAATTAAAATATAATTAATAACTTAATATATATAATTTATTTAGTAATAAATAAGTAAATTTAAATTATAGAAAACAACGTAACAGGTACCCGCATATACATCTGAACCCAAAAATATCAGACGAGGATGAAATTAAAATTTCATACATACTCTTTTTATACTTGGACCCGTCCTGCTACCCCATCGCCATGCCTTAGGACCATTAATAATTTCTTGCTCTGAATTTATTACTTTTTTTTAACTGTGAATTTATTATTTTTTTGGGTAAGCCGCGAATTTATTCTTTATGTTTACATTATTTCATATTAACGGCATGATTATTTCCTAGACCAATATTATTTTAAGGATTGCGTGAAACTGTTCTAATGGTATTCAACATTTTTCTCCTTGGTGTTCTAACTACTTTTTTCAGTTCTAGTTGTATATGTGTTTTGACCATTTCCTGTAACATAATTAATTGCTTTTAAAGATACCATCTATAAAGATAACTTATAATTGTGTTCTAACTACTTTTTTCAATTCTAATTGTATGTGTTTTGACCATTTCCTGTAAAAAAATTGCTTTTAGATATACCAGCTATAAAGATAACTTATATTTCTCTTATGTTCAAATTTTAGAGGTTAATAATTAAATTAAAACCAGCAAAAGAGATCAATTTCCATTATAGGGACAAAATGTAGCAAAAATTAGAATCAATTTGATGAAGGAGCAGTTTCACACCCACTACAAGAAAGATTCAAATTAACTACAAAAAAAAATTGTAACTGAATTTTAAAAAATTATAGTTTTCCCTAATTAATTTATAGTAATATTGAATTTCAACTAAAGACTGATGATATAGGTAGTTAATGCATAGTTAATTGGCTATAAAAGATGTGGTGACATTTAACAAAATATTTCTTAGTAAGTGGTACGGGAGGATATATACTTTAGAGGGTGATTCTCTTTAGATGAAACTATTGGAGGCTAGATACAGGAAAGACATTATACAAAGTTGTTATTGAGGTAAGGGAAAGAGGAGTCTCAGTGGTGGAATGATATTTTGAAGGTGACTTCTGATGTGGCTATGAGAGATTGGTTCACTAGAAATGCCGAGACTTTGGTAAGAGATGAGACTGTGTTCAAATTTTGGGAAGGGTGCTTAAGGGAGTTAGGAGGGCTTAAATATTTATTTCCTAGGCTATTTGCATTTCCAACCAAAGAGAGACTCTTCTCTCCAAAGTTGGGAATGGAGGTTTACTTGGAGGACAGAGCTTTTTAGTTGGAAAGAAGAATGAGTGAGGGAGTTCGAGAGGACTCTGGAAGGGATACAACTAAGGCGAGATGTTAAAGATGGTTAGGAATGGGGAGATAGCTAAAGGAATTATAGCCATTATTTAGTAAAAGAAGCCTACTGAGTATATGAGGCACCTCAAGATTATGATTCCATATTTTTTAAAAGGTTATGGAAATCAAAGGTCTCATTTTCTTCGAAGGTAGGCCATAATAAGATCACTTAAAAGGTTGAATTGGCAAAGAGGAACATCATTCTATCAACTGATAATATGTGTCCTGTCTGGTACAAGGAACCAGAATCAGTGACACATTTGCTTTTTACCTATAAGTTGAGTTACCTAGTATGGATGAGCTACAATAGATGCTTAAGGTTACATAAGTGTTTTGCCATCAGATTATCAATCTTCAGATTGTCAATGGTCTATGCAAAAATCTTGATTGTGGGTTAAAACTTCATGAATCTTATTGTATGAGTGGTCCATACAACTAGAATTATATTTTGCTAAGATTAAAAAAAAGTAATGTATGAATATTTATGTGGGTGAGGGTCTTTAAAGCTTTTCTTTTTCCTGTTATGAGCTTGTAATCTACAGACTCCCCTCTATCATTCCTTATGACATGGGATATCTGATCCTTGCTAATAAATTTACCTTTAAAAAAAGCTATCAAATAATTACCAATTTTTTTAAAATTTATAGAAAATCTTGTAGTGACCTTGCTTTGAAGATTTCATTATCAAACACAAGATTGGTCTCACTTTTTCATCACCCTATATATTTTGCATTTCTTGCGTTTTAAGGGGGAAAGTGGAAACCAAATATGTGCGCATGAGCTAGTTTTTTTTTTATTTATTTATGTGATGAGAATTCACATCATTATGCAACACATGATAAATAATTTTTATGAGATAATAAGCTTTTGTTAGGTGCACATGTTGACAAAGAAGAAAGAAATAATAATGATGTTATTGTAATGGTATTTTGGAAATAATTTTTGCATTAAGTATTTCTTTTTAATTTGATGAGTTAAGTTTAGTAATAAACCTTTTATTTCTCAAGGAAATATATTTATATATATCTGATGTCATGATGGAAATCAAATAAATAAATAAGGTTACTATATGAATTAATTAAATAAAAAAATTGGGAGTGAACGAGTTTATTAGTTAATTGTGTAGGGAAAGAGAATTAGTGTAAACCATGAAATTGTCGTCGATGCTATCATGTGTAAAACGTAAAGTGCAGAATGAAAGGAAAAATGAATACATTGCCTGTATTAATTAATGATATTTATTTTTTATGATAGGTGATAGTATTACATTAAAGTAGTGCAACAAAGTTTCATTATATTAAAACAACTATGAATTTTTCACAAGTGACTTAAATGTAACCAATAACATCATACCACATGTAAGTAACTTTTTTATAAGTCAAGCATAATATTATAAATAATCACAGGAAAGCTCAAGACATACCTTTCAAATGAGTACAACAAGGTATCAAAACAAAGTAAAAACTATGATAGAGTAGATTTCTCCTTGTAGAAAGCAACATAAATAAAATTCTCACCCATGTAACACAAAAGGTATAGACTCATCATCTATTCCGCAAAATTATGTGATGTTATCTCTGTGACCCAATTCCATTCTCAAGACTGAGTTGGATTTACTATTGTAAGAACTATTGCACACACTTATAGTGCTTTACTATTGAAGACAAAAGCATTTCATGTCTTCCAGAACTGGCAAAGACTCACACCAGTGGCCAGGTCTCTCGAACTTCCTTGTTACCACTAGTCAAACCCAAGAATTATAGTTGTAAGGACTTGTTTATTTAATAGATCATCAATTCGTAGAATAAATAGTGAAGAGAATTAAATTTAACTTTTTACTTAAATTATTAATTGATTTTAGATGTTATGGATCTTTCAATGGAATTAGTACAAGGTGATTATTTTTAGATGATGGGTAGATGAGTGAAGAGGTAAGAATAATTATTATTGTTTTTTTTCAGAAGGTCTTAGTTGAGTTTCAGAAAGTTTTCGGCTAATCCGTTATAGGAAAGAGTTTCATTTAGCAAACATATTTTATTAAATACACCCTCGAGCTATATAAACCGTTTCCTCCTCAGTTTCTTATTTTATTTATTCTCCACAGATTCTCTCTTCTTTGGCCGTGATTGAACTTTCGCATGCATTGTCGAGCGTTTGTTGACGGAATCAGACGTGGTCTCTTCCATTGTTCCTAATTATGAGAGGTGATAAGTATAGGTATGCCCGGTCGTAGTTTTCCAAACATATTTTTTATCATTTTCGATCCTTTCATTCTTGTTAAAAAGAGAATTTATTTGAAAATTCTAATCTCTTATATTCTTATTTTAGCACTAATATATTTTCTTTTTACCATCCTAGCTCCAACTTCACCTGGACCCCACTTCGGCATGTCCCATTGAGACCACCTCAGCATACACCCCCTCGACCTACCCTTTGGCACAGACCCAATAACTAAAGGTCCATCTCCTTCAAAAATGTAACTAGAGATAAATCTGAAGGAGAATGACATAAAAAGGTAACTAGAGACAAATCTTAAGGCATGTTGGGCATTGTCCTAAAAGACTTATCTAGATAATCCCAGAAGTCTCCCATGATAAAACAAGAACATCTCAAGCATGCTAAAGTTACACAACTAGCAAGATAGACCCGAACTAGAGGGAAAGCTAGAAAAAAGTTAAGAGAAAAAAGCTCAGGGGTGTATCTAACAATGAAACCAATGACCTTATACATAATGCTCTGAGTTTTCACTTCATAATGAATATAACCATTGCAAATATAAATTATCATAAAAAGGATTAAATGTAATTAATTTCTTGATTAAGAATTATTTTATTTAATACATAATAAAGACTAAATTTAATAATAATAAAACCCACTAACAACTATAAACCTTTTAATGCAGTTTTAAAACCACAGTTACAAATTAATTTGCCTATCGCAATACTTAAATTTCCAATAATCCCCATATATTACAAAGGCCAATAAGAAGAAATATCTGACTACGTTCTCAAATGATATATATTACATTGGACCTGGTGTAGTTATGTTATATGAACCAGATCTAGACTAGTAGTACTTATCACAAAGTGGTAGTGGAGTTGGTGTAGCGAGGCTATCTATTAATCACAATATACCTCCATAATCTTTTGTTGTTTTCGCTGTGTTGCGCATTATGAAATTCACTAAAAACTTTATAAAATGCTAAGCTTTCTCATAAAGCTTGACCATAAAGTTTAACCTCTCATTAATGCAACATTTAACACTTTCTCACATCATAGGAAAGGACTAAAAAGGAAATTGATTAATATCAATTTTAGTGCTAGCAGAACTGACAAATGATTTGTTCTTACTCGTATGAACGTTCTTCATAGATCTCCAATAAAAAAGGTTGGGTTACCATCATTGGTTGTTTTCAAGTGCTTAACTCCCATTCCCCTCCATATTTCTAATATCATTTTTCTTCCTAGGGGTTTCATTAGAGGATCTGCTAAGTTTACTTCTGACTTCACAAAATCTATGAAAATTATTTCATCTTTTAGCAATTGCTTTATCACATTATGTCTTAATTTTATAATGTTTGTTCTTTATTTTTTGCTACAACTATTATGGATTGTGAATCATAGTACATAGACATTAATGGTGTTGGTTTCATCACTAAAGTAATGTTAGCTAAGAAGTTTTTCAACCACCCAGTCTCAATGGCATCCATTTCTAAAGCAAAAAACTCATTTCATTGTTGATCTAACTATAACAGTTTGTCTGGCTAATCTCCGTGTAATTGCACCACCACCAAGTGTAAATACATAGCCACTAGTGGATTTTTTCTCATTTAGCATCAATGTACCCTTCTAATACTAAGAGAAATCTAATATATTCAATACCATAGTCCATGGTACCTCTCAAATACCTCATGAGTCTAGCACGTACTTCCCAATCCTTATTAGGATTATGAGTGTATCTACTCAATTTACCTACTGCATAGGCATTTTTTGGTCTCGAGAAATTTATTAAGTGCAGTAAACTCTTAATAATCTGGGCATATTAAGTTTGAGAAACGGGTTCTCCTCTATTTTTCATTGGTTGAGAGTTAACATCATGAGGGATACTAAAAAATTTATAATCATAACAGTGAAATTTCCTAAGTTTCTCCACATAATGTTCCTAAGAAGTCCTAAAATTACACTTATCTCATGTCTTTCATATCAAATTTGGATGCTAAGAAAGATTTAGTTTCAAAAACTATATCATTGTATGTACTAAAGATTAACATGTCATCCGCATGCAAATATATAATGTCACATTCACAAGTTTTGTGTATACACATCTATCAGCATCACTAGAATAAAAATCATCAACAAGTACACTACTCTTCATAACAAGAAACCTATAGGTTGCACTATACTCAACATAACCAATAAAAATACTTTAAGATATACTCTTATTCAAGTACATTACTAATGTGTAAAATTACATTAGGTCCTATTTTCTTTCTCTTAGGATCAAGTAACATAACACTCTAGAGTTTTGCATGCCTAGAGATGATAAAAAAATTTGCGTCTATAGTTACCTGCAGATAAAATCCATGAAAATATCTGCACGAATAATTTAAATGGGTACTCGTCACTCGTGGTACGATTTTTTTACCTATCCCTTAACAGGCATGGGTACAAGTATCATTGTACCCGTACCCGTACCCGTGAGTACTTACTAAATTAAAATATTGTACATATTTAATTTGAAGAAGATTATCTTTTTTGTGAAATAAATCAACTTAAAATATTAATCGTTAAATTTGATTGTTATCAATAATAATTTTATTTTATGGAAAATGCATAATTCATAAAATTATTTTATATAAAAATGTTGGTAATGAAAAACGAATATTCTATTTATAATATTTTGTATATATATTATATTAATCTAATTTTAGAGCCACTTAATCTTCTAGAAACTAGTATAATTTTATTTCTATATTTTTAACAAATAAATTATTTGTTTGATAAAACTTCATGTAAACAAAAATATTATTTAAAAAATATTCCTAGGTACTCATGGATACTCGCAAGTATTGAAAAACCTGCAGGTATTTTATAGTGCGTATCAATGGGTTTTAAGAAGATAGTAAATGTAAGTATTTTATGGTAGGTTGACCATAGGTAGCGGGTAGACACTACCTGTACTCGCCCCAACCGGTTACCATTACATGTCTGACACACAACTTCCATAATAAGGTGAGATCAACCATAGGAGTGTGGACCTAAATGTGATTATGAATGCACCTCCCACTAGGGATGGCAATGGGGTGGGGGCGGGTATGAAATCCTCGTCAGGTATTTTCAGGTTCGAGTATCCTCGTGTGTATCCTGTTATATTATTTTTTATAATTTAAATTTAAATTTAATTATAATTTATTAAATATTAAATAAATTATATATTAAGTTATTAATTATATCATAGTTTTAATGGTTCATAGGGATATAAATTTATATACAGACATGTGAGATTTTGCTTAACATATAATAGAAGTAGGATGCGGTGGGTACGGGGATGGGGTAAGGACAAATAAACTCATATCTGTCCCCATCTCTGATTATCTTAGGTGCGGACGAAGCAGGGAGCAACACCTACCTCCCACTTGCAATACTATTGTGGTATAGTTCATAATTCTATATCTGATGCTCTGGAATTTTGCATGTCATACCCAGGTTAGAACATTTTCCACAAGTGTGTGGAGGCCATAGTATTGTAGCTGGCACGTTAGAACTGAATATAGTACTTCACATGAAACTCCCACAACACGGGGTCAGCTCAACCATAGTAGTATGAATCTAAATTTGGTCATCAACACACCTGCCATAATACAATGGAGAATGACAAAGTGTTGTAACTAATGTTATGGAGCTTTACATTTTGATAAATAACTTTAACTAACTTTAACAAAACATCTAAATGACAAAAATCGTTCAAAAAATAACCTTGGTTGATGAGCGAAAAAAATCACGATCAGTGTCATTCAAAGAAAATTTAGATGATGTCAAACAAAAAATAACCTTGGTTGATTTCAATAAAAGAAAAGTATGTTTGAAAATTATCAAATTCTTACTCTTTTTTTTTTAAGAAATTTGAAATTCCATAATTTTAACTAATTATTTTTTTTAAAAGAATTAAAATTTTAAATTCTTTTAAAATTTCTTATCCAAACAATATATTTCATCACAATGCACTTGATATATTTATATATCTCTAATGTTAAAAAAATACATGAGGTATTTGCTCAATGTGAGATTATTACATGGTTCCAGAACATATTTTATCGATGCATGGTCCTATCTAATTAGCAAGTAACATATAATTGTCTAATTGATTGAAAAAAATTGATGAAATAAATATTTGAAGAATTAATTATATGTTTCATCCATTTTAGTTTTACCCATAGATAATATGGTTGTCTGTAACCATTAATAATTCGCTAGATGCTTATGACTTATTATTTATTTAGTTTTTTCTGTGAATTTGTTACGGGTTTTCTGGCAAGCCATGAATTTATTCCTTTATGTTTACATAATTTCATTACCAAGGGCATGATTATTTCCTACACTATTCTAGTTGTATTAATTTTTTTTCTCCATCGTGTTCAAAGTATTTTTACAGATGTTTTGATAATTTCCTGTAACATATTTTGATATACCATCTAGAAAGATAACTTATATTTCTTTTTTGTTCAAGTTTTAGAGTGAAATGATTAAATTTAAACTAGCTTAAGAGATCAATTTCTATTGTTGGAAGAAAATGTAGCAAAAATTAGGATCAATTTGATGAATGCGTTATACCGGGTTTATCCGGGGTAAGGACAGACCTTCCTGCCAAAAACCAGGTGGTCTTCTTGGCACCCAAAGGTAAATGCACTCACGAGAAGCCACAGAGAACCTGGCAATAAGTTGGGGCACGTATGACAACCTCGGCCATACTAAGGGCTTCTATGAAAGGTAGACTTCAAGCAAAGTTCCAATTTTATCTTTTGCATAGATAAAAATCCTAGTTACTAAGTTCAAGTCCAAAAGATAACACTATAAGATACGGTAATTGTTCAGGTTTGACCTTATATGCTATTATTATTTTCTGTGTAATCTTAACCAAGGTTGAAGATTTTAACTCTAGTTAATTTGTAATATTATTAAATTTTAACTATGATTAGCTATAAAATAATTAATAATTGTTTTGTAACAAAAAATTATAGCAAATCTTGAAAAATCTTCTAGTGACCTTTCACATTGACCTTGAAGATTTCTCTCTCAAACACCTTTGTCTCACTTTTTCATCACCCTATGTATAATTTGCATTTCTTGTGTTTTACGGGAAAAGTAGAAAACTAAATGTGTGCTCATGAGTTAATTTTTTTTATATACAACATATAATACATACTTTTTATATGGAAAAATTTTGATGAGGCAATAATCTTTTGTTCCGTTCACATGGTGACAAAAGAAGAAAGCTATGTTAATATTAACAATGTAATCGTATTTTGAAAAAAGAAAAAATTGTATTAAGATTTTTTTTTTCAATTTGATGAGTTAAGTTTAGTGATAAAATTTTTATTTGTCAATGAAATGTATTTATATATAAGATTTGTTGCGATCGAAATAAAATATATAAATAAGGTTACTGGATGAATGAATAAAAGAAAAAAAATTGTGAAACAGATAATTTTAGAATTAAATAAAAAATAAGTATGTTATTGATATTAATTAATAATATTTATTTTCTATAAAACCATCGTATTACATTGCATATTGAAATCAAATTTCATTATATTAAAACAACTATGTATTGGTCAGAAGAGACTCACTTAATCTATTTTAAATGAATCCCACACACCATAATATACGAGGCAACTCATCATACGGAGGCAACATCATATCTTATCTTTCTTTTTCATTTATATGACTTTTAAAATATTAATTAATAAAGTTAACAAACTTACTATAAATTAAGAATTGTGATTGGATGGTTAATGTAAAATTTTTGGAGCTGTCCGCCAATTAATTTTTTTTTTATTTCAGTTAATTTCCTTTGTCATTTTAAAAATTAGAGTGAGATTAATTTATTTTGACATTTTAAAGATGAGAGAGAGGGAGGGAGGGTGATGCAATTAATTCACAATAAGTTTAAGAGACTTATGCTTCTTTTTAACCATTTACTTAAAATATACTAATTAAAATTAATTACTTATTGGAACTCTCTTAAACATCATCTTAGAGTAAGTGAGATAGGTAACCTTACGAGTTTGTTTAATTAATAACTTAATTTGAACTATTTATTAAAATTTTATCATTATGTTTTTTTATTTTTTACCCTAATTGTTCTCCTCACGCATGTGTATATATATATATATATATATATATATATATATATATATATATATATATATATATATATATATATATATATATATATATATATATATATATATATATATATGACATATTATATGAGAATAAAGTACCTTATATACATTTTTTTTCAATTGTTAAGATTTTTTGGGTATTCTTCTCTCTTATTTTAATGACTGATATTTGTTCTTCTTATTTTTATATAAATTTGATTTTTTCACTAAATATGTTTCCTATATCTTTTTTATAATTTAAAAATTATTTCTCATAATTTTTATACACAATGTAAAAAAATTACATTTTCAATTAATTAACAATTATCGTAGATATAATTTTTCAAATAAAAAAGTTTACAATGCATTATAGTTATATTATATTTACACGAGAACATCTGAAATAACACCTAGTACTCTTGGGCTTAAACGTGGTGAAAGAGCTCGAATAATTTTTATAGTATTATTGGCCACCAAAATTTTAACAAAACTATTAAGTGTATGGTTGGATTGAAATTAAAGTGAACTCTAACTATGTTTAAATAATAGTCATAATCTTAATATTTCTATTTTTTTATCGAAATTCAAAATTATAGAGTATATATAAATTTACTCCAACTGAAATAAAAATATACCTTATATCATATTTGAAACATTTTGAAAAATTGGATGATCAATTTATATTTATTTATTTAATCTTCATTTTTTAATAGAGTGATCAAAGTTATAAAAATTACATTAAAGCTCTCTCCAAGCAAAGGACTCAAGGAGTTTGAACCTAGAAAGTCACTATTTCTTTGTTCCACGTAAAGAGAAAACCTATAAATTCTCGAAGCTCACTGTACATTTATGAAACTCATTGTCTCACATTGCAAAACAAGAACATATAATATAAAAAGAAAAAATTATTAGATAATCTCTAACATCTTTATAGTTGTTTTTGAGAAGTAATCAACAGCTTCATGAAAGAGTGGATTTTTGTGAAGAAAACAATTTCTTTGACTTAAAGTTTTTATATAAAAAAATAATTCTTTAACAGTAAAATATATTTTTTTATCATCACAATTAATTAAGTTATAATAAAAAATATAAAATTTAAGTTTCTTGAATTTTTTTATAATTTTTTATCATTAAAATAAATCCATACTTGAGTGAGTTTATAGTTTGTGCTTGGATAATAATTATAAAGTTATTGTAATATCACCACACCATAATATATGTAAGGCAACTCATCATACTATTTTTTAGAAGTTTTGTTTTAGTGATGAAATTTTATAAACTATTCAAAATTTATTATTTTTTATTGAGTTTAATTAGTATACACTTACCATGTAAAAGAATTTTATATTTTTTATATGATTTTTAAAATATTAATTAGTAAAGTTAACAAGCTTCTATAAATTAAAGATTGTTATGGGATGATAGTATAAAATTCTTTATAATGTCAGTGCATATATATTAATTTTTTTTTATTTTAGTTAATTTATTTTGACATTTTAAAAATGAGAGAGAAGGAGGGTGATCCACTTAATTCACAGGAACTTTAAGAGACTTATGTTTGGATGTTTCACTAATTCTTTAAAGAATTCATATTATTTTGGTCAATGGATCTTGTGTTAAGAAACTCATCAGTTATATATAATTATATATATGAAATTAAATAGATTCATCAGGAAAATGGTGGCTACAACCACCCATTTGTCATAAGTTATTTGCTAATTATACGAGACATACAATTGAATGAAAGTTTGACAGAAAATATTTTACTTTTTTAGAAATATTATATTAAAAATTTATTTTTTTATATTTGATATCTATTAAAAAAGAAATTTAAGTAAAGGATGTTTATAGAAATGTTTTAGTTAGATTTTTTATTAAAACCATTTTGATGAGGATTGGAAAATTTAACTTTCCTAAATTAAGAAAAAAAAATATCACAGTAAAAGTATAGAGTTTAACAGCTATACACTAATGGTGTAAAATAGTTTTTTACTGACATTTAATTACAATCCTTTCATATAACTTTTAAAACATTAATTGATAAACTAAAAAAAAAAGGAATATATAATAGGATTGTGATTAAATGTCAATGTAAAATTTTTTACAAATGTTTTTTTCAAAAATATATATATCACATAATTATTTCAAATATCATTTAATAAATAATTAAATTCTTCAATAAAAATTTATAAAATTCTTACATAAATATTTTTAAAAATATTTATAACCAACATTGCAGTAGAATTTTATTTATTTTTTTTTAATCAAGAGTTTGATTAAAATCTTGAATTTTGATTGATAGGTAATCTTTTACTAAAATTTTAAATTTTAATTTATTGCAGTCTTTTACAATCAAATGTTTAAAACGAATAAAAATAAATATATAAATTGTAAAGACATAATAGGTAATTCATATGAAAAGATGAAAGCTTCATACATAAAAAATATTAATATATAAATTATATGACGTGTTTCTTAATATCTCAGATAAAGAAGTATTTCTTTTAATATATAATATTATATCATATTATATTTTTACATTTGCAGAAATATCTAGGCATGGTATAATTTTAAAATTCCTAAAAACATATTCAGCTACATTTTAATATTCTTAAAAATATATTAAACTGTATATTATTAAAATCATTATTTATTAAACGATATTTAGGTTCCTTTTTAATGACCAACAATCACACCTTAAGCGTGGAAGAAGTGCTAGAATTACAATATCATTACAATATTAAACTGTATATTATCAAAATCATTATTTATTATTTTAAGCAAATTTATTATTTATAAGTATTTATAAGAATTTTTATGTAATTTTATCATAAAAAAGCACTTACAGAATTGGTACAGCAAGTTAATAATAACTTTTAATTAAAAAGAAGATTTTTATTATTGAACCAAAACATAAGAAAAGTATTAGTTTTTATTAAAATAACTTGTATATGGGTAAATTTTTTTTAGCTTAAATAAACTCACACATAATTAAGTATTCAAAAATAGAAAATAAGAAACTTATGTCTGGATAGAGAATTTTAGAAATCTAAGAAATTTGAAATACATTGAATTAAAATTCTTTCGTTTCAAATGACTTCATTTTTTAAATGTGTTTTTTTATAAGGTAATCTAAATTTATTGAATTTTAATTTTATGTTTTGGATAAAAATTTATTTTATTAAACAATATTTTGAATAAAGAAATATTTTTAAAAATAATATAAATTTAATTTAAAAATATTATTTTTAGTTTTTAAAAATTTATCATTTTACAAAAATAAATAAGAATGTCACAAAGTAAACCTTGCATAATTGGTTGTTTTTTTTTACACTATTAATGTTTTACATAAATAAATGACAAATAAATTGATAACAAATTTTATTTTATTTTCTTAACAAAACAATTTTTATAAATTCTACTTAATAATTTATTTAATATTTTAATTATTTTATTAATTTGTATAAATATTATAATTTAGAAAATAAAATATAATTTTCAATTCCCAATTTTTTTTATATGTAAGACAATCACGTGAGCTTGTTTAATTAATAACTCACTTTGAACCGTTTCTTAAAATGTTATAGTTATGATTATGTTTTCTCATTTCTCACTATAATCATTTTTCTCACTTGAGTTTTTCTCTCTCCTCTCTCTCTATATATATATATATATGAGAAAATTCATTTAATTTAAGAGTAAGTTTAAGAGATTTACTCTCTCATCTATTTTCTTAAAAATCTAATGATTGTTATAAGCAATTAATTTTAAGCATTAGATTTCAAGAAGATGAAGGATTATGATTATGAGTAACTCTCTTGGAGTAAGTGAATCTCCTCCATGTATTATATTATATTATATTATATATATATATATATATATATATATATATATATATATTATGGGGAGATCCACTTAATAAAAAAATAAGTATGTAAAAAACTTACACCTCATCCACTCATTCATTTATGGTGAGATTTGCTATTTTCACTATCATATAACTTTAACTTTCTCACTAGATGTGTCCTCATATAAAGAGTATATATAGTTTAATTAGTATGCATTGATAGTGTAAAAAATTTTACTCTAATGTTCAATCATAACTCTTCGTTTATATGACTTTTAAAGTATTAATTGGTAAAGTAAACAAACTTACGATAAAAATAAAGAATTGTGATGTAATGACAGTATAAAACTTTTTACACTGTCAGTGCATATTAATTAAAATTATATATATATATATATATGTATATATATTTATTAGATTGATATTTAAAATGAGTATATATTCATTATTAAAATACATATTGAGGCTAACACTAATTGTATGAAATTTAATAAGCATAATCAATGAGTATATATTATAAGAGTTTACTTAACATGCACTATCACTATAAAAAGTTTTAGACTAACATTCAATCACAATTTTTCATTTACGATAAGGTTGTTGACTTTACATTAATATTTTAAAATTCATATAAATAAAAGGTGTGATTGAGCATAGTGTAGAAATATTTTACAATATGAGTATATACTAATTAAACTCTCATATTATAAAGTTTGGTTCAATTGTTGAAATTTTCATTCTACATAAAGTAATTAAAGATGTAATTTAAGTAAGTTTGACATTAGGTGTGACGGATCCATTAAAGTTAGTTAACTTACACATTCATTAACCTTCTATAAAATATAAATTTTACCAATCCAATTGTTAAATTTTACATTCTTGCTAATTAGATAAGATATACATAATTCAAGAAAAAAATTAAAATTATTTAATTCATAATTTATCATATCACTTAAAATTAATGTATAAGATCATAGTTAAAAATGTGTAAATATCCTTTATTAAATTTCATATATAAAAAAATCTAAATTATGTAAAAATTTATATAGATGATTATTGTTATTTAAATATCATCTACTAATCCTAACATATGATGTAAACAAATCATAACCCATTTGTATATTAAATATTTTCTGTTTAATTATTTATGTATTCTACTCAAACTATTTATTATATACAAGTATTTTTTGTGTATTTCATGTTTTAATATATAATTTTAAAATTAAATTAATTATCATACATAATATAAAATTATTGATATCAAATGTTTAAAACGAATAAAAATAAATATATAAATTGTAAAGACATAATATGTAATTTATATGAAAAGATGAATGCTTCATGCATAAAAAATATTAATATATAAATTATATGACGTGTTTCTTAAAATCTGATTTACAGTGATAAAGAAGTGCTTCTTTTAATATATATATATATATATATATAATACTATATTATATTATATTTTTACATTCGCAGAAATATCATGACTAGGCATGGTTTAAAATACCTAAAAACATATTCAGCTGCATTTTAATATTCTTAAAAATAAATTTAATGATATTTAGATTCCCTTTTGGATGATTTGTTGTTTTTACTACAGAAGCAAAAGCTATTTTTGTTTTTAAATTTAAAATATTTTAAATGTTAATCATATAAGAATTTTTCCATCTTAGAGACAAAAAATTGACAGTTAATGACTGACAATCAAAGGTAGCAGTTGATGATCGACTATCAAAGGTGGGTGGTTGGGACCGGATGTTGGAGGTGGGGGCTAGTCAACTAGTTATAGGTGGTAACTAGTGATGAATGGTATGAGCTGCAGGCAATGATCGACGTTTAGAGGTGGCGACTAGAGGTCGATACACTAAAGTGAGAAGATGTGGCTGGTGACCACATTTATAGGTGGTCATCGATGACCACCAATAGGCGGCAACGACGGGTACCACCAGTTGAAGGTGACAGCCAATGATCACTAATGAGAGATCTTGTTAGTGACCGTCAGTCAAAGATGGTAGTCAGTGACTGCTATTCATTAGAGGTGATAGTAAGTAGTGACAAATGACGTCAAATGAAGAACTTGAACAAAAACAGAAACAAAAATTTAAAAACTAAATTTTAATGTTTTTGAAAATGGGTAGAATCTATTTCAAAAATAACTAAAAAACTAAATGAGACCAATTTTGTCAAACATGTTTTTGTTTTCAAATTATATTTCAAAAATCAAAAAATCAAAAAATCAAAATAGAGCCTTAGAATATTATTTTAATTAATATTCTTTACTTATCCTCCTAATGGGCTTAAAAGTGTGGAAAAACATGATAAAATGGAAGGTAAAACATTCCTTCCTACATATCTTGAAAAAAAAAATATTCTTGCTTATTATCCTAATCTTAATTTTCTTGTTACGATTATTATTTGCAATATTAAAGAAATTTATTAGATGTGACATCTTTTTAAGTTTAAGATTTTAAGACATAAGTTGTTACAACTTTTTGTATTAAATCTTATATAAAAAAAATAACTTTATATAAAATGTGATAATTTTGTACATTTAAAATTCTCCATTAATTAATTTTAGTCATAATAAAATTTTTATATAAGTATAATTTATAATAAAAATCTTAACTTTCTTATTACTACTTTTATTTGTAATATTTATTTAATAGACATAAAATGATTAATTAGGGGTGACATATTTTTTAATCCTAACTTGAGTGTATACTCCTTTCAATTTTAGATTTTTAGAACGTATGAGATGTGACATTTCAGAAATGCTAAAGTTAGTAAAATTGAAAATAAATATGTCAACATCCACATACTTAGGAAGAATTACTGATTATTCATTGCATCCAAAAATACGTAGGAACATTGACAACTCCTATCGAGCAAAATAAATAAATACTAATAAGAATCCTCTTTTCTAAAATATAATATTAAAAGATGTTTTCATATAATAATAATAATAATAATAATAATAAATAATAAATAATAATGTTAATTTTTTAACAAGCAATATTTTTCTAATAATAATAATAAAGTCTTGTATTAGTTTTTTTATGTTATTTTATGATAAGATAAATATTTTAAAAGATAAATAAATTGTTTAATTAATTTGGGCTAATCGTATATATGACAAACATCGTAAGATGCTAATAACTTCCTTCCGCGTAATTGGCTTTCAAACTCTAAATTTGATTTTGTCAACCATTTTTTCTTTGTAATGTTTTTCAGATGTTTTTCTTAATAAACATTGGTAGCTAATTTTTGTAAAGTTTTTTCATATATTTTTTTTAATAAACATCGATAGTTAGTATTTTTTTACATATAATTAATTTCTGAACTTCTCTAATTTTCAAATCATCTTTCACCGTCTCATCAACATCTTTGTCACTTTGAAGGTAAATGCTTGATCACATTAGCCCTTCCTACACCAATCACATACTTATTCCAGCAGCATGTCCACATGCTACCACTTTATGTTTGAATCTATAGTTCAGTTTAGACCAACAAATAATATTTAGTTTGTCCATCATTGCAATTAAACAAGAAAAAGGGCGGGAAAGTGCCGGACTGATCATATTATCATTGGAGACCCACAGAAAAATTAAAATTAAAATTTATTTTGATGGTCTAAAGAAAATATTACGAAATAATTAAGATGGATTTGTTTTAACTTAAAAAATAACTATAAAACATAATAACACTTGTTTTAATTTTATAAATATTTTGTTAAAATTAAAAAGAAAAATAGAAGAAAAAAAACTTAAAAAAAAACTTATTTTAAAACATTACTTAAACTATACCAAAACTATTTTATGAAAAACGAAAAGCTAATAGATGGATAAAAACAATTTTATAATTACATTAAAAAATAAAAAAGTTATTTTTATGAAATTTACTTATACTATAAACAAATAATTTATTTAAAATACAAGACTAAACAAATTCCTTCCTCACACTTACAATGATAATTTGACTGGAAAATTAATGTTTCCATACAAAAAATTAAAGGATAAATTAATTGTTTTTTATATGCAAAGGACGAATGAATTTTGATTATTAGAAGAGTGACTGGTGAAGAAAATCTGTTATACTTTCAAAATATTCAATACTAACATAAATGCCACATATCTTTGTGAGTGATTATATCTTTCTCTTCTTATTCTCTCTTGCATGTATTTTCGTACTTTCTTCTTCTCTTCTCAGGTTCTTTCTCTTTTGCATGTTTTCTCTCCTTCTCTCCCAACACCCACATATGTGTTTTCTCAGTTCCTTTGAAAATCACCAATTTTTAGGAGTTAAAGTTTCCCTGACACTCCTTTCATTGACACATTTGTTTTGTAAAATAAAGAAAAGATTGAGTGAATCATTAGCATTTCCTTTCGTGTTTAAGAATTATACATACACTATTGTACTTTTATAATTTTATTTCTTAAGGTGTTTGTTTCTTTGATTATACATGAAAAATGCACCTTTTTTCGTGATTGCACTTTCACAAGGGATATTTGAGCTTGGGTAGTTATGAATATGCATAACTTGTGACAAAGAATTGGCAATAGAGGCTTCATGCTATCAGTGTGCGGGGATCCTGCAACTCTAGCTAGCAGAACAAAGGACCACTAAGAGTTTGAAAAGTGAAAAAAAAAAAAAAAAGAAAAACCAAAACAGGCCAAGAAAAGATAACATTACATTTTTAAGTTAAATATTAGTTAATTGACAAATTATAGATAATTATATATAATTAACAAATATATAAATAAATTGGAACTAACATGTGGTTGGTTCAAGTGCTGCATTGGACTCAACCTCTTACAACTTCAAATAAGGTTTAGGTTTCCAATCTTGCGCACGAAGAAAAC
The DNA here is from genome assembly GCA_037954015.1 of Psophocarpus tetragonolobus. Taxonomy (NCBI): domain Eukaryota; kingdom Viridiplantae; phylum Streptophyta; class Magnoliopsida; order Fabales; family Fabaceae; genus Psophocarpus; species Psophocarpus tetragonolobus. The sequence continues at coordinate 46,970,118 of CM075690.1, read as the reverse complement.
AATGTTTTCAAAAGAAGACTTCCCTAAAGATAGTTGGACAAGTTTAGCTAGGACTTAATTTCTAACCTTAAGCAATTTTTCAGAATACGACACCTTACGCATGAGCTATCATATCTTTCTAGTGATTTATGGTTATTAATATATATTTTTTTGCTTATAAAAAATTCTAACCTCAACACCTTTTGTGGGGTAGGGTGTTATCGAGCAAATATAGTTGCACTTAGGATATATCTACTATCCCTAACGTTAGAAGAGGTGTGGGTGTCTCCAAAATTTGGTGTGGTATTTGCTTGATGTGCAGAGATACCTTATGAGGTGGATCATGCCTAATGGAAATAAATTTTCTTCAGTATTGGAGAGGAGGAACTGGAGTCATGACTAATTAAGATAAAAAAAAATATTACATAGTTTTAAATCATTACATCTAACCAACATATGTAAATTGATGAATTGATTATAGGTTAGTTACATCTTAGTTAGGTTGATAAATAAAGTAGTAGTGTATGATTTAGAAATGGTAAAAATACTCATACACGTGACTACTGTCTCAAATCTATCCCGATTTTCATGGGTATTACCTATTTTGACCAGGTATGGGCATGAGTACGAGTACAGGTATTACCTGATATAATGAACCAGATACGAGTATAGATATGAGTATATGACTACCCACCCCGTACCTGAACTAATATCCGCCCTATTATTATTTTAACCATTATATAATAAGTTTAAAGTTATATATTTAATTAAAAATTTTAATTCTTAAACTTTAATTTATAATTTTTTGTTATTAATTATTTTTTATATACTTTTTAAATTAAAATATATTTAATAACTTAATATATATAACTTATTTAGTAATAAATAATTAAATTTAAATTGCAAAAAATAACATAATAGGTACCCACAGGTATACCCGAACCAAAAGTACACAACGGGGATGGAAATTAAAATTTCATATATACTCTTTTTATACTTGGACCTGTCCTACACTTTCTGGAAACAAGGATGAGAATGACCAAACTCACACCTGCTCTACCCCATTGTCATTCCTTAGGACCATTAATAATTTCTTACTTTGAATTTATTACTTCTTTTTAGCTGTGAATTTATTTTTTTTTTTAGTAAGCCGTGAATTTATTCTTTATATTTACATTATTTCATTATTAAGTGCATGATTATTTCCTAGACTAATATTATTTTAAGGATTGCGTGAAACTGTTCTAATGGTAACATTTTTCTCCATCGTGTTCTAACTACTTTTTTCAGTTATAATTGTATATGTGTTTTGACCATTTCCTGTAACATAATTAATTGCTTTTAGATATACCATCTATAAAGATAACTTATATTTCTCTTATGTTCAAATTTTAGAGGTTAATAATTAAATTAAAACCAGCGTAGGTGATGAATTTCGATTATAGGGACAAAATGTAGCAAAAATTAGAATCAATTTGATGAAGGAATAGTTTGACACCTACTACAAGAAAGATTCAAATTAACTACAAACTAAATATTAAAAACTTATAGTTTTCCCTGATTAATTTGTAGTAATATTGAATTTTAACTAGGAAAGTAATGATATTAGTAGTTAATACATAGTTAATTGGCTATAAAAGATATGGTGGCATTTAACAAAATATTTCTTGGTAACTGGTATGGGAGGATATATACTTCAGGGGCTCATTCTCTTTAGATGCAATTGTTGGAGGCCAGGTAGAGGCAAGACATTATACAAAGCTGTTATCGAGGTAAAAGAAAGAGGGATCTTAGTGGTAAAATGATATTTTTGAAGGTGACTTTTGATGTGGCTATGGAAGATTGGTTCACTAGAAATGCCAAGACTTTGGTAAAAGATGAGACTCTCTTCAAATTTTGTGAAGGGCTTAAATATCTATTCTCTAGGCTATTTGCACTATGCAACTAAAGAGAGACTCTTCTCTCCAAAGTTGGGGGTTGATTCAATCAAAGTTGGGAATGGAGGTTTACTTGGGGGTTGATTATTATTCCATATTTTTTAAAAGGTTATGGAAATAAAAGATGTCATCCAAGGTTGCATTTTCTTGGAAGGTAACCCATAATATGTTCACTTCAAAGTTTGAATTGAAAAATAGGAACATCATTCTATCAGCTAATAATATCTGTCCTATCTGGTACAAGGAACCATAATCAGTGACACATTGTTTTTTACATGTAAGTTGAGTTACCTAATATGGATGAGCTGCTATAGATGGTTAGGTTACATAAGTGTTTTGCCTTCAGATTGTCAATCTTCAGATTGTCAATCTTCAGATTGTTAATGGTCTATGCAAAGATCTTGATTGTGGGTTAAATGGATCTATAAAGCTTCATCAGTCTTATTCTATGAGTGGTCCGTACAACTAGAATTATGTTTTGCTAAGATTTTTAAAAAAGTAATGTCTGAATATTTCCCTAGATTGATATCTATAATTTATGTGGGTGAGGGTCTTTAAAACTTTTCTTTTTCTTGTTATGAACTTGTAATCTACAAACTCTCCTTTATCATTCCTTGTGACATAATAAATTTGCCTTTTTTTTAAAAAAAAACTATCAAATAATTACCAATTTTTTTGTAGTTAAAATTTATAGAAAATCTTGTAGTGACCTTGCGTTGAAGATTTCATTCTCAAACACAAGATTAGCCTCACTTTTTCATCATCCTATATATTTTTCATTTCTTGTGTTTTACGGGGGGAAATCGGAAACCAAATATGTGCGTATGAGCTAGTTTTGTTTTTTATTTATTTATGCAATACATGATAAATAATTTTTATTTTCTGGAATAATTTTTATGAGATAATAAGCTTTTGTTAGGTTCACATGGTGACAAAGAAGAAAGAAATGCTAATGATGTTATTGTAATGGTATTTTGGAAATAATTTTTGCATTAAGTATTTCTTTTTAATTTGATGAGTTAAGTTTAGCGACATACCTTTTAATTATCAATGAAATACATAAATAAATAAGGTTATTATGAATGAATTAAATGAAAAAATTAAGTAAAAGAATCTAGTTAGTTGAGTAGGGTGAGTGAATTATTCTAAATCCCTGAAACTGTCCCTAGTTCTATCAAGTGTAAAACGTAAAGTTTAGAATTAAAGGAAAAATAAATACGTTGCTAGTATTAATTATGATATTTATTTTCTACGTAGGCGATGGTATTAAAGTAACTTATATTAAAACAACTATGAATGTTTCACAAGTGACTTAAATGGAACCAATAACAACAAAACACATGTAAGTAACTTTTTGATAAGCCAAGCATCATATTATAAATAATTATGGGAAAGTATAAGACATGCTTTTCAAATGAGTACAACAAGGTATCAAAAGAAAATGAAAACCATGATAGAGTAGACTTCTCCTTGCCGAAAGCAACATAGATCAAACCCTCACCCCTGTAATACAAAAATATAGACTCATCATTTACTCCGCAAAACTATTTGATGTTATATCTGCAACCCAACTCCATTCTCAAGAATTGAGTTGGATTAAAAGAACTATTGCAAAAATATAGACTCATCATTTACTCCGCAAAACTATGTGATGTTATCTCTGCAACCCAACTCAATTCCCAAGAACTGAGTTGGATTGCAAGAACTATTGTACACACTTTTGATGCTTTACCATTGAAGACAAAAACATTTCACGCCTTCCAGAACTGCTAAAGACTTGCAAACCACACCAATGGCCAGACCTTTCGGACTTGCTTGTTACCACTAATCAAACCCAAGAATTGTAGTTGTAAAGACTTGTTTATTTAATAGTCATCAATTCGTAGAATAAATAATGAAGGGAATTAAATTTAAGTTTTTAATTAAATTATTAATTGATTTGAGATGTTATAGATCTTTCAATGGAATTAGTACACATTGATTATTTTTAGATGATGGGTAAAAGGGTAGAGAGGTGAGAATAATCATTATTCTTTTGTTTCGGAAGGTCTTAGTTGAGTTTCAAAAAGTTTTCGGATAATCCGTTATAGGAAGGGGGTTGCATTTAGTAAATGGATTTTATTAAATACACCTTTGAGCTGTATAAACCCTTTTGTTCCTCACTTTCCTATTTTCTTTATTCTCCACCGATTCTCTCTTCTTTGGCCATGATTGAACTTTCACATGCATGGTCGAGTGTTTGTTGACGGAATCAGATATAGTCTCTTCCATTGCTTCTAATTATGAGAGGTAATAAGTATAGGCATGTTTAGTCATAGTTTTCTAAACCTTTTTTTATCATTTTCGATCCTTTCGTTCTCATTAAAAATAGAATTTATTTAAAAATTCTAATCTCTTAAGGTTGCTATTTTACCACTGATATATTTTCTGTACCTTCCCAGCTCCAACGTCACCTTGACCCCACTTCGACATTTCCATTGAGACCACCTCAGTATGCACCCCTCGACCTACCCCTTGACACAGGCTCAATAACTAAAGGTCCATCTACCTAAAAAGGTAACTAGAGATAAATCTTAAGGACAATAGTATAAAAGGTAACTAGAGACAATTTTTAAGGAGAATGGTATAAAAGGTAACTAGAGACAAATTTTAAGGAGAATGGTAAAAAAGATAACTAGGGGCAAAACCTTACAAAAACAAGTATAAAAGGATGGCTAAACCTCACCTTCAGGTACATCATTCTATTCATACCTCTCTCATGCTATCATTCCAAAACTAACTTAAGGTCCATCATATTTTTAAAGGTTTAAAAAGAATATGGTTTTACTTCTCTTGCATATGCATATTCAAATGTTTTGATGCCACCAAAGGGTTTTACAATTGACAAATTGAGATGCTAAAGAAGAGTGTGTTTGGTATGACTATTGTCCTTGGAAGGTGTGTTAATAGGATGAATGGGAACATTCACAAGAGCAAGCTAGGGTTGAGGATGAACAATTACCTCTTCAAAAATGACTATTGAGGTTATTAGGAGAAGCAAGATGTCAGCGATGGTAGAAGATATTGTTGAGCCTTGAAAAGAGGTTGAAATGGAAGCAAATGAGGAAGAGGCTCCACTTGTTGAAGAGGTCATGAGGGCCCCTAGTTAAGAGGATTGTGATGACTGCGATAGAGTAAGAGGAAAGAGAGAAAGAGGGAGAGAGGGAGGGAAGAGACTCACTAAAGATTGGTGTGGTTGTGAGAATGGAAGAGTTTGTGCTTAGAGAGTCAGGCTTGAGAGAGAAGATGAGAGCGCAAATGGGAAAGTAAAAAATAATCTTATTCGTTCACTTTCTAACTTAGTTATCCTTGAAGATAAAATTTACACTAGATGATACAATATGATTAGCTGATATGATACACTTATTCTATCATATTAGTTCAACAAATACTTCATATAAGATAGGATAGGAAAAAATAATTCTATCCAGATACTTATTTGGTCCATCAAGCAGGTCCTAAAGAAGATATTATAATCCTTAAAAAAAACATTAACTTTCATCAATTGCACAATTTTTCCACATTCGCATGGGTTTTCTTTTTCTATAAAGAAGAGTACGTATGAAGATATAAAGAATAGAATCATAACCTTAATTTGTTTGAAAAAATAATAATAATAAAAATTTATGGAATTTAATTTATATATATATATATATATATCATTTTTATAATTTAAAAACTAAATGTACGTAATTTTTTAAATACAGTTAATATAAAAAAGTATATTTTCAATCACTTAATAATTATTTTTTTATAGATTAAATGTTAGCTTATTAATGTAGTAGTTTTGTTAGTAGAGAGATTTGAATTCACGATCTTTCGCTTCCCTTTCTCTCAATATGGAAACTTTGTTACTAAACCAACCTTATAACTAATCATTTAACAATTATTGTACATATATTTTTAAAACAACAAATTTTATGATACATTATAATTTTTTTTATAAGCTATCATACATTATAATTTATGATTAGTATACCTACCGAAAAATGATTAGTTGATAAAGTAAAACACAATTACACTGTTAATATAGCTAATTCAACAAGTGAACCGTCTCTCAATGGTCAAACTGTTTGGAATAATTTATTATTGAAAGTTTGCTATAAAATTAATGTTTTCTAAAAAATAATAATTATACAATTTTTAAATTTAAATACAAATACATAACACAATTAATCATTTTTTTTTAAACGCAAAGAATTTATTCATCAAGAAAGAAACAAAATGTTTCTCAGACTACATACTAATTACGCACCCCTCGTTATCCTATTGGTGCGAAACCTAACATTGGCACCATTAACTCATGTTCAATAAATACATTCTCGGATTAGCATACCAATCCGAAAACACACACCCCCTATTAAATCCAAAAGAATATGCTAACCATTTCCAAGTGATTGCTTTTATATACATCATAATATCAACTGAATCTGCCTGTATTTTATAAAAAACAATCTGGTTTCTAGCTATCCAGATACCTCAACACCCAGCTTCTACAAAAGACATACTGAGTATCCGCTGTTGGAATATCTACTCCTCTCTTCATTAGATTATCGATGGTTGGTAGTCTGTCTAACAATATCCTCCACCACAAAGCAATTACTTTAGATGATAATTTATCCTTCCACATTTGTCTCAATTCTTTCGGCTCCACCTCAATTAAATTTGATGAAGTCTGTTGCGTACGTAGAACCGTATATGCCTCTCCCACTGAAAAACCTTCATCCCTACTTGGCCTCCATCTCCAGACGTCCGATATCTGGTCCAGAATGACCATTGGATGCAACAAACTTTCTAACTGACGCAGCTGATCTTTTTCCCATACAAATAACTCCCTTCTCCATATCCATTTCCACCCCCCTGATTGTAATAAGGATTCCCTTTTATCATTAATGGTAATGCGCTTATCTACCAATATCCCATACAACCTGGGAAATATTAAGCTTAACGGTCCATCTCCTAGCAAATTATGCTCCCAAAATAAAGTGTCCTTTCCATTGCCTACTTTTTTCATAACATTGTTCCGGAGCCAGTCTGGTGCCACCGCTTTCGGTCCATCAATAGCCCATAAATCCCTCCACCACTGAGAAGTTCGAGAGAAATTAGCAGGTCTATTATTGAATTTGTGTGACTGACCATACCTACACTTCAACAAACTCCCCCATATTGCATTTTTCTCTGTTAATATCCTCCATCTCCACTTTGCAAGCAAACTCAAGTTAAATTTCCATAGGCATTTTACCCCCAGACCCCCTTCTTCCTTAGGCCTACATACATTTTCCCAACTGACTCACGCAATCTTGGTCTCTTGATCTTTTCCCCCCCATAGAAAGGAGCATTGTAATCCTGTAATAACTTTTAGAACTTTCTTGGGAACCTTGTAAAAGGAGAAGAGATACAATGGAAGGCTTGACAAAACTGAATTAATCATAACTAACCTTCCTGCAAAGGACAAATGTTTTGCCTTCCATCCTGACAGTCTCCTCTGAAATTGTTCGATAATTGGTGACCACATTTCTGCCTTCCTTGGATTAGCCCCCACCGGTACCCCCAAAAATTTGAATGGCGGAGAAGATACCTCACAATTCAAAAGACTATTCGCAGCAGTCATGAATGCATCATCCACATTTAATCCAAAAAATTTACTTTTACTGTAATTCACCTGTAAGCCCGATGTCATCTCGAAACCACGTAGAATTACCTTCAAGTACCATACTGATTGTAGATCGACTTCCCTCATCATAATAACATCATCTGCATATTGCAATATTGAGAACTTTGCATCGTCCCCAATATTGAGTTCTTTGAACACCCCTTTATCAACTGCAGACCTGAAAAGTCTAGACAAAGCTTCCGCTACCACTAGAAACAAAAAGGGTGAAAGTGGATCCCTCTGCTTCAGACCCCTTCCTGGACTAAATTCATCATCTGGGCTTCCATTTACTAGAATTGACACATGACTATTCCTGACAATGTTGTTCATCCACTTTCTCCATCTTCTCCCAAACCCCATCCTAGCCAACATATAATCCAAAAAATTCCAATTTATCGAATTATAAGCCTTTTGAAAATCCACCTTAAGCAAAAAACATGATTTCTTTTTCGATTTTTCCCAATCAACTATCTCATTTGCTACCACTACCCCATCCAGAATCGATCTTCCTGGCAGCAATGTTGACTGGCATTTAGATATTAATTCCCCCATGACTCTCTTCATTCTTAGCGACAGCAATTTAGACACAATCTTTTGAATGTTTGAAATTAAAGAGATTGGTCTATACTGAGCTAACCTGTTTGGCTTTACCACCTTGGGGATCAAGGTAAGAAAGGATGATGACACTCCTCTTGGTAGTGTACCTGACTGATGAAATTCTTGTACTGCCTTCACCACATCCTCCCCTATGATTTCCCAACATGATTTATAAAAATTGAAACCAAATCCGTCAGGAGCCGGACTTTTCCCTCCCTCACATGCCCATACTGCCTCCTTTATCTTATCTGCTGCAAAAGGCTTTTCCAGCATTTCTCTCTGATACCCATTCAGTTGATTAAAGTGTACCCCATCCATATTTGGTTTCCCCTCTGCTTCCTCAGTGAAGAACTCTGAGAAATGGTTTAACACATAATCCTGGATCTGCTGAGCTTCCTCTAGCCAACCCGCCTCTGATTTGACTGCCACATGTAAGGATCGTAACGCTAATTTAAATTAAAAACGTGTGAAAAAACATATAATACTCTCTTCGATGACATGTGGTGACTGTCGAATTTTGTTTTATAAACTATTAGTTATAAAAAGAATTAATTAATAAAACTATTAAATGTATGCATGAATTGAAATTGAATTTTAAAAAAAATTAACCTTAATATTTATAATTTTCATAGCAAGTTAAATTTTAGAGTTTATATAAGTTGACTCCAACTGATATCAAATATACCATATATCACGTTTGATCCAAAGTCATAAAAATTGTAAGAAAGTCCTTCAAGCAAAGGACTGAAGGGGCCTCACTCGTAAATCTTTTGTATTACTTGCAGAATTTGTTGAAGATTTTGTCTAAAAAACCGTAAGAAACTGGTTTTTTGGGGATTTAATTTTTCAACTAAGATGATTTTTTTCTGTGAAAACTTATAACTGGCAAATTCTTGGGGATCTTTTTCCCGAAATAATTACAAGAAACTCACCTGCAACTTTTTTGAAAAAAAGCCACAAAAAAAGAGGTGATTAACCACATGATTGTTTTCCATTACCTGCAGATTTTCTGCAGGAAAAATGGCAAACAATCACCATTATTTTAGCGTAAAGAGAAATCCCATAAATCCTGAAAGCTCATCAACTAAGTACTTAAAATAAAATTGTGAACCATACAGTTTCACAGGAGTAACTTGTGAATAGATGAGAGCATCTAATGAAAAATAATAATTATTAGGTTATTTCTAATGAAAACTCTCTGTGCAGTAATAAATAGTTTCACAAAGGAATGAATTTTGGTGAAGGAAACAATTTGTTTGACTTAGAGTTACTTATATAAAAAATAATTCTTTAACATTAAAATATATTTTTTATCATCGCAATTAATTAAGTTATAGTAAAAAAATATAAAATTTTAAGTTTTTAAATTTTTTTATGATTTTTTATTATTGAAGTAAATTTATACATGAATGTGTTTTCTTAGTACTTGGATGATAATTAAAAAATAGAGTTGCCTCTAAATTTAATGAAAAAACAACTCATTGTAGCTAATTGGGATTTGAGATGAATTTTACTTTCCAACTTGATGTAAAATGGCTAGCGTTCCACTGAAAGCTAATTAGGTTGCCTTTCAAACACTAAAGCAAACATGTTTTCTAAGAGTGATCAACATAACATTGTTATTATAGTAATTACTTTGGCGTCTTAAGAATCTGCGATGTATTATTATAAGTACGGTAAGGTTGAATATGTTGATGCCAATTGTATCTATTTTTCTGCGAACATTTTTCAATTATATCTTATATTGGATATGATATGTGATTTGGTGATAAACTATTTACCTTTTCTAAAAACAAAAATTATAAACAATAATATAACACTATAGGAACCACAAAAAATACCGTAAAAATCATAAAAAAAAAATTTAACAAACCTACTTAAAAATAGACTCTATCATTCAACTATATCTGCTTAATGTAATTATGAACCACATCATCATAGACAATTACAAACACATGTTTAATCTATTGTGAAAGTCACTTTGGCACGCAAAAGCTTGTGAATAAATAAGAGCATCCAATGAAAAAAAAATTATTAGGTCATTTCTAATGAAAACTCCATATATAAATAGTTTCACGAAGGAGTGTGTTTTGGACTTATGGTAAAGGAAACAATTTCTTTGACATAGAGTTTCTCATATAAAAAAGTAATTTCTTAACATTAAAAAAACATTTTTTATCATCCCAATTAATTAAGTTATAATAAAAAATATAATTTTTTTGAATTTACTAAAACTTTTTATGACCTTTTAGTATTGAAGCAAATTTATACATGAATGAATTTCTTAGTGCTTGGATAATAATTAGAAAGTAGAATTGCGTTTAACTCAACTAAAATTAATGAAAAAGTAACTCACTGTTGCTAATTGGGATTTGGGATAAATGTTGGTTTTGAACTTAATGTATAATGTTGACATGGCTAGCTTTCCCTAAAAAGTTAATTAGGTTGTGGCTTTCAAATACCAAAGAAAACATGTTCTTTAAGAGTGATCAACAATTCAACATAACATTGTCATTGTAATAATAAATTTGAAGGTGTTAAGAATTTGCAATGTATTATTATAAGTAATGGTAAGGTTGAATATGCTTATACCATTTGAATCTATTGATGTGGATATTTTTGAGTTACTTTTTTTATTTGGATATTACATGTGATTTGGTGGATAAACTATTTACTTTTTTTAAAAAAACAATAGTGATATAACACTGTAAGAACCACAAGTAAAAATCATAAAAATAATTTAACAAAATCACTTAAAAATATACTCCAACATTCAATTCGATGTAATTATAAATCACATAATTAGCCATAGACACGTGCAGATGTATGTTCAATCTATTACTATTTTCAATCTATATTATAAAAAACACTTTATAGGATAAAATACACCCTAACATGTTTCTTATATTTGAATTGAAATTCATCCAATCGGATGATTTTAGCTTATTATTATTATAGGGGTTTGAACAAAATTTTACATCAATTAAAGTTAGTATTTGATTTTTTTCCTTCAAACTTCTCATGTTAATTTTTGTCGAAAATTACATAAGTTAATGCAGTTTATACACATAATTGTTTTTTATTTGGTAAAAAACTTTTCCCGTTTTCGAGTTCAAATAAGAAAAAAAACTAGAAAGTTATATAAGTTAGAATAACCCTTTTATTTTTTGAATATTTAAATCACACTACATTAAAAGTACCTTATTTTCATTTTCATGATGCTTGATGTCTCACTTAGCATTTAGAGAACTCAAGCACAATCTTAGTAACGAAGCTTATTATGTTATGTATAATTATATACCATGAAGTAGATTACATGAAAATAGTAGCTACACTCACATCATTTGTCATGATTGAGGATTTGAAAATTTACCTTTCCCAAATTAAAAAAAAAAATACTAACATGCTAGCATTATTTTCATGATTTAGGATGTTCATAGAAATTCTTTTGAATATCATTTAGTAAATAATTAAGCTCTTTAATAAAAATATCACATTATCTTTATTATTTTTCTAACATGCTAGCATAAATATTTTGAAAAATATTTATAACCCAAACTTTAGTGGTAGAATTTGTGTTTTTATAAGGAGTTGATTAAATTTTAATTGATTGATACTCTTTGGTTACAATTTTAAATTTCAATTTGTAGACAATTTTTTACTTTACTGATATTTTTCTTAATTAATTTTTTCTCTTACTAAAATTTATCTTTTATATAGTTGATGTAAATGTGTTATAAGTTTGGTCCTAAAATTTGCTGTGAATATAGAGTGAGTTTGTTTAATTTTTTAAAAATAGAAATTGTTGGTAACTCCCGTGTAGATGTATAGAAATTATCTTTTTGAGACGTGCTAGACATTGTGCTAAAAGACTTATCCAAATAATCCCACAAGTCTCCCATGATACAACAGTAACATCTCAGGTCAGCTAAAGTTACAGAACTAGCAAGATTGACCTGAGAACTAGAGGGAAAACTAGAGAAAAGTGGAGAGAAAAAGCTCATGGATGTATCTAACAATGAAACCAATGAACCAATATATAGTGCTATCAGTTTTCACCTGATAATGAATATAGTCATTGCAAATATAAATTATAATAAAAAGATTAAATATAATTAATTGCTTGATTAAGAATTATTATATTTAATACGTAATAAAGACTAAATTTAATAGATAATAAACCTGATTTACAGCTATAAACATTTTAATGCATTTTTAAAACCATAGTTACAAATTAATTTGCCCATTGTAATACTCAAATTTCCAACCATCCCCACATATTACAAAGGTCAATAAGAAGAAATTCGGACTAGTTCTCAAATGAGATATATTATATCAGACCTGATGTAGCTATTCTATATGAACTAGACCTAGACTAGTAGTACTTATCACACAGTGACAGTGCAGTTGGTGTAGCGAGGCTATATGAACCAAAAAATGTGGTGCATGATAGTGGTTATTAATCACAATATACCACCACAATCTTTTGCTATTTTCGCTGTGTTTCGCATTTAGGCCATGTGCCTGCTTGATATTCTTGAGTGCTTTAGAGATTTTCGAAGATCTCGTGTAAATGGCCTCACTTGAGACTCATATAGGTGATTTCATCAAGTGTATGCTGCAAATCATACATCACCCATAAGGGATATCAAATTCATTAAAAACTTTATAAAATGCTAAGCTTTCTTATAAAGCTTGACTTTAAAGTTTAACCTTTCATTAATGTAACATCTAGCACTTTCTCACATCATATGAAGGGCCAAAAAGGAAATTGATTAATATTAATTTTAGTGCAAAAAGAACTGACAAATGACTTGTTCTTACCCATATGAACCTTCTTCATGGATCTTCAATCACAAAGGTTGGGTTACCATCATTGGTTCTCAATATTTCTAATATCATTTTTCCTCTAGGGGTTTCATCAGAGGGTCTACTAAGTTTCCTTCTGACTTCACAAAATATATGGAAATTATTCCATCTTTTAGTAGTTACTCTATCAATTATGTCTTAATTGTATAATGTTTATATATTGTTAATTGTGAATTATAGTACATACACATTGATGATGTTGGTTTCATTGCTAAAGGAATGTTAGCTAAGAAATTTTTTAACCACTCTGACTCAATGTTAACCATTTCTAAAGCAACAAACTCATATTTCATTCTTGATCTAATTATAATAGTTTGTCTAGCTGATCTCTATGTAGTTGCACCACCTCCAACTGTAAATTCATAGCCACTGGTGGGTTTTGTCTCATTTAGCATCACTGTACCCATCTAGTATCGAGGGAAATCCACTGTATTCAATATGATAATCCATGGTACCTCTCAAATACCTTATGAGTGTAGCAAGTAATTCCCAATTATCCTTATTAGGATTATGAGTGTATCTACTTCAATCTACCTATTGCGTAGGAATTTTCGATCTCGAGAAATTTATTAAGTGGATTAAGTTCCTAATAATCTGGGCATATTAAGTTTGAGAAATGGGTTCTCCTCTATTTTTCATTAGTTGAGAGTTAACATTATAAGGGGTACTCAAAGATTTATAATCCATAACAATGAAACTTCCTAAAAAGTTTTTCCACATAATGTTCCTAAGAAGTCCTAAAATTACACTTGTCTCACCTATGTCTTTCATATCAAATTTGGATGCTAAGAAAGATTTGGTTTCAAAAACTATATAATTGCATGTACCAAAGATTAAAATGTCATCCACATACAAATACATAATGTCACATTCATCATTCACAAGTTTTGTGTACACATATCTATCAGCAGCACTAGAATAAAAACCATAAACAAGTACATTACTCTTAATAACAAGAAACCTATAGGTTGCACTATGCTCAACATAACCAATAAAAATACTTTAAGATATAGTCTTATTCAAGTACATTACTAATGTGTAAAATTACATTAGGTCCTATTTTCTTTCTCTTAGGATCAGGTAACATAACTTTAGATTGGCACCCCACACTCTAAGATATTTCACATTTTCTACTTTGTTTATCATGCAAGTTAATTCTCGATGTAATTTAACAACATATGAGGAATTAATATGTTCTAATCTAGCATGTCAGATATCATATGAATCAATTATATAAGTAGAAGAAACAAATGTCTTATTGTCATTAATAACTTATAAAATATCAAGTACAAAGAGACTTTGATCACAATAACGTTTTCCCACTTATACATTGTTTTTTTTATCACAACAATCTAGTCTGACTCAAATCACGTTTTTCCCAACCTTTCCTAACAGTGCCATAGAGACTAAGTTTTCTTTGATGGTAGGCACATTACCTAGAGCCAGTGTTTTTCATATGTCAGTTTTAAAAGATCTTTTCCTTTCCTAAAACTAGAGTAGATCTAGAATCACCAAGGAAAACTTGTTCTATTCCATCCCCTAAAAGAGTGTAGAAGGAAAATGCATTTATATTAGCACATATGTATCTGGTAGCCCCAGAGTCTACCACTCACTTACTCAATTGGTCACAATATTTACCAAAGAAATAACCACAATAAATTATCATCTCGGTCAGTCAAGTTAACCTTAAACTTTAGAGGATTGTCATTTCTCATAGGTAAATATCGAGGCATAAAATATTTTGCTTTTTCAAAAAAATAATTATTTTTTTATTAAAGGTGACATTTAAAGCTACACATGGGATATGAAACTTATTATTGTATCAGTTTAATAAGTCTATCTTTTTGAAATAATTGTAATTTGACCTTGCTCTTGTCAATGTAAACTTTTGTAGACATCCAATAATGGTCCAGCATAGATGTGTGTTCCTGCCAATGCCAAAAACTCTACCCAACAAAAACCTCAATTTTGGAGACATTCGGCAAAGGTGCATTGGACCTCAGAAGCAGGATTGATGGTTTGGTGGGCAGCAACAGAAAATTAGTTAGCAATAAGTCTTTTAGATTGTTGATAACTCGAGTGCAAACGTGTATAAACTATCTATCTGAGGCGTGCTAGGCATTATCCTAA